>JAOWBW010000072.1:1680211-2167565 GCA_026119855.1 Campanula takesimana
ACTCTAGTACTAATCTTTGTTTTGTAGCTAAAAGTGTGAGCAAAAATAGTTGGCTGTGGCACAAGCGCTTAAGTCACTTGAACTTCAAGTATCTATCTAAACTCAGCAGGAATAATCTTGTTAAAGGACTTCCCAAGGTTGCTGACCATCATGACAAGAAGTGCGTCGCGTGTCAACTTGGCAAACAACTGAAGAAATCTTTCTCCAGCAAGACAAATCCCTCAACTACTAGATGTTTGCAACTGCTGCACATTGATCTATTTGGACCAGTCACCACCGTAAGTATTAGAAGAAACAAGTATACTCTAGTTATGGTGGATGATTATTCAAGATATACATGGGTGGAAATGATGATCTCAAAAGACGATTGTTATGACATTTTGACCACCTTATTCAGACTGCTCCAAACCCAAAAAGAAGATGACATCGTTAATGTTCGATCCGACAATGGAACAGAATTCAAGAACAATGGTGTTGCTCGATATTGCAACGATCATGGGATAGATCACAACTTCTCAACCGCTGGAGTTCCTCAACAAAATGGTGTTGTGGAAAGAAAGAATAGAGCGTTGATTGAAGCGGGAAAGACAATGATAGTAGAAGCAAAATTGCCTAAGTACTTTTTGGAAGAAGCTATCAACACAGCGTGTTTTACTCAAAATCGTTCCCTCATCAACAAACTTCACAACAGGAATCCGTATGAACTATGGCGTGGTAGAACTCCCAACATTGCATTCTTCAAGATCTTTGGTTGCAAATGTTATATCCTCTACAACGGAAATGAACATAAAGGTAAATTCGATGCCAAAGCCGACAAAGGTATTTTTGTTGGGTATGCCAAACATTCTAAAGCTTTTTGCGTTTTTAATAGATCTACTTTAGTGATAGTTGAATCTGTACATGTTACATTTGATGAACATTCTCTCCTTGAGCCTCATTTGGCTCCAAATGATTCTGATGATTCTGTTGAGTTAAATGTGACAGGTGCTCCTATTCATGTTGCGCCTACACAAGATCAGAATCTATCAACTCAAGGAAATCCATCTACATCAGTTGCACCAAATTCCATTTATGGCGTGCATGGTGAATATTCAGTTGCGCCTCCCTCAAATGATGCGCCTCTAGATTCTTCTCACGTGCCTATATCTACTGTTGCATCTGGTGTTAACTCTAGTGTAGACACCCCACTTTGGACCGCTCACCCCGATTGCACATTTGATCTTGTGTTTCTCTCCATTTTAAGTGTTTCTCGTTAGTTTCTGTCACTTCCGTTAAGTTCCTGACTGTCTTCGTTAAGTCCAGGGACTAAACTGAATAACAGGGCTGACTTTCTAGTCCATTCTGTCAAAATCGCCTTGTCTGAGTCGCGCGCCTCTGACAGGAGGATCCAGACGCGCGCGCCTCCCGCCCCCAAATCAGGAAGCGCGCGCCTTTGGGCGTCGGTTACAGATTTCTGGCCAGGATTCTCTCCCTTGCTCAATTTACAGGATTTTGCCCGGGAAAGATTTCTTGGTGACTGAGTTTTGGCACCAAAAACATCTCTCTTTCACCTATAAAAACCCCCCCTTTACCTCCATTTTTAAGGACCTTTGACTCTCAATCTTACATTCTCAATAAGACACTAAAATTTCACACTTACAAGGCATTTCCAAAGGATTTCTCCAAAGAATTCATCAAGAAGTGTTTGAAGTCTCTTGAAGTATAGGTAAAGTTATTTCCTTCCTCTTCTTAACTTCATCTCTTTTCTCTTTCTTTTTGTTTTAGCAAAGTGCAATCACCCAAATCATTTTGGGACATGACTCTAATGATCACCTCATCTCATTGAGGTCGGTTAAAGAGTTATCTCCTACATTCCAAACTCTATTTTAAAACCCCTTTTTATGATTTAAAGAAGAAGAAGAAGAACGTTTATCATTCATGTAGATTTTGATCAAGCAAGACCAACTTTAGTTGGGCGAGATGGGTGTTTCGGTACTTCCCATCTCGTAACCTAACCCCCGAACCTCAAAACAAAGAATCTCTGTTTTCGTAATCAAACTTAAGCTATTATCAATAGGTTTTTCTTATGTTCCTTAAAACATAGGTGGCGACTCTAAAAACAAGTTAGACATCCTAGGGTAATTCACGCGCTCTAGCCAAGCCGTGGTTCCCCCGGGGTATCTACAGTGGTGACTCTGCTGGGGACGTTTGAGGGTTAAACTTGCATTCTGATCAAAATCTACATCTTTTCTGGGCATTCTGACTCCTGATGGGGGAGGTGCGCGCTTCTGGCCTCTTTAGCCTAAGGCGCGCGCATCCCGCATCAAGGACCAGAATCGCCCGCTTCTTCATGTTCTTCATCTTCTTCTTCTGCTATTCTCCACTAATCATTTCTGCAGGGGTTACAATATGCACATAGGACCAGGGCAATCCCCTGAGTCCAAAATCTGACAATCTGACAGGTGTGCCCAGAAGCGCGCGCCTCCCAATAGCATCGCGACATGCGCGCGCGTCTCGTATCAACACTCAGAGGCGCACGCTTCTGGGTTGGTTCCCTGAACAGAAACAGGTCTCAGAACAGAGCAGTATGATGGGGTGTGGGCACAGTTGCCTGCATCAGTGGTCATTCTGAACTTCGGACTGTTTTAATTTTATGTTCTATTTTATCGGTCACACGGGTGATTCGAAAGTTGTAATTATGTGCTTATTTGTTTTTTTTAATTTCTTTTGAAAAAAAAAATATAAAAAATATTTTGTCACCTGTTAGACCTCACACTACATGCACATATTCCTATGAATTGCTCACTATCGAGTCGCACAAGTCCAACCCCAAACCCGTCGAGGCCCGTCCTAGAAAGTTTCAAGCTCCACTCGACCTTGGCTCTTTTGAAGCGGTAAACCTCAGCCCGTGGCGTAGTTCATGACTACATGCCGGGGGTGACCTTTGAGCCTCATATTCAAGCCGAGCACAAGCCACACAATTCTAGTTAGGGTCTAACACTCCGTGACTCAAGTCGGTTTCCATGTACCGAGATTTCCCTAAACTAATGTCTTCAAATCATACATACCAACTTGTTGAAACGGACGCAATAAAAATCCGTCCCCAAAAGTGGTTATTTTGGACGAAAATAAAAATCCGTCCCCGCATGTATGCTTTACTACATTAATTTAGTTTAATCCTGATACATGTAGGATTCACAAACGCGATGGAATCCGATGAGTATATGGGACCGGGAGATGGTCTATATACTAGTGTGACGATTCCATTATTTTCTTAGAAACCCCAAAAGGGATCCATTCCCTCCGACTTATAAAAAAAAAAAGTCTTTTCTTATGTGGTTCGAGTCGTGTGCCCAACTGTGTGTTCTAAGCCTCTTCGTGGACCTCAAGTCTTACTCAAGACTGACAAGGGCCTCTTCTGCAATCTAGGTTCAATTGGTACTTACAGAGTCTACCGGGATTCGGCAAATCGGTTAGTCCGTGAAGAGATCACTCCAACAGCTCCTACATCAACAATGGCCGGCGGCTCCAACACCAACAATACCATGACTCTCGAGCAACTCGCAACCATGGTCCAACTCCTCCAAGAGCAAGTCTCCACCCTTAATAAGGAGGCGCAAAGCAAAGACGACATTTGGCAATCCCACCTCGACAGCCAAAGGGAGGCCCACGAGGCCGAGATGGAGCTAATGAAAGAAAAGCTCACTAATCTTGCTAAGGGGAAGAGCAAAAATGACGATGAGGAATCCGAATGGACCGAAGGTTTGTTCAAAAGTCCTTATGTCAACACTCGCACCAAGAAAGTGGGAGAGCCAAGTTCCGAGAACAATGAGCCCAAAATGGTGGATTCTATCATGGCCTACATCGACCAAAAATTCAATTGGCTCAACATGGGGAAAGGCTCCGACACAAGCCTTAATCAATCATCCATCCTCATGAGTACTATGACCGCTCTTCCTGATAAGTTCAAGATGCCCGACATAAGCAAATTCAAGGGAAACTCTTGTCCTATGGCTCACATTGAGACTTATATTTGGGCAATGGTTCCGAAGAAGGTCTCCCCCAAGGTGATGGCTCAATGCTTTCCTCTCACTCTCGAGGGGGCGGCAAAAGATTAGTATGCTACTCTCCCGCTCACTGTCCGTCTTGATTGGGACTCCGCCATGCTTGCCTTCAAGAACCAATACCAAGGCAACACCACTCACCGGCCCACAAGGATAGAGCTAGAGAACACTACTCAACGAGACCACGAGTCCTTCATCGACTTCACAAGGAGATGGAATGATAAACTCTCTGAGATTGTGGAAAGGCCAAATACCAAGGAGAAAATGGACATCTTTCTCAAATGTCTCAAAATTGATCTCCGCACCCACCTAAGTTGGGCTTGCTATGCGGATTTCTCCCAAATGTATGTGGCGGGGGTCCGAATGGACGAGTTGCTCAAGGAAGTCAAGAAAAGTGCTCCTAGACACCGCTACAAGGCCGCTTCCAACTCCACAAAAGAGGCCTCGGTCAACGCCGTCACTATCGACAAGGGGAATTACAAAAGGTTCCTCCACCCCAAGGGAAGAAGTCTCGAAATGACCGTGTCTACACGCCTCTCCAAGGCATGACTCAAACTGAAGCTTTCGAAGTCCTCAAAGCAAAGGGTCAAGTCACACCCGTACAAGGGTACCAACCCAAGACGGTCAACCCCAATCATGCTCACCACAAATATTGTGGCTACCACCAATATAGTGGCCACACCACCGAGGAATGCTTCGTTCTCCGCAATGTCATTCAAGATCTCATAGACAATAAAGAATTTGTAGTGACTAATGGCGAACATGTCAATGTAATAGAGATAGGAGAACTCGAGGGGACCACCCATTCAATCCCAATTGTGAATGGGGCCCCAATGTTATGAATAAACTTGACAATTCTTGTTATGTTGTGACTTACGATGAGGTAATGAGGGAAGTACTAGAGAATAGGAAAAAGAAGCAAGATGGGAACGTCAACATGCTAACTTGATCCGGTCGAGTCATAGCAAGCAACCCTTCCACTTCCGCACCAAGCTCCTCTTCTCAAAGGCCGCAAGCTCGCGACACTCCCGAAGATCCTCTACTTGTCCAACTCAAGAAAACTCAAGCCAACATCTCTATTTGGGACCTCATCGCATCCTCAAAGAAACACCGAGATCTTGTCATTCGCAATCTCGATGATACATCAATTTCTCCCGATACTACTCCCGAGGACCTCACGGCAATGATCGGTCACATTCATTTTGGCAACGTCATCACCTTTTCCGATATAGACCTTCCACCATTTGGTTCTGTAGACACCCCGCCTTGGACCTCTCATGTCCCGATTGCATACACATTCTCTATCTTCCTCTCTTCTGTTTGTTTTGTTACTTTCCGTTAACTTTTGTTACTTTCCGTTAAGTTATTGACTTACTCCGTTAGTCTTGGATTTGAATAAGTGACAAATTCAACCTTGAGTCTTTGTTTCATTTATTTTCGTTGACTTTCGTGCTGTTCGTTAAGTTTTTGGACTAATTCCGTTAGTTTTGGGGCTTAACTGCATAACGGGGTTAACTTTTGGGCTGAAATATGAATTTCCTGAAGCTGGGATGCGCACGCCTTTTCCCTCCTTTGTGGGAGGCGTGCTCCTCCCATAGGGGGGGTGGGAAGCGTGCGCTTCCCGCTTCCAGAATCTCAGATTTTGCCAAATTTCCCTCCTTTTCTGATTTGTAACCCCCAAGACCATTATGCCTTGGCTTGATCCGGGGAATGGCCATCTTTGTGACCACAAACACTTCTACAACACCTATATAAACCTCTTCATTCCATCATGAAAGGGGAGGATGATTTCTTAACACAAAAATACTTCAAAACACACAAAAAGTCTATTTTTCAAGAAGTGGTCAACACAAAGATTTGGTTCTTCTCCATTCAAGCATAAGGTACAAGGTTTATTCTCTTCTTCTAAATTCTAAGTCTTATTTCCTTTCTTCATCTTCTCACCTCTTCTAAGTGAGTATGCAATCTCCATAAAAAGGGATACAACCAAAAGGCCACTTCACTATTGAAGTTTGGCCAAGGTTACATCCCAACATTCCAATCTCTATTTCAATCATTGATCATTTCTTAATGTAATGATTTAGCAATAATTCAACATGTAATTCTTAGCATAAATCAATAAATAAAACAATTCTCTTTTTATTTCCCTTTTCTTTCCCTTGTAATCGTTAACACATTTTCATATTAATAAATAGAAGGACTTTTTAGCATTAGAACACCAATTGTAGCAAGACCCGCGTAAGCGGGGCGGAGTGGGTGTTTAAGTACTTCCCACTCCGTCACCTAACCCCCGAACCCTTCTCTTCCCGAATCTTTGGTTTCATAACATTAAAAAATAGGCTATTTCTAGGTTTTTCTTATGTTCCTTTAAAAACATAGGTGGCGACTCTACAAAATAAAATCAATTAGACATCCTAGGATCCTTCCACCGCTCTAGCCAAGCCGTGGGCTATCCCGGGGTATCTACAGTGGCGACTCCGCTGGGGACGTATTAGAGGGTTAAACTTGCGTTCTTAACTTTTGGTGTTCTTATTACTGTTTTCTGGGCATTCTGGTAAAAAGGGTGGGAAGCGTGTGCCTCTGGCCTTCTTGGCCTAAAGCGCGCGCGTCCGACCCCAATTACCAGAATCGCCCGCCTCCTTTCTTGTCCTTCAATTCCATGTTTCTGTGCTAACAATTACTGTAGGGGAAAGAATTTTTATTTAGGGTCAAGGCAATCCCTTGAACCCACTGATTCGCAGGTACTGCCCAGAATCGGGTGCCTCTGCCCCTCTTTGTCTACCGCGCGCACCTTCCGCATAGGCCACCCGATGCGCGCGCTTCTGGGCGCATTCCCAAAACAGAACAGTACACAGAAAACAGAACAGAGCAGAATCACAATGTGTGGGCACCGGGCCTGCACAGAACTTCTTTTATTTTTTGTTTGTTTTATCGGTCACACGGGTGATTCGAAAGTTGTAATTATGTGCTTATTTGTTTTTTTTTATTTCTTTTGAAAAAAAAAATGTTTTGTCACATGTCAGACCTCACACTATGTGCACATATTCTTATCAATTGCTCACTATCGAGTCGCACAATGTTCAACCCCAAACCCGTCGAGGCCCGTCCTAGAAAGTTTCAAGCTCCACCCGACCTTGACTCTTTCGAAGCGGTCAACCTCAGCCCGTGGCGTAGTTCAAGACTACATGCCGGAGGTGACCTTTAAGCCTCTCTTTAGCCGAGCACAAGCCACACAATTCTAGTCTAGGGTCTAACACTCCGTGACTCAAGTCGGTTTTCATGTACCGAGATTTCCCTAAACTAATGTCTTCAAATCATACATGCCAATTTGTTGCAATGGACGAAATAAAACTCCGTCCCCAAAAGTGGCTATCTTGGACGCAAAATAAAAAAATCCGTCCCCGCATGTATGATTTACTACATTAATTTAGTTTAATCACGTCACATGTAGGTATCACAAGCGTGGTGGAATCCGATGAGTATATGGGACCGCGAGAAGGTCTATATACTAGTGTGACGATTCCACTATTTTTCTAGAAACCCCAAAAAGGACCACGTCCTTCCGACTTTTGTAAATAAAAAAATAAAGAGTCATTTTTTTCTATGTGGTTGAGTCTTTTTCCTTGTTTGTGGGTTTAATCATATTACTCAAAAGGTGTTTGTGGGGCCAACCTAAGATCAACCGTGTTCTTCCAATAGGTCCAATGGCTTCCAACGGCAACAACAACAGCGGTGGAAATGATTTCGTGTCCAACGAAGGGTTACTCAACATAATGAAATCAATGGGGGAACAAATGGATAGGATTGTCGAGGATGCCCGCCGTAAAGACAATTTGTGGCAAGCCCGTTTCGATATCAACAAGAGGACTCACAAAGAAGAGGTTTCCGAACTCAAGGCCCATCTTGATTATGAAAGAAGAATTCACGAGGAAGAGGTTTCCGAACTCAAAGCCCGTTTGCAAGAGCTCACCGACGGCAAAGCAAAGTTCAATGGTAAATCATGCTCAAGTGGCCCGACCCTCAAAAGCTACAAAGGTACCACCAACAACCGAGTTTTCACTCCTCTCCTAGGAATAACCCAAGCCGAGGCATTTGAAACTTTGGTGGCAAGTGGGAAGGTCAAACCTTTGGAAGGGTACAAGCCAAAGGCGATACTGAAGAATCATGCACATAGTGAATGGTGCGGCTACCACAAGCATAGTGGCCATACTACCGAAGGGTGCTTCCTTCTCCGAAACATCATCCAAGATTTGATCGACAACGGCGAATTTACTGTGGGTGAAAAGCAACCGCTAGAGAATGGCAACATGCAAGAACCCATCAAGGAAAAAGCTTGGTTTTGAAATGGGCCTTCAACAAGAGATCATGCCGCAAGGAGACTACAACGGCAAAGACGACGACAGCAATCTCCGTTTCTCTTTCTCTACCTAGTAATAGGAATAAAAAAAAAAGAGTCAAAGTCCTCTTTTGTGTGCATTAAGTTTTCTTCCTTCTCATGTCAATGTTTGAGTTGATATTATCAAATAAAAGTCGTTCTTGTCCTCATACACAATTCCAAGTTGTTCAATTTAATTCTTGGCAAAATGATGAAAAGATGTCTAAACAAGTTTTAGAACGAAGGCCATCGCTTGAACGCCTAGGGGCTAAATATCATGATGAAGGCAACGACATCAACAACAACGGCGAATCCAAGACATCAAGCATGGAGAAAAATCAAGCAAAGTTTTCAAAGGGGGATCAAAAAAAAAAAAAAAGAGCTCGCTAGGTTGAAATTATCAAATCAACCTAGGCAAAAGTTAGAGCACAAAAAAAATCCCCCTCAATCAAAGAAGATCAACATCATCATCCACCAACAAAGGACGAAGCTACGAAGCAACAATTCCATCACGAAGAATGGAGAATCCGCAAGAACTACGGTGACCTGAGCCTCTACACTGGAGGAACGTAGGCAACCTGCGGGTCTGGTCTCATGCAAGAAAGAAGATATATTTAGCCCTAGCGCGTTATGGTGATCGGCCTTCATCTCGAACTTGTCAAGACATCTTTGTACGATTCATTTGCAAATAAATTAATCACCAAAAAGATTGAACAACTTTCTTAGATTTGGAATCATTTCGGGTTCCTTGTCGAGTCTAGGGACTTCTATTCTTTCTGCATACTCCCAATTTCTTGCAATCAAATTGGGGCTTTCCTTCTCTTCTCTCTTAATGACTTACTTGCCTTCATGAGTCATTCAAAAAACGGTCAAATACATGAAGTCAATACTAGGGACACTTCCCTAATCAAGTCAATGTCACTCACCTTTAGTGACAAGAGGTCTCCATCGCAAAATCACATGTCTTATCTCCTCAGCTAGAGTCAATGCACACTCCCTCATTAATCGAGTCAAAATGAAGACGCAAAAGAGATGCCCGCTAGATTGAAAACCCGAAAGGGCGGTCTAGGAAAAAAACAGGGTGCGTCATAAAAAAAATGAGAGAGTGAGAGAGAGAAGGGAAAGAGAAATGGAGATCTCCGGCCTCTAAAGAAGACAACTGCACGAGCTCTACATTGGATCTCCTCAGCAAGTCAATCCCCCACCGAGTCAACTTTGGGATTGCAAAAGGCTCGACAAGATATGGCACCATCAAAGGTTGTTTTGGGTTATTGGCATCATTCTCCAGCAGTGTGCATTTTTGGGTTCATGAAAAGAAGGCCCGTGGTAGACAAGACCCATCCGAGAACGAGCCCATCATAAAAGGGCACGAGGTTGCACAAATAATCCCTAGTTAATCAATTGGCTTGGGCAACAAATAGCAACAATATGTGTCTCAGTTTTCAAAGCTTCTTCAAGTATGTGCTTCTAAAGTACGCCGAAAGGCTCCCGAGAAATGGAGTAGCTCTTGCCATGTCCTCTCATGTTTGTTCCCTCGCACGAGGATGAGTCACTCTTGCTTTGCTCAACAAATGGTGACGCCCTAGGGGCTATGTGACTCGAGGACTTCTTTTGCTTCACTTGACAATCAATACGCCCTAGAGGCTATGTTCGAGAAAGATGTGTGAGACTATCCTCAAAGTCTCCCAAAAGGGATGTCAAAAAGCCCTCTTGTCGCGTGTGCCCGTGCTCGTTCCCCCAATCAAGGATGGACCTTTCTCGCAATCAATGATGGCACTCTAAGGGCTACGGTCAAGTCTTAAAGGCTCCCTCGGCAAAGACCAATTAACTCCCCAGCAGTATCCCCAGCCGAGTCATGTGCAACATTGGAAGCTTCCTCAATTCGGCACCGAAGGTCTCAAGGGGCTTCGCAATCTACAATCTTTTGGGCTACGGCATTACAGTAATCCGAGCAAAGGGCAATATTGAGGCTTCGCGACCGACAGTCTTTTGGGCAACAATACTCGAGCAACGCAATTTGGGAGTAGTCTCCATGAAAGGGATCAAGCTTCAAAGGGTCTCTCAACACTTCAAGTCAAAGGCCTCTTGGTTTTAAATGAATACTCCGATGTTATGAATGAAGTTGATGATTTTTGTTAGAACTCACAGCGAGATTTTGAAGGAAGTCTTAGAGAAAAGGAAAAAGATTCAATATGCTAAACTCTAATCAAAACAGGGTTATAGCGGAAATGCCACGGCCAATCCCAATGTTTCTGCAATTTAGCACCCCCTTCTCCAAGATTAAAAGCACAAGGTGCAGCTCAGATAAAGTTGGGCCACAGCACTAGTTGCATCCGAAGATCCGTCATTAGTTCAACTCAAGAAGAGTCAAGCAAGCATACTCATTTGGGACTTTATCACACCAAGACCTTATCCTCCGCGACTTCGACGGCACCGCAAGACATTACCGCATCTTTTGACATAAGCCCTCAGCCATTTGGGTATCGACCACAATGAGGCCATTCATCTCCCCAGTAAGAGCAAGAAGGAGATCTCTATCAAAAATTCTACCAAACGGTACATCCGCTCTTAATGCCGAACCGATCACAAGATAATTTGGGGCTTTACATCGAAAGGTCTTCACACTCCACCGTCTTGAAGCTCGCAAACAAGAAGTCCATGACATTTGGGGCTTTGCAATCTCTCGAGGCTTGGTATCAATAATCTACTCTTGGGATTTGCTCACGCCAAAAGGTGATTTATTTGAATGGGCCAAGAACTGATTTATCTTGGGGCTATGGAAGCCACTCAAAGTTTGGCATCAAAGGCATTCTAGGAGCTTTACAATCAGCAACCCCTTATCTCGGCATCAAATGCCTTTTGGATCCCCATAATCGACAAATCTCTTGGGGCTAGACATCAATTTCGTTGGACACCACAGCAACAACGACAGAATTCAACAAGGCAATCCGGACTTCGATTGAACACGACTTGATCTTGGTTTGGCTTCACAAGCACACAATGGTTAAAATGGTTCACCCACGAACTAAAAAAAAAAAAAAATCTTTTCCTCACATGTGTGCATATTCTTTCCCTTCTAATCTAAAAAAAAAAAAAAAAAAAAAATTCTCCTTCTATGTGCAAAAGTATGTGCTTTACTTTGCCTTGCTCCATAGCTTCTTCCCCAGAATTCTCCATCATCCTTGAACTACGCTGGTCTGATTCCCTTCAAGGGATACGTAGGCAGCCTTTGGCACGACCATCCCATCATCCAGAGTACCATCTCGCCAACCCATCATCAAGAGCGTTCTCTCATCAACATCCAAAGAATGGACATTCTCCATCAAAGCATCCTCCGCGGACATCAGAAATCCATCTTCACTCAAGCGGCAACGATAAGTGAAGGTATGAATACATCCAATCCTTTCCTCAAAATCACACCGCACACAAGATCACTCTCTACATTCTTACTTCTCTCTCATTGCAAGGGTGTTCCAAAATCCCATCACACCACGAGCACAATTTCTCTCTCTTCATTTCACACTTCATGCATCTTCTTGCAAGAACACATATACCTGTCAAGCACACGCATAACAGGTACCACCACGAAGTCAACAGCATCCGCTACTCAAGGCACTTCATCCCCACCAGAAAGTGGTCAACCGTGCCCACACCCCACAAAGTCAACAACATAAGCAGATGCGGCTCCAAGTCGGCAACTCGGTCCATATCGAGACAAGCTCCCATGAGCTCCAAGTCGGCAACTCGGTCCATATCGAGACAAGCTCCCATGAGCTCCAAGTCGGCAACTCGGTCCATATCGAGACAAGCTCCCATGAGCTCCAAGTCGGCAACTCGGTCCATATCGAGACAAGCTCCCATGAGCTCCAAGACGGCAACTCGGTCCATATCGAGACAAGCTCCCATGAGCTCCAAGTCGGCAACTCGGTCCATATCGAGACAAGCTCCCATGAGCTCCAAGTCGGCAACTCGGTCCATATCGAGACAAGCTCCCATGAGCTCCAAGTCGGCAACTCGGTCCATATCGAGACAAGCTCCCATGAGCTTCAAGTCGGCAACTCGGTCCATATCGAGACAAGCTCCCATGAGCTCCAAGTCGGCAACTCGGTCCATATCGAGACAAACTCCCATGAGCCCCAACTCAACAACTCGGTCCATATCGAGACAAGCTCCCATGAGCTCCAATACAACACTCCAGCAAAAGTCGCTCATGCAGGGAGCGCACCTCTATCTATCGCAATTTCAAATTCCTACTTTTATCGAGTCTTTGTTTTCTTTTCTTCCTTTTACTTTGTCGATGTCCTCGGCGGGTGTTTTTACATTCATCGACGCGTTTTGCTTTGCAATCCACGTCGCCGAGGGGCTCTGTAGACACCCTGCCTTGGACCTCTCATGTCCCGATTGCATACACATTCTCTATCTTCCTCTCTTCTGTTAAGTTTTGTTACTTTCCGTTAACTTTTGTTACTTTCCGTTAAGTTCTTGACTTACTCCGTTAGTCTTGGATTTGAATAAGTGACAAAGTCAACCTTGAGTCTTTGTTTCATTTATTTTCGTTGACTTTTGTGATGTTCGTTAAGTTTTTGGACTAATTCCGTTAGTTTTGGGGCTTAACTGCATAACGGGGTTAACTTTTGGACTGAAATATGAATTTCCTGAAGCTGGGATGCGCATGCCTTTGCCCTCCTTTCTGGGAGGCGTGCTCCTCCCATAGGGGGGTGGGAAGCGCGCGCTTCCCGCTTCCAGAATCTCAGATTTTGCCAAATTTCCCTCCTTTTCTGATTTGTAACCCCCAAGACCATTATGCCTTGGCTTGATCCGGGGAATGGCCATCTTTGTGACCACAAGCACTTCTCCAACACCTATATAAACCTCTTCATTACATCATGAAAGGGGAGGATGATTTCTTAACACAAAAATACTTCAAAACACACAAAAAGTCTATTTTTCAAGAAGTGGTCAACACAAAGATTTGGTTCTTCTCCATTCAAGCATAAGGTACAAGGTTTATTCTCTTCTTCTAAATTCTAAGTCTTATTTCCTTTATTCATCTTGTCATCTCTTCTAAGTGAGTATGCAATCTCCATAAAAAGGGATACAACCAAAAGGCCACTTCACTATTGAAGTTTGGCCAAGGTTACATCCCAACATTCCAATCTCTATTTCAATCATTGATCATTTCTTAATGTAATGATTTAGCAATAATTCAACATGTAATTCTTAGCATAAATAAATAAATAAAACAATTCTCTTTTTATTTCCCTTTTCTTTCCCTTGTAATCGTTAGCACATTTTCATATTAATAAATAGAAGGACTTTTTAGCATTAGAACACCAATTGTAGCAAGACCCGCGTAAGCGGGGCGGAGTGGGTGTTTAAATACTTCCCACTCCGTCACCTAACCCCCGAACCCTTCTCTTCCCGAATCTTTGGTTTCATAACATTAAAAAATAGGCTATTTCTAGGTTTTTCTTATGTTCCTTTAAAAACATAGGTGGCGACTCTACAAAATAAAATCAATTAGACATCCTAGGATCCTTCCACCGCTCTAGCCAAGCCGTGGGCTCTCCCAGGGTATCTACAGGTTCCGACCACAACGAGGCTATTTACCTCAAGGTACGAGCAAGGGGGAGGCCCATCTCAAGAGTCTTAGTGGACGGTGGTTCCGCACTCAACCTCATGCCTGGCAGAATCATGGGCATACTGGGGCTTAAGGATTCCGATTTGAAGCCATCTACTCAAGTAATCCGAGGTTATGACAGCACCGCTCGTACAGTCATGGGCATGATCGAAATAGACATTGAGTTTGGGAGCATGGTCATGTCCGTTCCATTCCAAGTGCTTGACATCCCAGCCTCGTTCAACTTGATTTTGGGTCGACCATGGATTCACAGTTCTAATGCCGTCCCGTCAACTCTCCATCAATGTGTCAAGATCCGAAATGGTGATGAAATAGTGACCGTCATGGCCGAAAACGTCACTATCCACAGAAAAGGTGAGCCCGTCCACCAAGTTCAGCATGGTTTACCAGACTCCACTCTCTCCGGCGTCTCAATCAACTCCATTGACAAAGAAGGGGGAAACGGATCATGGACCCCCAGCAATCACAAAGTCCTCCGCATGATGAGGAATATGGACTACTTCCCTGGTTTAGGCCTAGGGAAATATCAACAAGGAATCCTACATCCTGTGCAAGTCCCATTTGTCAAGAACAAATTCGGTTTGGGGTACGAGCCTTCCAGAGAAGACTTGAAACAAGAGCAAGCGATCAAGAATGAAAAGGCCCGAGCTCGTAAAGAAGGCCGTCGCTATGAGGTCCCTAATCTAAGGCCTTACCGCAAGACGTTGAATGGCTATTTTGTCCGCCAAGGGGAAGACGTTCCATACATGATCTTTCCCGAGCCATGGTTTAACAATAAAGGTGTCAAAAAGCCCGGTCTCGAAATCTTCTCCGATTGTGAGATCCAGAAATCCGAAAGGGAACCAACGCCCATGTCGCCCCGTGAATGGTGGGGAAGGAAGGTGACTATAGAGTCTGAGACAGAAATCATCATGGGGGAAGAACCGACAGATTTAGCCTCCATGTTCGAAGAGCTTGCCATAATGAATGAATGCCAAGTCAACGCCATCCATGACACCGTCATCATGAATGAGACTATCAGTGAGATCCCGCCAAGCTCCGAGCCGATCAACAATTGGTATTCTATGAAAGCACCCGTGGTATCCGAGGAATTCTTAGTCCAAGAAATGGGTTGCATACCCCGCATAGCAACAAAGGAAGAGCGGATCACACTTACTTTCGAGTCCGAGAGTGTCTCTAATACCCTCACCCAAGAGGATATGGAGGTCATAGCCGAGCGTGTGTTTCCTTTCTTTGCTAATGAAAAATTTGATATTTCTGAGTACCCTGAGATTGCAAATATCATAAATGATGAATTAACTAATAATGAACTTAATGAACAAGTTAATAACGATTCAAATTATGATGAAATAGACCACGAAAACACAACATACTTAAATGAACTTGCTCAACAGGTCCGTAGTCGTGGTGAAAATGGTCCAGGGGCTGACGAAGAATTGCATGTTGTTAATATGGGTACCGACGAAGAGCCAAGAGAAACTAAGATCGGAAGCTTCTTCAAGGGGGACGACAGAGACAGATTGACTGCACTACTACGGGAGTTCGTGGATGTGTTCGCATGGTCATACAAAGACATGCCGGGTTTGGACAGAAAGGTAGCAGAGCACAGAATTCCGATCAGAGAAGATGCCAAGCCGGTAAAACAGAAGCTCAGAAAGATCAAGCCAGAATAGTCTCTGCAAGTCGAAGAAGAGATCGAGAAGCTCCTCAATTTGGGTTTCATCAAGGTTATCGAGTATCCGACATGGTTAGCCAACATCGTGACAGTCAGAAAGGCAAACGGCGAGGTTCGAGTTTGTGTGGACTTCCGGGATTTGAACAAAGCTTCCCCGAAAGACGATTTTCCACTCCCTAACATCGACATGCTGGTCGACTCCACTGCTGCCTATGAGGTTCGCTCATTCGTGGATGGGTTCGCTGGGTACAATCAGATTCTCATGGCCGAGGAAGATCAACATAAGACAGCCTTCACAACACCGTGGGGTACCTTTTGCTACACAGTCATGCCATTTGGGTTAAGAAACGCTGGGGCTTCCTACCAAAGAGCCGTGACTGACTTGTTCCACGATATGATTCACAAAGAAATCGAGGTCTAAAGGGACCGATGGTCAACATTTAATCGATCTCCGCAAGTTCTTCGAAAGGCTTCGTCAACACAAGATGAGGCTCAACCCTGCAAAGTGCACGTTCGGGGTTATCCGAGGTAAAGTCCTTGGTTATATGGTCACTGAAAGGGAAATTAAAGTAGATCCCTCCAAAATCAAGGCACTCCAAAGACGTAGAAAGAGATCAAAGGTTTCATGGGCAGACTGCAATACATCAATCGGTTTGTGCACCAACTCACTTCCATGTGCGAGCCAATCTTCAAGCTACTCAAGAAGAATGTGGCTCTAGAAGGGACTGACGCGTGCCAAGAAACCTTCGACCAAGTGAAGCATTACTTGACGTGCCCTCCTGTTCTAGTTCCGCCGCACAAGGAGAAGCCTCTTTTTCTCTATCTCACTATCAATGATGAAGCCCTAGGGGCTATGTTAGCACAAGAGGAACGAGAATCCACAAAGGAAAATGCCATTTATTTTGTCAGTCGCCGATTCCAAGGAGGCGAAAAGAACTACTCTGTCTTAGAGAAGTCATGTGCAGCATTAGTTTGGGTTACTCAAAAGCTCAAACACTATATGGAAGATTTTTCGATCAAGCTAGTAGCAAAGGTGGACCCACTCTGCTACATCTTCGAGAAGCCTTTCATGTCAACAAGAATAGCCAAATGGTACTTCATGCTCGCCGGCTATGATATCACTTACGTCACACTAAAATCCGTCAGGGGGAAAGTGTTCAGTGACCAGCTTGCCAAATTCCCGTGTGACGAAGTGAAGGGGGAAGACGTACAGTTCCCCGACGAGCATTTAATTTGTACTGCAACCGAGGAAAATAAGTGGCAACTTTTTTTCGATGGCGCCGCCAATAAACACGGTTTTGGTATAGGAGTATTGCTTGTCGATCCAAAAGACATCTACACTCCCATTGCCATCCGTCTAGAATTCGAAGCTACCAACAACATTGCCGAGTACGAAGCATGCATAGCAGGGCTCGAAGCAGCTCTCGAAAGAAACGTCACGGAACTAGAAGTATTCGGCAACTCTTTGCTCCTTATCAATCAGCAATCAGGTAAATGGTGAATCCAAGACCCGACCCTCCAACAGTATGGTCAACACCTTGAAGAATTGGTTAAACAATTCCAAGAGATCACTTTCAACTACCTGCCAAGGGATAAAAATTGCTTCGCCGATGCACTAGCCACCATAGCTTCATTAGTCAAAATGCCCAAAGGGAAAATGGTGAAACCTTTCAAAATTGCCCGAAGGAACAGTCCGGCGTACTGCATGAGTATCGAGATCAACGAGGTTCAAACAAACTCTCCGTGGTATTCGGATATCATGAATTTCCTCAAAGATGGCACTTATCCCAAGAATAGCAATAAAAAGTCTCAAGCGGCTCTGCAAAGGCTAGCCTCTCGGTACGTACTGATTGGGGACCGAGTCTATAAAAGGCACCACGACGGGATCAATCTCTTATGCGCCAATGAGGCCGAAGGTCAAGAGATAATGTGTGAAGTGCACGAAGGAGAGTGTGGACCCTACATGAATGAGTTTATGCTAGTCAAGAAGATACTCCGCATTGGTTACTATTGGAGCACTATGGAACGAGACTGTATCGAGAAAGTCAAAAGGTGTGCCAAGTGCCAATTCCATGCTAATCTGCAACATGCTCCATCCTCGCAACTTTACAACATGGTCACACCTTGGCCTTTCTCTTGTTGGGGGATAGACATCATCGGTAAAGTCTATTATTAGGTGCACCTACAACATGTATGCACCTAATAATAGTATGCGCCTACTATTGTTATGCGCCTATATATTGTCATGCGCCTATTTTTACTTAGCTCATTATTATGCTTCTATGCGCCTGATACACTCCTAACTTCACTCAATGCTTACTCTTTCAGGATCCTGCAAATTTTAGACCTGGTGAAACTTTCAATATCACAGAGTCAGCTGCTGATGAATCTATGGGAGTTGACATTATGGAATACATCAGACTAGCTGGTCTTCTGCCTCTATTCACCCTGGAACAACCCTTCTACTCACCGCTCCTCATTGATGAGTTTTTCTCCACTGCTGTATTGGTTGAAATTCCAACAGATACTGAAGGGCTCGTGCGCTATAGGATTCGCGCCACTGTTCAGAATGTTGAAGTCGCCATTTCTACTGGCACTCTCAAGAACATTGTCAGCTTCAACACTATTGGCCCTCATAGTGTCGCCGGTAAATCAAACACTTATTCCACCACCGCGCAGAACATTATGGCGCGCACTCATCTCAAAATTCCTACTCTTCAGAACAATATCAAGTCTGTTGAGATAAGGGATGGTGGTGACTTGTTGGCTTACATAGCACATTTAGTTGGTACTTCCATAATTTTCAAGACAGGAAATGTGAACAGATTCACGATGGAGCAGTGGGAGTATACTGCTGCGATTATGGGAAAACCCATCCTCAACTGGCCTCAAATCCTGTTCAAAACTTTACAAGAACAAGTCTGAAGGGAAGACCAAGTTTAAAACTTATTGCAGAATTCTCACCAAAATCTTCCTCACCTATCATACTCTTGCTACTTTCCTTACTCAGAACCCGGTCTATCCAACAAACGATGTTCCAATTTTTGGTAAAGATAGCTTGGTAATGAAAAGGCGCAGAAAGCACATGGTTAAGCGCGTGTCTCGAGTGAAAGGTGATCAGTTGGTTAATGAATCCACTGAGTCAGATAATGCAGATGCTGAAGGCGCAGATGATATCACAGAACCTGAAGTTGCATCTCGCGCAGAAACAGCTGTTCCAGGCGCAGAAAAGGTTAAAGGAAAAGGGATTGCTGAAGGTATAAGCAGACCTCCAAAGAGCCCTAGAACAGACACTAAAGAAGAGAAAGAGCTTAAACGCGCTAAGGACGCTAGTAGAATGGAAGCGCAGAGAAAAAGAGACGAAGACTTCCAGTTAAAACAAGCTGCTGTTTTGGCTAAGTCATAAAGGCGCAAGGGCGCAGGGTCTAGCGCTGATGTACGCATGCCTGTTCCTACTGCACCTCCTAGTGTTACTGCGCCTCCATCAAAACTAACTCCTGCTCCTACAATTTGGGAGTAGTCTTATGGCTCCATGAAAGGGATCAAACTTCAATGGTCCCTCAACACTTCCAATCAAAAGGCCTCTTGGTTTTAAATGAAGGCTCCGATGATATGAATGAATTTGATGATTCTTGTTAGAACTCACAGCGAGATTCTGAAGGAAGTCTTAGAGAAAAGGAAAAAGATTCAATATGCTAGACTCACCCGGCTGAGTTATAGCGGTCAATGCCAATATGTTAACTCTATAAGCAGAGTTACGGCCAATCCCAATGTTTCTGCAATACAGCACCCCCTTCTCCAAGATCAAAAGCACAGGCTGCATCTGAAGATCCGCCGTCGGTTCAACTCAAGAAGACTTGAGCAAACATACCGTTCGAGACTTTATCACGCCAAGACCTTATCATCTGCAACAACATCACCATCTCCTACGAGACGTCTCCCGAAGACCATACTACACTTCCAACATGGGCCTTCCGCCATTTGGGTATCAACCACAAAAATGGCCATCCATCTCCAAGAAAGAGAAAGAGGAAGATCACTTTCATGAGTTCTACCCAATGGTGCATCTACTCTCAATACAATGCCAAGATAAGTTGGAGCTTCACACCGAAAGTTCTTCACATCCCGCCATCTACAAGCTCGTAAACAAAAAGCCCATGACATTTGGGGCTTAGAAATCTCTCAAAGCTTGGTATCAATGATCTTCTCTTGGGGCTTACCCACGTCGACAACAAAAGACAGTTTATTTGAATGGGCTAAGAGTTGAGTCATCTTGGGGCTTCATAAGCCACTCAAAGTTCAGCATTCGAGCGGCTTTACAGTCAGTAACCCCTTGGCATCTCGGCATCAATAGTCCTTTTGAAGCCCCATAAACGACAAATATCTTGGGGCTAGACATCAATTTTCGTTGGACACAGCGGCGACAACATTCAAGCGAGGCAATCCGGACTTCGATTGAACATGACTTGATCTTGGGTTGGCTTTACAAACACACAATGGTTAAAATGGTTCACCCATGAACTAAAAAAAAAATCTTTTTCTCACGTGTGTGCATATTCTTTTCTTTCTAATTTAAAAAAAAAAAAAAAAAAAGATTTTTTTTCTTTTTTTTCTTTTCTTGCGCAAAATTATGTGTTTCCTTTTTTGCTTTGCTCCTAGCATTCTCCCCAGCATTCTCCATCATCCTTGAACTACGCTGGTCTGATTCCTTCCAAGGGATACGTAGGCAGCCTTTTGGCACGACCAACCCATCATCCAGAATACCTTCTCGCCGACACTCCTTCAAAGGCAAGAACAATTCATCATCACCAACGTCATCATTCTCCAAAGCATGGATATCAAGGCATCCACCACCACAACACTAATCCATCCAACAGCAATGGTAAGTGAAGGTATGAGTACATCCGAGGCTTTCCTCAAATCACACCGCACACAAAATCACTTTCTCCATTCTTACAAAAATTCTCTCTCATGCAAAATTGCCTTCAAATCACATCACACCACAAGCACAATTTCTCTCATAACTGCCATTTCACATCTTATACATGTCACAAGCACATATACCTGCAAAGCACACACTTAACAGGTACCACCACAAGGTCAACAACATCCGCAACTCAAGGCACTTCATCCCCAGCAGAAAATGATCCGCCGTCAACTACGCCTGCATCCCACAGAGTCAAACAATTACAGTTCAATGACAACAACTCGGTCCATGGTGAGCTGCAAAATCACCACATTTCTATCAAGCAACACAACAATATCACATATAGGCAGACGGAGCCTCGGTTCCCGCCATCCGCAAATGGATCCCGCATCAGCAAACGGATCCCGCTTCAGCAAACGGATCCCGCATCAGCAAACGGATCCCGCTTCAGCAAACGGATCCCGCATCAGCAAACGGATCCCGCATCAGCAAACGGATCCCGATTCAGCAAACGGATCCCGATTCAGCAAACGGATCCCGCATCAGCAAACGGATCCCGCATCAGGAAACGGATCCCGCATCAGCAAACGGATCCCGCTTCAGCAAACGGATCCCGCTTCAGCAAACGGATCCCGCTTCAGCAAACGGATCCCGCAATCAGCAAACGGATCCCGCACCAGCAAACGGATCCCGCTTCAGCAAACGGGTCCCGCTTCAGCAAAACGGATCCCGCCATATCCTTTCTATATCAATAAAGCCACTCATACAGGGAGCGCACCCCTATCCTTCGCAAATTTCAAATTCATGTTTTATCGAGTCTTTGTTTTCTCTTGTCGATGTCCTCGGCGGTTGTCTTTCTTTCGTTGACGCGTTTTGCTTTGCAATCCACGTCGCCGAGGGGCTCTGTAGACACCCCGCTTTGGACCTCTCACCCCGATTGCATACATAGTATTTTTATTTAGCTTGTTTTTGTTAATTTCTGTTATTTCCGTTAAGTTCCTAACTGATTCCTTTAGTTTTGGACTAAACTGCATAACAGAGTTAACTTTTAGAGTCATTCTGTCATTTCTGTTATTTTCACCCGCGGTCGCTTCTGACACTGTTTGTGGGCTGCACGCGCGTCTCACCCCTAAAGCGGGACTCGCGCGCCTCCCATTATGGCAGTAACGGATTGTACCTTATTTCCCTCCCTTTTCTTATTTACAACATCTCTTCTTGATCACAAAAGAGCCTCTTTTTACCTCCACATTCATCCCCCCTAGTTTTATAACCTCCAATCCCAATATTCTAGCCATTTCTTAAAAACAAAATATTTCTTTTATTATTATTTGATTTTCTTTTATTTATTTCATTTATTATTTTATTTACTTATTTTCTATTGGTCAATTTCATCTCACATGGATTGATCATTTTCCCTCCAACCTTTCCCTCTCTTTTCTACCTATAAAAACCTCTCATTTCTACCTTAGAAAGGGACCTCAACATTTTCTCTCTAGCCAAGACTCTCTTTTTGGACCTTGGACCCCAACTTTGATTCACAAACTACATTATACACAAATTCTTCCAACAAGAGTTCTTAGTAACAAGACTCTACACAAATTGTTCTACAACAATTTCTCTACAACAACACCATTTTCAAGTCCAATTTTGAAGTCCTCTTTCTTAAGGTACTTTATTATTCTTCCCCTATTTTACATGTCTTTCTAATGTATGCAATCCCCATCAATGGGACATGACCAAATAATCACTTTACTATATTAAAGTTGGTTAAGGTTATCTCCCTACATTTACACTCTAGTTTAATTTACTCTTCTTCTTTTAATGTAACCTTTGACATTTAATCAATAAAACAATTCTCTTTTAATTCCCCTTTTCTTTACTATATAATTGTTAGCACATTTTAATATCAATAGAAGGACTTTTTAGCATTAGAACACCAAAAGTAGCAAGACTCGCATAAGCGGGGCGGAGTGGGTGTTTAAGTACTTCCCACTCCGTCACCTAACCCCCGAACCCCTCATCTCAAGAATCTTTGGTTTCGTAATCAATAAAAAAAGGCTATTTTCTTAGGTTTTCTCACGTTCCTCTAAAACGTGGGTGGCGACTCTTAAAATCAAGTAGA
Organism: Campanula takesimana; assembly: GCA_026119855.1. Classification (NCBI taxonomy): domain Eukaryota; kingdom Viridiplantae; phylum Streptophyta; class Magnoliopsida; order Asterales; family Campanulaceae; genus Campanula; species Campanula takesimana. Next base: position 1,702,995 of record JAOWBW010000072.1, read on the forward strand.
CATCATAGGTTAATTCACCGCTCTAGCCAAGCCGTGGTTCCCCGGGGTATCTACAATATCATAGTCCACCAATTACCGCTTCATCCATAGTATTTGACAACAACAACTTCCCGCAGCGATATATTCTGCTTCCGTTGTTGATACAGACACTGAAGCTTGTTTCTTACTCGCCCATGACACAAGTCGATATCCGAGGAAATGACAAGTGCCACTTGTGCTTTTCCTATCAATTGTGCACGCTGCATAATCCGCATCTGAATAACCTACAAGTTTAAAATTCGAATCTTTGGTGTACCAAAGTCCAAGGTTAACAGTACCGGAGAGATATCGTATAATACGTTTCACAGCAATCAAGTGTGTTTCTCTAGGGTCAGATTGATAACAAGCGCAAACGCAAACACTAAACATAATATCTGGCCTACTAGCAGTAAGATAAAGGAGTGAGCCAATCATACCTCGATAGAGCGTTTGATCAACACATTTACCTTTTAAGTCATTATCGAGTTTGTTGCCGGTAGCCATTGGAGTGTCATATGCTTTAGCATTCTCAAGTCCAAACTTCTTGATTAAATCCTTTGTGTATTTGGCTTGATTGATAAAAATGCCTTCATTCATTTGCTTGATTTGAAGCCCGAGGAAGAATGTGAGTTCTCCCATCATGCTCATTTCAAACTTGCTCTTCATTAGTTTCTCAAAGCGCTTGCACAACAATTCATTAGTAGAGCCAAATATAATATCATCAACATAAATTTGAACAAGTAATTTATGACCATTATGTTTGGCAATGAAAAGAGTTGTATCGATTTTGCCGCGAGTGAAGCCTTTTTCAATGAGAAACTTTGATAGTGTATCGTACCATACTCTTGGTGCTTGCTTGAGCCCATACAATGCTTTCTGGAGTTTGTACACATGATTTGGAAATTGTGAATCTTCAAACCCAGGTAGTTGAGCTACGTAGACTTGTTCTTGGAGTTCACCATTTACAAACGCGCTCTTCACATCCATTTTATATAGCTTGAAGTTCTTGTGAGCGGCGTAAGCTAGAAATAATCTAATAGCTTCAAGTCTTGTTACGGGCGCAAAAGTTTCATCGTAATCAATGCCTTCTTCTTGCCTATAGCCTTGAGCAACCAATCTTGCTTTGTTTCTTGTGATGGTTCCATTCTCATCCATCTTATTTCTGAACACCCATTTCGTACCAATCACTCCTTGATCATTTGGTCTTGGAACAAGAGTCCAAACCTTACATCGTTCAAATTGATTGAGTTCTTCTTGCATTGCAACAACCCAATTAGGATCTTGGAGCGCTTCATCATCCTTCTTCGGTTCAATTTGAGAGATAAATGCAGTATAAGCATCAAATTTTGTAGCTCTCCTTGTATGAACACCAACATTTAGGTCACCAATGATATTATTGATTGGGTGACCTCTGACTTCATGAATTTCAGGAGGTAAGTTAGGTTGAGTCATAGTAACTTGAAGGTCTTCAATTGGTACATCTTCACTAGATTCAAAATCATCAAAATTTGGGGGATGAACTAGTTCAGAATTGAAACTAGGGTTAACACCAGATGCAGCGGTAGATATAGGCGTGTGAGAAGAATCAAAAGGCGCATCAAGAAGGCGCAGCTGATGATTCATTTGGAGCTCCATATGAGGAATTAGGCGCATTTTATGTAGATGGATTTCCTTGAGTTGATAGATTCTGATCTTGTGTAGGCGCAACATAAATAGGAGCACCTGTGTCATTAAGCTCAACAGAATCATCAGTAACATTTGGAGCCAAATGTGGCTCAAGGAGAGAATGTTCATCAAATGTAACATGTACAGATTCAACTATCACTAATGTAGATCTATTAAAAACGTGAAAAGCTTTAGAATGTTTGGCATACCCAACAAAATACCTTCGTTGGATTTGGCATCGAATTTACCTCTATGTTCGTTTCCGTTGTAGAGGATATAACATTTGCAACCAAAGATCTTGAAGAATGCAATGTTGGGAGTTCTACCACGCCAAAGTTCATACGGAGTCTTGTTGTGAGGTTTGTTGATGAGGGAACGATTTTGAGTAAAGCATGTTGTGTTGATAGCTTCTTCCCAAAAGTACTTAGGCAATTTTGCTTCAGCTATCATCATCTTTCCCGCTTCAATCAACGTCCTATTATTTCTTTCCACAACACCATTTTGTTGACGAACACCAGTGGTTGAGAAGTTGTGATCTATCCCATGATCGTCGCAATATCGAGCAACACCGTTGTTCTTGAATTCTGTTCCATTGTCGGATCGAACACTAACGATGTCATCTTCTTTTTGGGTTTGGAGCAGTCTGAATAAAGTGGTCAAAATGTCATAACAATCGTCTTTTGAGATCATCATTTCCACCCATGTATATCTTAAATAATCATCCACCACGACTAGAGTATACTTGTTTCTTCTAATACTTGCGGTGGTGACTGGTCCAAATAGATCAATGTGCAGCAGTTGCAAACATCTAGTAGTTGAGGGATTGGTCTTGCTGGAGAAAGACTTTTTTGGTTGTTTGCCAAGTTGACACGCGGCGCACTTCTTGTCATGATGATCAGCAACCTTGGGAAGTCCTTTTACAAGATTATTCCTGCTGAGTTTAGATAGATACTTGAAGTTCAAGTGACTTAAGCGCTTATGCCACAACCAACTATTTTCGCTCACACTTTTAGCTACAAAATAAAGATTAGTACTAGAGTTCATACTATGGAAATCAATAATGTAAATATTTGTCTTACGATATCCTGTGAGTAATGTAGCTCCAGTTTTTCCATTCTTGATAAGACATTGCGTTGAAGTAAAATGGCATTCTAATCCTTTGTCACAGAATTGAGATATGGATAATAAGTTATGCTTGAGTCCTTCGACGAGAGAGACTCTTTCAATGCACACTTTGTCTTTCTTGAGCTTTCCATATGCTACAAGTTGACCTTTGTTGTTATCACCAAATGTTACAGAATGACCTCTTTCTTTATGAACATCTTCAAGTAAGGATTCATCTCCAGTCATGTGTCATGAACACCCACTATCGAGAATCCATTCATACGTTTTAGCTTTTGAAGATCCAGCCATGAAGCAAAAAACCTGAAATATAAACATTTAAAGCAGGTCCCCTTTATTCCTTTTCGGGTCCTAGAGTTAGCAACTTTTGACGACCCACTCTTGCTTGACCTTAGGATTCTTACGTCCTTTGGCATTGGGAGTGAATCTCAAAAGGCATTCCACAGCCTTATGTCCCGAACAATCACAAATTGAACAATGATGAAAGCCACCAATCACGTGAGTTTTCACAAACTCTTTACTTTTCTTTGGGATAGCATCCTTCTTTGGGTCAGATGAGCCAGCCTTAACAAAATCTTTCTTTTGAAATTTTGGAGCGCTTTTTCTTGGAGGGCGCATAAGGCTAGGAGGCGCACGGCGGTTAGGCGCGTGGCTCCTAGGCGCATATTGTGCACTCGGACAAGGAGCGTGCCTAGTTTCAAGAATGGTTTTGCTGGAGGATGATTCATCTGTAACTACTTCCTTCTCTTTAGCTTTCCCAAATTGTTTTGTTGGGTAGACATAATGGAATGATTGTCTCTTGACTTTTTCCTGTCCTTTACCCATTGAATTAGAATGTCTTTCCTTGAGAATTTCAAAGTTTGCTGATTTGTAAATTCACTATCTCTTTCAGCATAGACATCACATTTAAAGTTGTCACTAGTTGATGAGAATCCCAAGCCAATTTTATCACCACTGACTTTTTGGGACTCAAATATATTCTCTATAGTGACACGAGAATTGGACCACTCATTTGTAATCTATTTAAGATCAGTAATTTGAGCAACCAATTCATCGTTTTGAACTTTAAGAAGTGAGTTATGTTCTGTTAGAAAAGTGTTTTTAACAGTAAGAGGAGTCATGCTCTTTATCTGCTCCTTAAGGAGGGTGAGTTCAGATTTAAGTAGAGATTTCTCGGTCTTAAGCTGGGAAATTTATCACATGATAGTGCTAAAGCTTCCTTTATTTTGCCAAATTTACTGATTACCTTTTCGGCTTCTAAGAACAACTTTTCTTGCTTTACAATGTCCTCATCATGATTGATTGTAGGAATAGGTGCAACTTGAGGTCTAACATATTCACTCTTTCTGAGTTTGCTTCTAGCATTCAGATCACATCTAGAAAATAACAATCCACCATCGCTTTGAGCCGGAGTGAGAAATCCTTGTTCAATGAGCTCACTGATGGTTGGTCCTTTCTTCCTTTTCACTTCTTGAAAACCTGCAGATTTCTTGATAGGTTTATTCAAGACATTCATATCAGGAACATCTTTGGAGAAGTCATCTGTCGTGCCTCAACCCGTGGTCCTACTTGGCCCCACATCTGGGTCACGCACGGAAGACGTCCTAAAACACTTTTAGAAAGAAAAAAAATTGAAATTTTCTTTCATAAAAGATCCATATAACAAACTCTTCAAGTTTAAAAACTTGATTTCACCTCAACTCTAACCATACACAACTAAAATACTTAGCCCCAAGGGCTTACACACTTTATTTACAAATATACAATCACCAACATATACCAAAATAGGTGATACAAGGATGAAGTCTCGGGTTCACTACCCCAAAGGTTATACATTTATATAATGTAACCTTTAAACCACACTTACTTCCCAAAATGGATTATCAACTCGACATCCTCCCTTGTGAAGTGACCTATCCCCTTGGCTCGCCTTTATCTAAGGAAAACAAATTTGAAAGGAACGGGGTGAGAATAAATCTCAGTAAGCTACTAACATGCAACTACATGACATGCTATAAATGATAATCACAAAAGGATAATATCAATAAGCATTCACATAGCACATAACATGAAAGGAAAAGCCAACTCATCATACCACACATAAGGCGGAAATAAACACTCATAAGTGGATACTGAGCCAAGGTTTTCGAATCAAACATAACCATCTGAGAGGTATCAACTGAGCAGCACCAAAGGGCTGAAGCCGGTTCCGGAACCAAACAATAACAACAACAACAACGGGGGGAAAATGACACAAAGTCATAACCCAAAATGCCCAACCTCTGGCCCAAAGAAGGGGGTTAAAAATGGGAAACCAGTGGTAGAAGCCTTACAATGAACTTGGCTCATGTGCCATTATAATCCCTACTACTGCCCGATATCACTACAAGTACCAGCTGGACTTTACACGAGAGCATAGTAATAAATACTTGCTTTAAACAACAACCGGTGCATGATTCCAAAGTAGGGAACCACACAAGCTCATCATAAAGATGCAAACACATTACTCATAAAGAGTTCATTCTCAATGACATTAACCGGGGCATGATTCCAAAGTAGGGAACCACACAAAACTCATCATAAAGATGCACCAATCCAAAACACACCATAAGATGTTCATTAATACCCAATTAACACTTATTCACATTCCATAACACATTTGTTCACAAAGGAACCAATTTCAAACACTAGAGTGTTCCACAATGACCATTTAAGTCAACTAGAGTAGTACCCCAAACCTAGACCAAGAATACATCCTAGTCTTAACCAAACAAAAGGGGAATTTCTGGAATAAGGGGCAATCGGGATCTCACTATATACCGGGCGGGCGCTCGGAAAGGACCAAGCGGGCGCTCTAGGTCGACAGAGACTTTGGTCATGAAACACTAGGTCAGCGGGTGCTCCACTCATGTGCGCGTGGGTGCTCCAAAGGCTAGCGGGCGGGCGCTCGATGCCCACCAAGCGGGCACTCGGTACCCGATTTGGGCCAAAACTGAACTTGGTTCTTTACATACTCCTTCCGTCCCAAAAGTATTAACACCCTTATACCTGAACCATACACTCTACTCATATAAGTGCAAAGAACACCCAGGAACACACTTGAACTAAACCAAAACACTTCTTGCTACAAATCTCATACTACTCCCTTTGTCCCAAAATTACAAGTATCACAAAAATCATTCAAATCACAAAATTAACAAGTACAAGTATCAAGTATAATATATATGAACATATTAGCATAAAAAGGGGAATTAGTAACTTACCTATTTTGGGGAAAGTATAAATGAAATATATTTTGATCGGGTAGAAATGGCCTACTCAACGCCCTGAACATTTTAGTATAATTAGATTTTAAAACGGAATAATAATTAATAAGAAATAAATTATTAAAGATGAAACCCTTACCTATTTATTTTCCTTGGGAGAGATAAGAGGGAAGTATACTGTATGTATGAAAACGTAGGGAGTAAGAGATGGAGGGATAATGATGTTTTCTCAGTGTAAGAAAATCGCAGAGAGGGAGAGAGTTGGAGATAAACATGGTTTTGATCTTTTAAATCTTTCCCTTAGGCCCTTATACTTCTAATTTCAACAAATAAACCCATATACTATAAATTCCACTAAAGACCCTATAGTTTCAACTTGGTCAATTAACTCCCTTAACAATTATTACTCCCCACATTTAAGCTAACACAATTAATCAAATAAATAATGCAAGTCATAAATTAATATGCAACACATAAAATGCACACATAATATCAATTTAAAAAAAATCCCCAAAATATAAAATAAATAGGGACGGATTTTGGGGTCGTTACAATCACTTCCCCTTAAAGAAAATTCGGCCCGAATTTTAGGGTAACTTACCAAAAGAATCGAACAACCAAGGATATTTCCTTTCCATTTCCTTCTGAAGTTTCCAAGTTGACTCTTCAACATTGTGATTCCTTCATATCATTCTAACAAGCAGAATACTCTTGTTTCTCAACTCTTGAACTTTGGTATCAATCACTCGAACTGGTTACTCTATATAAGACATATCGGGTCCTAGATCCTCTGGTATCTCTGATAACACATGAGATGGATCATACAAATTTTTGCAAAGCACGGAGATATGAAATACGTTATGAATTTACCCAAAGAAGATGGCAACGCAAGATGGTACGCAAGATTTCCAACTTTTTCTATAATTTCAAAAGGCCCATTATGACTTTTCCATCGAATAGCCAATCTCAATAGGTAGAAAGTGAGCGGGTTTTGTCAATCTATCCACGATTACCCAAACTGCATCATGCTTTCTTCAAGTACGAGGTAACCCTGACACAAAATCCATCACAATATGTTCCCATTTCCACTCTGATATCTCTAGAGGTTAAAGTAGACCGGCAGGTCTTTGATGTTCAGCTTTAACTTGTTGACAAGTCAAACACTTTATTACATAATCCGCTATTTCCCGTTTCATATTATTCCACTAGAAATGCTACTTCAAATTATGATACATCTTGATACTCCCGGGATGAATAGTATACTTAGATTTGTGGCCCTCATCAAGAACTTGGCGTTTAATTCCATAAATTTTGGTACACATAACTGCCCTCTATAAGTTAATACTCCTTCAGGACTATGAGAGAAATCTTCAAATTTTCTATCCTCGATTTTATCCACTAATTTTCTCAACTCGGGGTCATCCTTCTAAGCATCTTTTATCCGTTGAATTAAGGTTAGCAAAGGACGAATATTTGCAATTGTCACCCCATGCCTCAATTCATAAGGACACCAATCTCGAGCATCTTCCATTCTCGGACCATCCTCGAAACTATGTAAGATTTCTGACTAATAGTATCTGCGACCACGTTTGCCTTGCCCAGATGATAAGAGATGGTACAATCATAGTCCTTCACAAGCTCCATCCATCTACGCTATCGGTTGTGCAACTCTTTCTGGGAGAAAAGATATCTCAACTCTTATGATTTGTAAAAATCTCAAACTTTGTTCCATAAAGATAATGTTTCCACTTATGTAACGCAAAAACAATCGCAACAAGTTCCATGTCATGGGTCGGATAGTTTTGTTCACAAGAAGTTGACTTCATCGAAGCATCACTGTAAATAACCATCATTCCCATTAGGTAACGCAAGAATAGGTGCGGTGGTCAACTTCTTCCTTAATTCTTCAAAACTAACTTGACATTTTTCATCCCATACATATTGTACATCCTTTCAAGTCAACTGAGTGAATGGTGTAGCAATCTTGGAAAATCCCTCAATGAATATTCGATAATACTTTGCTACCCAGAAAATTTCACAAATAACTGCTTCCCTCGGAGCACAGACAAAACCATTCGTAAATGTTGTTCATGTTCCTCTCGAGATTTAGAATAAACAAGGATATCACCGATAAAGACAACCACAAAGGTATCAAGATAAAGTTTGAAAACCCGATTCATCATATCCATAAGAATAACGGGAGCATTGGTTAACCCAAAAGGCATGACAAGAAACTCATAATGTCCATACCTACTACGGAAAACAGTCTTAGGAATGTCTTCTAAATGAATCTTCAACTGGTGATACCCACTCCTAAAATCAAGCTTCGAAAAGACTACTGAACCTTGAAGTTGATCAAATAAGTCATCAATGTGAGGTAGAGGATATCTGTTCTTTATGGTTACCCAATTGATCTTTCGGTAATCGATGCATAGTCTTAAAGACCCATCCTTCTTCTTAACAAACAACACAGGAGTTCCCCATGGTGATACACTGGGTCGGATAAAACCCCTATCAAGTAACTCTTGCAATTGAACTTTCAACTCTTTCAATTCAGCTGGAGCCATTCTGTAAGGTGATTCAGATATCGGGGTAGTACCTGGAAATAAATCAATATAGAACTCGATCTCCCTATCGGAAGGCATAGAATACTCAGTAGAGAACACATCAGGGAATTCTTTAACTATGAGCACATCCCCAATTTCAGGCAACCTTATAGTAGTATCCAGAACACTAGCCAAATATCCCGCACAACCACGAGGCAACAACTTTCTAGCCTTCATATAAGAAATAATATGAATCCCCTTACCTAGAGGAACAGCCTCAAAAGTAAATTCAGGCAGATCAGGAATAGAGAACGTGACAACCTTCTTATAACAATCAACTGAAGCATAGTATTTACTTAACCAATCCATTCCCAAAATAATATCAAAATCTTGCAATAGCAGTATAACTAAATCAGTAAGTAAAACATGCTCACGAATATGCACATCACAAGTACGCAACACTCTATCAGTTGCCAACCACTCCCCCATAGGGGGAGTGGTTGGCAAAAAATGCACACATAATATCAATTTTAAAAAAATCCTCAAAATATAAAATAAATAGGGACGGGTTTTAGGGTCGTTACATCATCATCAGAATCATAAGTATCAACTTCATCATCATTTGCCACTAAACAAACGAGTCCATCATCGGAATCTTCATCGCTCTCATCTGAGTCTGTTTCAATCCAAGTGTTCTGCTCATTTTCTGGTGATTCTTCTTCAGTAACCATTCCCTTGTGACGAGTGAATTTGGGAGTGAACTTGGGAGTATGGCTGATCTTCTTCTGCATATATTCAAATTTTGGAATTGGGCAGCTTGAAGCAAAGTGTCCTGGTTTCCTGCAATTAAAGCAAACAAGGTCTTCTTTTCTTTTAGAATCACTGATCCTCGTGAACTTTGGAGGAGCTCTGCTGGTAGATCCTTGAAATTTTCTGGTTGAGCTGGGTCATGAAAATTTTCTGAACTTTTGAAATTTCTTCACAAATAAAGCTAAGTCTTCATCATCCATGTCTAATAGCTCAGAGGTAGAAATTTTAGGATCGAAACTTTTCTCTTCTTGAACCGGCGCAGGCGCATGCGCTTCTTCTCTATGCGCCACCATTGCTATGGATTTCGATTTTCCTTCAGTTTCACTGATGCGCTGAAGTTTGAGCTCATAAACCTTAAGATTTGCATAAAGATTCCTTAATGTCCATACATCTAAAGTTTCAGCGTCTTCAAGAGCGCTGGATTTATGAAGATATCTTGAGCCAAAATATTGGAGGAAATTTACATTCAAATCTTTGTTTGAAAATTTCATGCCAAGTGAAATACATAGATTGATAATTTCACAGTAGCGTTCATAAGTTTGTCTTAAGGTTTCACGGGGGAGTTGAGAGAAATTGTTGAATCTCTTTTGCACTTCATATTTCCTGTTCTCCTTACAAACAGTATCTCCTTCTATATGCTCTCCAATAGCGTCCCATAGCTCATTAGCAGTAGCACAATGCATGACTTTTTGTTTCATAGCCGTGCTTAGAGTGCTTAGGAGAATGTTTCTTGCTTTGCCATCATTTGCAACTCTTCTTGTTTCTTCCTCAGTCCATTCTTCCCTTGGTTTCTTGATGGTTGGTTGAGCAGCATTGGTGCGCGGATTTGGATTCGCTTTCATAGGGATGTAAGGTCCATAAACCACGGTGTCATGAAGCCTTTCATCGATTGAGGTGAGATGGGTTAAGATGCTGAATTTCCACACGTCAAAGTGATCTTCATCAAAGACAGGAACATGTGTGTAGTTAGCAGTTGCCGAAGGTTTTGAGTTTGTCATATTGAATCGGCACCCAAGCTGTTAAGCTTGAAAAACAAAAACGTTTTATAAAGGTGTTTGCTCTGATACCACTTGTTGGTCCCAAAGGGCAACAAGGGTATGGAAAATAGCTAGAGGGGGGGTGAATAGCTGTTTTAAAATTCTTTTCGTACCCTTAAAAATTCAATGGCAAATGCGCACTTAATCAAATAAGCGTTATGAAATGCGCCTAAGTGAGTGAGTGAAATGCACAGCGGAATAGTTAAGTAAAATAGGCGCAAATGATTAAAAGGGGCGCAACACACACTCTAAGTATTTTGGCTCAAAGTGGGTGAAATAAGGAACTACGGCAAATGATATAACAAACACAACACAATTCAATACAATCAATCTACAATGATTAAACAAGCAAATAGTGAGATAAGATAATAACTTGAAAGTAAATGACAAGAAGTTAATGCGCGCTATTTGGAGAGGTTCGATCGGGAAAATGATCTACGTCCTCTACCAAGATGGTTAGTCTTAGATTTCTAATGGAGATCTTATATAATGAGAGAGTGTTACAAATTACAATCGTTTGAGCTTATACACTAACTCAAGATCTAATATTCTATGAAAGAACAAATCCTAGACAATAACCAGTGTATCTCTAAAAGAAAGATCTAAGTGATCAAACTTAAAGAGGTGCATGTGTGATTTTATATCCAAGGCTCTTTAGATCTTTGAGATTGAGAGCACAAGAAAACTAAAGTGTTTTTGCTTGAGGATCTGGGCTAAGGATGAAGGTATGAAGATGTTCTTGAGAATTCTGGAAAATCAAAGGCAATCTTCAAATCTTCAACAAATGCTTGAGAGAGAAATTCTGAGATTCTTAGCAACTTCTAAACATTTGAAGTTATAGGGTATTTATAGTAGAGCCCCAAAAACTAGCCGTTGGAAATCCCTTGTGGATAAGGTTAAAGGACAGATGTGCTGTCGCTTATTGAGTGGAGCCGTGTCCTTTTATAACCGTTAGACACATAACACAAATATGACCGTTATAGACAGATGTCCTTAGATGCGGGTGCATACGTGTTATTTAACCACCGTTGGATCATTGGCGTAGTTTGAATTCCTTCAAGTCTTCAAGTCTTCAATAAATCACTAAGTGTTAAAATGCATCATTTATGCGCGTTGAGCCTTTGGGGCGCAATGCATAGCGCGCGCATAACTGGCGCATGGCGCATAAGCATAGGCTGAGCCTTTGGTGCGCAATGCATAGCGCGCGCATAACAGGCGCATGGCGCATATGCATAGGCGCGGCTCAAACGCACCAGAGTGATTTTCTTCAATCTTGACAATCTTGCCCTATTCCTAAATCTATTCTATTACAATGGACTACCTAAAAATAAAATATGAATACTTCTTACATATGGGTCTAAAGTCCATTAAATAAAACTTAGGTGATGGATCAATCAAATCTAATCAATCTTATTATATTGAATCTGAGATATAAGTGGGCATACCCAACACACCCAGAACACCACAATGGAATGGTGTGTCCGAGAGGAGGAATCGGACATTGTTGGACATGGTTCGATCAATGATGAGTCAAGTTGATCTTCCAATATCCTTTTGGGGTTATGCACTAGAAACCATTGCTTTCACACTAAATCGAGTTCCAAGTAAATCGGTTCAAAAGACTCCATATGAGATATGGAGCGGAAAGAAACCTAGTTTGTCTTTCATGAATATTTGGGGTTGTGAAGCTTTTGTCAAAAGACTTGTCTCAGACAAACTTGCACACAATTCTGATAAATATATTTTTGTGGGATATCCTAAGGAAACTAAAGGATATTATTTTTACAACCGAGAGGACAACAAAGTGTTTGTTGCCTGAACTGGTGTCTTTCTAGAGAAAGAGTTTCTCTCAAAAGAAATCAGTGGGAGTAAATTAAATCTTGAATTTGAGACCTAGAAAATGACATTGAACCGATAGTGGAACAAGAACAAGTCCCACAAGGAGTTGTGGAACCTGTTCAAGATACACAAGTAACTCGCAGATCTGGTAGGTTACGATCTGAGCCCGAGAGATATGGATTTCTCATAACGGATAGTAATGAGGTGGAGATCATTGAGAATGATGAACCGACAATCTACCAAGAGGCGATGTCATCTCCTGATTCGGACAAGTGGCTTGGAGTCATGGAATCCGAATTATAATCCATGCATGATAATCAAGTTTGGAACTTGATTGATGCACCCGAAGGTGTAAAAACCATAGGATGCAAATGGGTCTTCAAGAAAAAGACTGACATGGATAGGAAGGTGCATACTTACAAAGCTAGGCTTGTAGCGAAAGGTTATAGGCAGATTCATGGTATTGACTATGATGAAACCTTTTCACCCGTAGCAATGATCAAGTCTATAAAAAATTTGCTTGCCATTGCCGCATATCATAACTATGAAATATGGTAGATGGATGTCAAAACCGCTTTCCTTAATGGAAACTTACAAAAGGATGTGTATATGACACAACCCGAGGGTTTTGAACAAAATTCTAAAGTATGCATGTTGCAGAAATCCATCTATGGATTGAAGCAAGCTTCTAGGAGTTGGAATCTCCGTTTTGATGAATCAGTCAAAGAGTTTGGCTTCATCAAAAACGAAGATGAACCTTGTGTATACAAAAATATTAGTGGGAGCATAGTGCTATTCCTTATTTTATATGTGGATGACATATTGCTCATTGGAAACAACATTCCTACACTTCAGACTGTGAAGACTTGGTTGGGAAACTGTTTCGCAGTGAAAGATATGGGTAAAGCCGCATATATCCTTGGCATTAAGATCTATAGAGATAGATCAAAGAAGCTAATTGGTTTTAGCCAAAGTACTTACATTGACAAGGTCCTTAGAAGATTCCGCATGAAAAACTCTAAGAGAGGACAGTTGCCAGTGTTACATGGAGTTTCTCTAAGCAAGACTCAATGTCCTAAAACAAATGATGAGAGTGAGAAAATGAGTGAGATTCCATATACTTCGGCAATTGGATCCATTATGTATGCCATGATATGTACTAGGCCGGATATATCTTATGCTTTGAGTATGACGAGTAGATATCAGTCCGACCCCGGTGAGAGTCACTGGATGGCCGTGAAAGCGAGTCTTAAGTACTTGAGAAGGACTAAAGATTCGTTTCTAATCCAATAGACCTTTATTGTGATAATAATGGTGCTATTCGTCAAGAAAAGGAACCAAGGGCACATCATAAATCCAAACACATACTCAGGTGTTTCCATATCTTTCGAGAAATCGTGGATAGGGGAGACATAAATATATGCAGAGTACCTACTGATGATAACGTTGCGGACCCGCTAACAAAGGGACTTCCACAAGCTAAACATGATGGTCATGTTAGGTCCATGGGTATTAGATACATGGGATATTGGGCCTAGGGCAAGTGGGAGATTGTTAGTGTAGGTTCCCTAGGCACGTTTGTTAAACGTTATATATGTTATCATTTTATTCATATTAATAAAGAGATGTTTTGATTATTATTGTTGTTCATGTTTACTTATAATAATATCCGTCCCTAGAGCTTATGAAGCACTAGTATAAAGGCTAAATGGTCATGGGATGATCATGTTAGATTTATGGGTACTTGTTAGAGAATAAGGTACTAGACATGACCCGCTCTATGAGAATTATATCATGGTCTATGTCGTATATAAATCTCATATTAGTTATGTCATTTGAGTCCTTAGAAATGAAGTTATTATAGTCTTCCACTTGATGAACATTATGCTTGACATATTCAAACGCTACCTTTAACCAGGTAGTTATAAAGGGTATGATTGGCATAATCGGATTCAAGTAGGGAAGAATAAGCTAAATGGATTTGTCCCTCTTCGGAGAGATGTCAAGCTTGGGCCCCTCGTAGAATGATGTTGATGAAATGTTTGGCCAAACTCAAATGAATTGATTGGATCAATGTAATTTGGATTATCAACATATTCGGTATCGAGAAAGTATTGAACAAATACAAGTTGACTTGTTGACTATGACTTGTGTTCAATGACATCGTGGACAATGGGATTGTGACATGTTCTATAAAGGAATAAGAACTTGTATATAGTTACACTATTTGGGTAGGTATGATGGTTTGCTAGAACCTAATCATATTGAACCCGTTGCCAACTTAGTGTAATCCTATGGGGTCACACACAAATAGAACGAATCTAAAAGGACTTAAAATTGAAATTTCGGTCGAAGGACCTTTAAGGGATATTAGGAATTTAGAGGAGAAAACTGGAAAAGAGGAGGGTCCGGGCGGACCTCCTGGTGATCCTGGCGGACCAAGCAAAGGACCCGGTCGGACCAAGCTTGATCCTGCCGAACCCCTTTGTGTACCTGGGCAAACCTAGTTGGTTTCAGCCTGGGACTTTCCTGTTCCGTTTTCTTGCGGGTTTGGTCACTTGTTACCTATTTGGAATAAGTGAAACAAGTATAAAATTCCCCTCTAGTTGCCCTAATCAGTCCATAACATTGTGAGTGCCTCCAAAGAGTTTGAGAGGATTATTTTCTTGTTCTAAGATCCCTTGGTGAAGAACAAGAACATCATCACAGAAATTCCATATATTTCTTATAATTGTGAAAGCGTGTTTCACAATTCGGTCTAGCAACCAATATCAAGAAGCTACTTGATATTCGTTCGAAGGTGTGGATACCGATAGAGGGTGAAACTTATCGCCTCAATAGTTCGTGTTCCTACTGTTGTTCGTGATCAAAGTTCCAAGTCTCCACCAAAGATTCAAGGTTGTTATTAAAGGCATCAAGGGTTAGTATTCTAGTATTCATTATGTAGTATTTTATTTAATCATATGAACGGATCTATGGGATTTGGGTTTCTATAAAATTTTAATGCTTAATTCCGCTGCGCATGTCGATTAGGAAACCTAACAGATACAAAATGAGGTGCCGATATTTTATTAGTTGCGTCGATTGTGAATCTGACATGCTCTAATTAGAAAGCACCAATTAAAATCATGACATATCATTTTATAATCCAAATTTTGTAGCACTTTTTGTGACTTTATACTTACTCTAATAATAGAGTTTTATTATTATTACTTGTGGTTCACCAATTGGGATACAGAGAACTAGCAACTGGTATCAGAGCACTATGACCAAAGATCTTGGGAACTGATACTGAGGCATTGTTTAGGATGGTTGAAAAAGGTGCACAATAGGAGTCTGTGATGATCGTGGTGGGATACAAGGCTTACTTGGTGACGTGCAAGGTGGCAGTACCAAGTCACGATGGCATATCCAGCAAGCGCATTTGGTGGAGTCAGAAGACTCAACAATAGCAATTACAGGTATTGGCCAACATGTATGCAATCGTACATACAAGGGCAACAATCATGGAATACTGTGGGTGATAGTGAGACCACGCCACCAAAATAGGAGGATACTCAAGTGTTCCTCAACTGGGAAGCCAAAGGCGGGAAGACTATGTACAAGCTAAAGATTAGTGTCGGGAACGAACATTTGGAGCATGTTAAGGATACACAAACTCTAAAATCAATATGTGATACATACGCGACATTATTTTCGATGACCAATGAGGCTCGGGTACAAATGCTCGAGAATGAACTTATGTCGACTACATAGAAGGATCTAACTGTCACAGAATACTTTCATAAAGTTAAATCCTTATGCCAAGAAATCTCGAAGTTAGATTTAGACTCAAAGACTAATGAGCAAAGGATGCATAGAAGAATCATACATGGATTGAGAACCGAGTTTAAGGGGTTAGTTACGACGACTCATGGTTGGGCCAAATAACCATCTCTATTGGAATTAGAGAGTTTGTTGGCCAGCCAAGAAATGCTAGACAAACATATATCTAGGTCAACACCAAAGTCAATGGAATTGGAGGAGACATTGTTCAGCCACCGCGGCTGAGGACAAAAGAAGAGCCTAGTCTATGGTGGAAAAAAATATACAAGAGTTAAGACGAGATGGAAAGCCAAGTTACATAGGAGATTCTCACGTAGAGGGAGCAAGACCAGACAGTTGGAGACAAAACAACGAATGTTACAACAGTGGTCGCACCAAAAAGATAGCACATTTCAGAAAAAGGTTGTTAAAGGTAACGCAATCACCGATTAGGATCTATACGATAGCAAAGAAGAATGGGACATTAAATCATACTTCACAAATGTAAAGCTTCATAAAGACAATACAGAAGAAAAAGAATGGTTTGAAGACCATGCCTATATAGTTATGGAGGAGAAGTGGATCGATAGCATGGAAAGCGAAAAAGAAATCAACCAGGATGGTGGTCGAAGATCTAGCTGCAAATATCACTATTGGATGTGATAGAAATCTAGAGGAGATCGACGTTGTTAAGCGTTAACGCGCTTAGTC
The DNA here is from genome assembly GCA_026119855.1 of Campanula takesimana. Lineage (NCBI taxonomy): Eukaryota > Viridiplantae > Streptophyta > Magnoliopsida > Asterales > Campanulaceae > Campanula > Campanula takesimana. The sequence goes on from JAOWBW010000072.1 coordinate 1,719,813, forward strand.
AAAATCGGCTTAGAAGAAGTGACATTTGAGGTGACCTACACAAATATGGATGCTCCTAAGCACGTGGGCAAAGAGAACTGAGAGATTAAGGTGGAAAATCTTTATGAAGACTCAATAGTTAAGTGAGGTAAGTCCACAACACTAAATCTCTCATCAAGTTTTGATATGTTTAACTTGAGTTCGTCTGATCTGCCAAAAAGCACAAAGGTGTCATCCGGATTTAAGAGGGAACTACAGCCATGCCAACATAGTAAAGACCACGTTGCTTGTTACTGAGTTGACAATGGCTTATTTAAGAAGTCATATGGAGACGCGGAAGAAACTCAAGGTTGAGTCCCTTCGAAGGAAGCCATTGGTAAAGTTCAAGAAGAAAGAGTCAGCGTTGATGGGAAATGTTGAGAATCAACACCGACTCTCTAAAAAGTTTTAGAGATTACATAGATGCTATTACCGTTAAGAATGGTGATGCTTCCAGATTTCAAAGAAGAGCAATGCAACTGATGAAGCTTCCGGACTAGAGGAAACCAACCAACTTGGAAAAAATACTCTAGATACATTGAGCTACTTCATTCACCACTGATTTTGTTAGAGCAAAGTGATTTTGAGGAAGAAAAAGAAGTGCAGCAGCAGTGAAGAAGGTCCGGTCGGGTGCTTTGGGAGATCCGGTCGGACATGATGAGGTCTGGCCGGACCATGACCAAGACCCTGGCGGACCATGACCGAGATCCGGGCGGACCATGTCCAAGACCCTGGCGGACCAAGCTATTCCGAGGCATTCCGAATTCTGGCACTATTCTGGCTTGCGTAGAAAGTAAATCAAGTCATTTAGGGATTTGATTTAGGACTCTTTCTGTCTTCTGGTTTAGGTTTCTAAATACTAGTTGTAAATTAGTATTTTTCTACGCGTGATTCAATTGATATGGAGAGAGAGATCAGTGATTTTAGATCTAGGGATTTGCATAGCTAGGAACTTTGTTATCAAAGTTCATGCAAACATAGATTAGTGTGATTATCTTCTTGTAATTGTTTCTCCGCCATAATAATATCTGTTTCCCTTTGCCTGTGGAGATAGCCAGCAGAGTTTGGTGAACCACGTATATTCTGTGTTGATTATTTGAGTTCATTATTATTTGCTATCTCTTGGGTCTGATTTACTAACCGATTCAAGAGTAGTATAAATAGGGCTTGTGTAAGTACGGCCGAACAACTAAAATATACAACACACTTTTGCATATTGGTACAAATAATGAAATGTACTAGTTTATAATCTAACGTCGTTAAAAACGTAACGTGTCATCTGACATGGTAAAATTATTAATCTGGTCAAGAAAACTGAAATTTGTTAAATACACTAACATAGGTTAAGCACAACACTAACTCCGTTAAATGAACACCCATTTGAAGTTGCTTTTTTCATCTTCTAGCATAGCCTTCAAGCTTCAACCCACCTCCGCCCCACACCATTAACGCCACCACCCTCCGTTAACACCGCAACACCCACCACCCACCACTATTCAAACATTAAAACCCCCAATTTCAAAATAAAAAATCCTAAAATTTGAAACTCCCAATCAATTCATTCAACTATTTTCAAAATCAACAACCTAGGGGTTTTGAAGAGCTCGACAAATGGATTACAGATTCGTTCCGAGCTTCAATATTAAAGGCTTAAGTGCAGAAGAAACGAATTGGAGAGACCCCTTTCAATGGCCATCGAATTTCTGAATCTGCACCCAGCTTGCTGATACAAAATTGCCATGAGATTGATTGAATTCTAGGTATTCATTTCTCCAAGTCAACAGATCAATTGCAAAAGAATATTACATATTTTCAATCGGTTCAACAACCACTAAATCGATCCTGCCAGGGATAATTTTCAGCAGCCTCCAATCTCCAATCGATTTCAGTCTGACTCCAGGTTCAATTCTCCCCACCTCTTTTGTTTTCAATTCCTAGGTTGATTGGCGGTATCCTCAATTTGCTGGGAGTTCAAGAACTCGAATTTGCTGGGATTTCAATTCCTAGTTTCAATTCGAATTTGCAGGGGTGATGAAGAAGATGAAATATAATGGGTTATTTTATTCCTTTACTTCGTTATGTTTTTAACGGGTGTTAGTTTATCAAGAGTTGGTTTGATTGTTAGTCTAAATATCGTTCACTTCATCATTTCCATTAAAAATATTTGACGGCGTCCACCCAAGTTGCACTATTTATAAAAAATGTGTCACTAAGTAGTACGATACTGTAACGACCCGAGTCCGCAGACCCGACCCGTCACATAGGTACCATACACTAGCCCACCAAGCATCTCCTCAATTGGGTCAACCACAGCCCATCACAGGCCTCCAAAAGTCCAATGGATGATTTGATGCTTAATAGGAGTGTATGGACCTTCTATATAGCACACTCAATTCCCACATATTTCCGATGTGGGATGGGGGATATCACAGATACAATCGGTGGAACTGAGGGCATAGTACATTACATAGATCAGTAATTATTCCGGACAGAGACATGATGAAGTACTTTGTTGTAGAGATTCAATTTTGGTGATTGAAAGCATACTATCATTTTCCTTAATTAAGATTATTCAACTTGGCAAACTGACTATAGTATCGTCCAAGTTGGTTGTGATTTTCTGTCCACCTCTCATTTTTTGTTGTTGATATGCATACTATCAATTTCCTATGCAAAATCATTTGACTCTACATTTACCAAAACACTTCAATTCTTACGGAAATTGAGTATCAGTATCTATCTTTATTCATTTATGAGCTCCTTCTCCTTTAACAACATTGATTCTATCATTATAAGATTTTAACCTTATATCTGTACATTTTTATTTTCCAAGCAATTGATCCTCCTTCTATTTGATTTAGTTAAGATGCTATCTTCTTTATTTGGAAGTGTATCTAGTATAAAGCCACTGTGAATCTCATTATCTCACTGACATTATATAGAACATTTACCTTTTTCTTTATGATAAATTAGCAAAAATTTGTGATATGAAAAATAGAACGCTGACTAATATGGTCTTGTCATCTTTAGTGAAGTCCTTTGTCAGGACATGGTAGAGAAAGTCCACACATTAACATTGCATTGACTTCAATTATTTCAGCGCAACTTTTGTCCGAAATTCTTAAGGTCGGTATATGAATCATATTTCACTATTCTGTTTGGTCTAGTGTCCCATATGTCAAATGATCTGAACTAAATTATCACAGAAATTCCAATCAGTTATGTACTCTAGCGAGCAAAGAGTCTATCTTCGAAAAGGCTAATAGAAAGTGATCTACTCCATGTCCCAGAAAGTTAGTCCCTCTTTTTTTCATTGTTAGTACAAATGAATTTGGAGCAATAATTTAAGCTATTTATAATTATCCTAAAGAAAATTTACAACTTTTTATGGATACACCACTATAGATACTATCAATACTAATTTTTGGATTATCATTAAAATGATTAAAAGTAGCCTAAATTATTCATCAAAGTTCATTCGTATTAACAATGAAAAAATAGAGACTAACTTTCTGGGACAGAGGGAATATTAGTGATGGTTATACTTGCAAAAATGTTTGGGACTGTATGTAAGTTGTTTATATCTGATGCATGCAGGGGGTTGAGTTTAAAGGCTATGAAAAGTAGATAGTTTCGAAAGTGCACTTTTAAAGTGAAACATTTCCAAGTATAAATAGTTGACCATTTTAATGGAATGAATGGGGTAATGACTATGAGAATGTGATAGACCATCTAGATCTTGTTCTAGGCATGGTGGTGTGCGTTACTTTGGTCTGTTGTATCCTTCTTCGGTCTTTTCGAATCGCATAGCTGGCTATGTAGGGAGTGTCTAAAAATATAAAACTTAAAACAAGAAAACAGTGGCAGGCATTGTAATTTAAGAAATAATCAAGCCGATTGATTACCCAGCAATACACGTGTAGAAGCTAAGTTCACCCTAATTTCTGGCTATAAATACGCACACATCTCCCCCAATTTCCAATTGCATGGCGGCGATGAAAATTTCTATTGGGGATGAAGATGACGATGGCGGTTGCTCTGAGATTTTAATCTTTCAAAAATCATATCAACAAGTCATCGAAAACTTTGGTAAGATTAGAGATCTTCATTTTTATGTTATGATCTGATCTTTTTCATGTATTTGTTGATAACTTATTTCCTCGGTTTATCCGATCATATATGATTTCTGGTGATTTTGTCAAATAAATTTGTCTGAAAGAAACATTACTAATTTCCTTTTGATACTACTCTTGCTTAAGTCGTTCTTGGTTTCAGTTTTTCCTTTTCGAGTCTTTACTTTTTCTGGATTTCTATCGGCAAGGATTCTACTTCGTGTGTGCCCGGAAGTATCAGTTGATTGTAATTTTCTAACAATCGTAGAGTTTGGCATTTGTTAGCTTTGATAGGGACCTCTTGCTTGCTCTTAGACTCCTTGTTTTCCCCTGAATATGCTTTTGTAGGACGTACATATGTCCTTTGTAGGATTTCATTGGCATGAAAGCAAACTTTTTTGTTGGTTAAAAAAGCTTGAACGGAAATGGAGATAAATTCTCTGCAATGAATTCAAGGTTGATCCTTCAAACTGTTTATTTCTGTGAGATAACATTTCGGAGGATCATACCTTGAACTCATTGTCCGTAAGATAAGTGGTGGTGCCTCAGCTAACCAAAAGGGGCAGCCCTATTTATCTCTTTGAGAATTTCATAATTTATGAAACAGTTTTAATTAAACTATAAATTTGAATGTTGTGCTACTAAAATAATCACTTAACTAATTTTGACCGCATCAAACCAAATTCATACACTACCACAAAATTTTCTATCTCCGAAATTATCTTGACCCCCTTTAAGATAAATCCTACCTCTGCCACAACAACAACAACAAAAACAACAACACCACTACCGACAATGCCTTTGTCCCAAAATGATTTGGGGTCGGCTAACATGAATCTTCATGTGCAGTCGTGAAAGAGAAGATTTGAGAAAAAATAAGTTAGAAAAAGAAAAAAGGTTGAAATAAAATTAAAAAAAAAATAGAAAAAAGATGATAATATATATACATTTGTATATATATATATATATATATATATATATATATATATATATATATATATATATATATGTATATATATATGAAGGTGCTCAAATGAGAACCAAATAAAATGAGAACCAATGATAACCATGTATGGCCATTGGATTAGAAAGGAGTGAGTGGCTCGGATTTGAGCTGCAGCTCCAACGGACACGGTGGCATTTTCGCAATTTCCGCGAACTATAGGGTTTGAAAAAAAAAGATGAATAAAGAGAAATTCTCAAAATACACTCGGATACACTTGGATTCAATAGAATAAATATCTACTAAATCCAAGTTCAATGCTGAAACACACATGGGTTCAATGGATGGATTCAGTACATAAATATCTACTGAATCTTAGATTAAGTAGATGTGTATCCACTGAATCCATATTCAATGTTGAAAACACACATGGGTTCAGTGGATGGATTAAGTACATAAATATCTACTTAATCTTAGGTTCAGTAGATGAGTATCCACGGAGTCCATAGTCATTGTTGATGCAGAACGGAAGCTATTCTATGCACAATCTGATTTTAAAACAGTAAAGATAAAGAAAGAAAACAAAGGCCTGACTTCAAAACAAGGCAACCGTAGGCGCACCTCGGTTTCTTGAGCGCACCCAAGGATGTGAATCACACATATTCAACACAAGAAGCAAATCTTTGCTAGAAAAATTCTTTATTAAACTCTCAAAATTTCAATGGCTGTTACAATGACAGGAAGACATATTTATAAGCCTATAAAAGGTACTAATCTTAACAGTCACACCTGTTAGAAACATCCAAATAACTGCTCACTAACCGCCTACATAACTGCTCTTTCTGTCAGATACTTGGCTGTGCCTTTTGATGTAATAATTTTAACTTTTCTATAAGAATCCTAAACTAAAAAGGAAAACTTTTCCCAGCAATTCTAAATGACTTAATTAACCCTGCTACAGGAAACAAAAACATCATATCCTAACTAACTACGCCAACTCCCAACTAGGCTCCATATCATGAAAGGCATTCCAAATCAGAGCTTGAGCCTTGGAGGCATCTTTTCGACACCTTTTGTATTTCTTGAGTGCTGCTGCCACTTGTTTCTATCATCTCTCCCCGGGTTGAAAGAACTCGACTCCGACGAGTTAAAGGCGTGAAACTGCTCATAAAGCTTGGGGTTAAGTCGTTGAAACTCTTGATCAATAATCCAAGTACATTCTGAAAGTGGACGCCCCTTCCACTTGACAAGAAACTTTTGATAACCACCTCCTCGAGTGGAAACCACTTGATGATCAACAATATCTTCGATTTCTTCCGCTAATCTTGGAGCTGGTGGTAGACGAACATTGTTAGGCTCATTTGTTTCATCATTGTCATGGCCAGAATATAGGGTGAGGTATTCAACATTGAACCCATTGCTAATACCCATCTCAGCCGGTAAGTCAAGTACATAAGCATTAGAACAGATCTTTTTAAGGATTTTGTATGGGCAAGCACTTTTGGAGTGAAGTTTCTTGTAGGTACCCTTAGGATAACGTTCAGGTCTAATTCGTACCATTACCATGTCTCCTTCGCTAAAATCAACGAATCTCCGGTGTAGGTCAGCACATGCTTTGTACCCTTCATTGCTGATTGCTATCTTGCGTCGAACATCATTGTGCACCAAGCGGATGTGTTCAGCAAATTCTTCTGCTTCAGCTCTAGGGCGTGCCTCAATGGGTAACGGGACTAAATCAATAGGCTTTCTTGGTTGTAAACCTGTGACAATTTCAAATGGGATGCGACCTGTTGTTTTATTTACTGAACTATTGTATGCAAATTCAGCCATAGGGAGTACAAGATCCCAAGAGGACACATGATCACCAACAAGACAACGCAGGAGATTACCCAGACTGCGATTAACAACTTCGGTCTGACCATCGGTTTGAGGATGAAAAGCTGATGAAAATTTCTGCTTTGTATTAAGCGATTTCCATAGAGTACGCCAAAAGTAACTCATGAACTTCACATCACGATCAGATACAATTGTACGAGGCAAAACCATAAAGTCGAACAATTTATTTGAAGAATATCTTCGTAATGTGTAAAGCATCAGATGTTTTTGAGCAAGGGAGAAAGTGAGCCATCTTGGAGTAGCGATCCACTACAACGTATATCGCATCATGTCCTCTTAATGTTTTTGGCAATCCAAGAACAAAATCCATGCTTAAATCTTTCCATGGTTCATGTCCTCTTAATGTTTTTGGCAATCCAAGAACAAAATCCATGCTTAAATCTTTCCATGGTTCATGTGGTATTGGTAAGGGCGTGTACAGACCAGCATTCTTCTTTCTTCCCTTGGAAATCTGGCAAGTACGACATCGAGAAACAACCCGTGCAATATCACGCTTTAAGCTTGGCCAATAGTAACGATCTTCCACCATCGCAACAGTCTTATCTCTCCTAAAATGACCTGCTGCACCCCCTGAATGTAGTTCTCTAACCACTTCCTCCCGTAAAGAGGTATTGGGCAAGCATAAACGAGTTCCCCAAAATAGATAGCCATAATGTAAAGAAAAATCTCGGTAGTTTGTGTTTTGCCAGCCATTAAGTCAGCATAGATACTTCTGAAATCTTTCCATGCCGGATAGTCTTTCTTGAGCAAATCAAAGCCTACTACTTGTACCGACATTGAAGAACGAAGATGTACCACACGACTAAGCGCGTCTGCTGCTTTATTCTCCTCTTGAACTTTAGGAGCTGCTAGGATCCGCCTAACTACTGTAGCATGTAAAACTTCCTCTTCTTGCTCCTCTAAATCACAGCCTTATATGTCCCGAAATCATAGTCACCCCCATCATTCTCGTTCTCTAGTTGCTGTTCTTCAGACTCTATTTCAGCACCAATATGCAAATTTTTCTTCGGGCAATTGTAGCTCATATGACCTGGTTCACCGCACTTGAAACAACCATCATTATACTTTCCACTCCCTTTAGGAGGCATAGTGTTCTTGCCCTTTAGATCATCTGTCTTTAACTTAGATCCACTTGGTGACTGATTAGTTGTTGTAACCCTTTTATTTGATATCTCCCCGACTTGAGAACCAAACTTCCTCGCTGGAAGTGGTTTAAGGTATTCCTCTAAATCAAGCGCTACTTGAAACGCATCTTCCACACTATAAACATGTTGCCTAAGCAACTCTCGTCGTATGTCTGCCCTTAACCTAGTTTTGAAACGTGCTAGGGTTTGACGAGGATCTTCAACAATCTGACTCCGAGTTTAGTCTCATCAAATTGCTGCATATATTCCGTTACACTCAAAGTACCTTGCCTCAGATTAACAAGTTGTTCGCACAACTTGTCTTGGTAATTTATAGGCATGTACTTCTCGGTGAGCTTTGTCTTCATCTCTTGCCATGTTTCTATAGGTTGGTGTCCCAACCTCCTCATATTTTCTTTAATTCCACGCCACCACACCTTAGCCAAACCAACAAGTTTCATCTTTGTAAACCTGACTCGTCGCTCATCAGACATATCAAACCAATCAAAGTATTCTTCAAGTGCATCAAGCCAATCAGAAAATACTGTAGGATCAAATTTTTCCTTCAAAAAATTTGGGACATCGGTCTTCACTTTCTTTGTGATATCTCCAGCTGTATCACGTGGTTCAAAACGGCCTCTTTCCTAGACTTCTCTTGCCCAATTGAATGCAGTTGATGCCGTGCGTCTGGAATTCGAGCACCTCTTCACGGTTGCCTTCCTCCTTGCTGCACAATATGCTGATCTTCATGACCAGCAACCCCATCTGGATCATCTGGTATTGCAGGTTGTTCACCCCCTTCTTGATTTGCTGGTATTGCATCATTTGCAGCAGCCCCACCTGGATTATCTTCTACTGCTGCACCTCGATTCCTTTCTTCCATAGCTTCTAGGCGAATATCCATATTGTCAAGTCGTTCCAAGATCTGAAGAAGGATTGCATCTCGCTCGTTATCCGAAACCCACTGTCTGAATGGTCTTCCTGAACGAGTTGTCATGATGCAACTCAGGCTCTTGATACCAATTGATGCAGAACGGAAGCTATTCTATGCACAATCTGATTTTAAAACAGTAAAGATAATGAAAGAAAACAAAGGCCTGACTTCAAAACCAGGCAACCGTAGGCGCACCTCGGTTTCTTGAGCGCACCCAATGATGTGAATCACGCAGATTCAACACAAGAAGCAAATCTTTGCTAGGAAAATTCTTTATTAAACTCTCAAAATTTCAATGGCTGTTACAATGACAGGAAGACATATTTATAAACCTATAAAAGGTACTAATCTTAACAGTCACACCTGTTAGAAACATCCAAATAATTGCTCACTAACTGCCTACATAACTGCTCTTTCTGTCAGATACTTGGCTGTGCCTTTTGATGTAATAATTCTAACTTTTCGATAAGAATCCTAAACTAAAAAGGAAAACTTTTCCTAGCAATTCTAAATGACTAAATTAACCCTGCTGCAGGAAACAAAAACATCATATCCTAACTAATTACGCCAACTCCCAACTAGGCTCCATATCATCAAAGGCATTCCAAATCAGAGCTTGAGCCTTGGAGGCATCTTTTCCACGCCTTTTGTATGTCTTGAGTGCTGCTCCCACTTGTTTCTATCAAATGTTGAAAACACACATGGGTTCAGTAGATGGATTCAGTACATGAGTATCCACTGAATCCATGTTCAATGTTGATACACATATGGATTTAGTACTGTATGCACATGGATTTAGTACTGGGTCCAAGGCGCTCACTTACGGTGTAATTACAAAAATGCCACCGTGCTCCAAGGCGCTCACGTACGACGTTAATTACAAAAATGCCACCGGGCCTATTTTACATTAGTACCCTCACTGTTCACAAAGACGAACAAATAATTACAACAATGCCACCGCCACATATTTTAATGAAAGTCTAATCTCAACCATTTATTATTTTCTAATCTAACACCTGTAATTGGTTCCTATGGTTCTTATTTTATTTGGTTCTCATTGAAGCGCGATCCTATATAAGGGGAAAACGAATGAAAATGAAAAAGAAAGCATAAAAAATATATGAGCAAAGATAAAAGAAAAAAAAAGAAATTTAAAAGTAAAAAAAAGGGAAAGATAAGAAGAAATAGAAAAGCCGAAATAAACGAATAAGTGGGATAAAATAATAATAATAAAAAAAAAAAGACGAAGAAAAAGGAGGAGGAGGCAAGTCAAACCCCCTCGCTCACATGAATTTTTCCCCTCCATGCATCCTCAACACCATATATATATCCGGCTTAAATAAACTCATATCGTTTTCGATCACCCTTGTCCAAGTTTTCTTAGGCTTTCCTCTACCACTCACCATCTTATCACTTTTCCACTCTTCAGGCCTCCTAATTGGCGTATCTCTCGGTATCCGTCTCACATGACCAAACCACTAAAGGCGATTCTCCCACATTTTGTCTCCGATGGGTGCAACTTCTACGTTCCCTCTGATCACCTCATCCCTCAATCGATATTTTCTTATATGCCCACACATCAATCTTAGCATAAGCATTTCCACAACATTCATCTTGTGAACATGACAATGTTTCACAGCAAAACACTCAATGCCATAAAGCAGTGACATGCTAAGTGCCGTGCGGTAGAATATTTTAATCTATGAGGCATGTCTGGATCACATAACCGTGTGGAACTCTTCCACTTCAACCAACTTGCTTTGATCATATGAGCCACATTTCTATCCAACTCTCCATTCTTTTGGATAATAGATCCAAGATAGCAAAAGAGTCAGAAGCTTGGACAGTCGAAAGACTGTCCAACTCTCCTAAACTTGTACTCCAAAATGCCGTCTTGCTTTCTGCTTAGCCTAAAGCCTCAATATTCCAAAGTCTTGTTTCAAGAATTTTAACATACTTTCAAAACACAGTTTTATATCATCAATCAACACCATATCACTTGCAAACAACATACACCATGGTACATCATCTTGGATTGACATTGTCAATGGGAATTACGACTATGAGATGATATTGTGTGCGAAATGGCAATGGGAATGGGAAGAATACAAATTACAACAATAGTTGTCTCACGAGTGGTGATTGGAAAGGGAAGAACGGGCTCTATATTACGACCAACAATTTGATGACCTATTGAATATTATGATTGATTTCCGTGAATTGGAACGCATTTTGACACCAAGCCCGTCATTTACTCCTTTATACTAATTGAGATTGCAAACACTATACAACTTTTCAAAAGTAAACTTTTGAATTGGACGGAAGGGACTTCAAATCAAAACCGATCTACCAAATTAGTGAGTGCATTTATTACTAGAAAACATATTGACAAATTACGCTTACCATATTTCATAATTGTCTCTTTTTCTCATATAGAGAAGTCTTTAGTTGCTAAAGTAATTACACAATCGTCTTGTAATTTTGTTTATATAAATAGGCATCCATTCCCTTCACACAGTACATATATCATTTGTCCTTGTTCTCTGCAGTTCATAGAGCACTCAATTTTTGTTTCTTTGAGTCGAGCTTTCTACTTTCCCTCAGAGATATCAATGGCCAGAACTAACATATCTGGGAAAGATAAATTCAGCACCCTTGAAGCTAAGGCAGCCATCGAGAGGCGTAAGATTCAGCCATCGAGAGGCGTAAGATTTTGCACATCATTTGACACAGCCAATGTCATTGTAAAATTGCGTTTGGTAGCATCAAGCACTTGATGCTTTATACTTGATGCTTTATGCTTAATACAATAAAAAGTAATTTAAAGGTAGGATGCATGATTTAAGTCTTTCATTCGTCATAAATATGTCCAACATCTTCTTAATGATTGAGAATCGAAATCCTTGCTTAACGAATTAGAGCCTCACTCAACTTTCAACATCAAGCGCTCAATGTGATTAAATGCATCCAACCTCCAAATTACCATACTACATTATATTAAGCTTTAGGCATCAAGTGCTTAATGCACCAAATGAAACCTTACTCTGGTTCTAAATATGAATCAGAATCACTATTTATTGATGTCCGGTTATAACCCTCTATGTAGGGGATTTAGGGGATCTCCACATCCACTAGCCCATTCTAGCGGTCCTTACATATAGGAGAATAATCAACACCTGATAATATGAAAGTAATAACACCATGCATTTGATAACCCAGTGCACCAACAGATGGCTACATCTGGGGCACCAAGCCACGATATCACTATATATGAGATTGTTATAATTTGCACATGCACTCATTAGGATCTAGCATGGCTACTCTCCATGAACAACTCTCACACGTATTATCTCACCTCCCCAAGAACACACACAACACGGTCATGGTCGGGTTGTAGGATCGCCCCCATGGCTCTCCTAGGCCCCCGGCCCCCTCCTTGACACTATTTTGTGGCTTTATCTTGATTTCCTGACTTTCTCCTAACCCAAAGTAAGTACCAAATATTATGGTGGCTGTCACAATATATTTATAGGGAAAACCTAATTCACCCGAAGTAAAATAGAGACGGAAGGAGTAATATAATTAGGAAACTAATTATACTTAAGGAAACAAATTCCTTTCACACCAAGAATCCTAGTGACACGTGAACCAAGAGAGTTTGAATGACAGAAAGAAAACAACTCCTTTTCTAAAGTCCATTCCCATGCCAAGCTTCTGAGGTTCGGCCGAGGCCTTCCTCATGTTCGGCCGAGGCCTTCCTCATGTTCGGCCGAATCTTCTCTTGGTCTGCACCACTCCGTCCTGGTTTCGACTCCTCTCTCCATGGTTTTGATTCCTCGCTCAATGGTTTTGACTTCACTAGCCAACACTATATATACATTTATAAACAAAAGCGGGGAAACAAATATTAGATCAACAAAAATCAAGTACTAGCTCTCTATTATCCAAGTTAAAATATAAGTGAAAATGGTTTGACTTACAATGACATTCCCTGTCTGAGGATGTGCATAATCTTACGTCTCTTGATGGCTGCCTTAGCTTTAGTGTCGCTGAATTCCTCTTTCCCAAAAATTTTAGTTCTGGCCATTGATATCTCTGAGGGTAAGTAGAAAGCTTGACTCAAAGAAAGAAAATGGAGTGCTCTATGAAATGAAGAGAAAAAGGATATATGATATATGTATTGTGTGAAGGGAACGTGTGCCTATTTATAAAAATTTACAAGGGGATTGTGCATTCATTACTTTAGCAACTACAGACTTCTCTTTATGGGAATTGAAAAGAGACAATTCTGAAATATGGTTAGCGTAATTCGCCAATATGTTTCCTAGTAATAATGCATTCACTAATTTGGTAGATCGATTTTGTTTTGAAGTCCCTTCAGTCCACTTGAAAACTTTACTTTTGAAAAGTTGTATAGCATTTGCAATCTCATTTAGTATAAAGGAGACGAGATAGATGTTAAAATGTGTTTCAATAAGGCAATCAATCATAATGTTCAATTAGGTCATAAAATTCGTGGTCGTAATATAGATCCCCTTCTTCCCTTTCTGATCACCACTCGTACTATTGTTGTTATTTGCATTGCTCCCATTCCCATTCCAATTTAGCTCACAAGATCATCTCAAAGCCATAATTCAACCCCCTAACTAGTCATTAGCCCATCTTCACCATCAAACTTGTCATAGATTAAAGCAAGTTGGTTGAAGTGGAAGAGTGCCACAGGGTTTGTATGTCATCCAGGCACGCCTCATAGACTAAAAAGAAAATTTTACCGCAAGACAATGCAATATGGCACTATGTGTAGGGCCGTGAAACAATGTCACGTTGACCAGATGAATGTTGCGGAGATGCGTATACTTGGATTGATGTGTGGGCATACAAGAAATGATCGATAGAGGAATGAGGGAAAATCGCCTTTGGTTGTTTGGCCATGTGAGACGGATACCGAGAGAGGCACCAGTTAGGAGGCCTAAAGAGTGGAGAAGTGATAAGATGGTGATGAGTAGGGGAAAAACTAAGAAAACTTGGACAAGGGTGATCGAAAATAATATGAGTTTTATGAACCAGATAAATATATGGTGTTGAGGTGGCATGGAGGGTAAAAATTCATGTGAGCCACGGGGTTTAACATGGCTCCTCCTCCTCCCTCTTTGTCTTTTCTTTTTTTTTTTTTTTTTTTATCCCACTTATTCATATATTTCGGCTTTTACATTTCTTCTTAACTCTCCCCCTTTTTTACTTTTAAATTACCTTTTACTGTATTAAGCATCAAGCATCAAGTGGTTGATTCTATCAAACGCAACCTAAGAAGAATGAGCTATTATTTAAGTCAATCATTCGAGTTTTTCTTTTTTCTTTCGTAGGACTTCACGTATGTAAATTCATTTTTTTTACATGCAGCTTGAGCTTCATTGATGAAATGGATGACGTTGTCCTCTCTCTCACTCTCTACACACACACACACACACACACACATATATAACGCAGTGGTCCTATTTTGCCCCTTGAAAGAAGTTACGTGCGCTAGTACTATGGGTTTCCTCATGGCTTACAAAAAGCTGGGTTTTGGAAAGGACCTATATATGCGGTCTATATGGGTTTCCTCATGGCTTACAAAAAGCTGGGTTTTGGAAAGGACCTATATATGCGGTCACATAACCCCAGAAACTTGTTTCCAGTTTGAGCAGTATTCCTTTTCATTTTGAATATCTATTTTTTTATTTTGTTTTGAAAATTTATGTTTTAAAATAAATTAATCGGTATATAACTGGAGTTATTTGCAGTTAAATTTAAGCTTGTATGTATAATGATGGCTATTTTTTACTTGATTTTGAGTTATAATTATACATATGAATGTGTAGATACAAGTAAAACCTGGTACTAATTAAAGTTGTTTGTAAGTACAAGTAAACTTCAGCTCATCTCTACATATTTCCACCAATTTAATTTAACTAAGCTAGGTTCATAACTCGATATTGACTACTAGCTCCGTTCTAAACTGAATCTCCAATTCAATTTTTAATCAAGAACAAAAATAGGCACCCATCATAATCTTAAGATAAAGTGAGTCATACATGCCCAAGTTCCAGGGTCAAAGCTGAATATATTCTTTTTAGAGTTGGTTTTGAGGGAAACTAGTTTCTCCATAAGTTATAAAAAATCCTGTTTTTTAACCCTTCTTAAACCCTAAAAGGCCTAAACCCTAAACCCTAAACCCTAAACTTTAACCCCTATAAAAACATGATTTTTTATAACTTATGAAGAACTAGTTGCCCCCAAAATTTTCTCTTCTTTTTACTTAAACTTGGTCCATTTGTCTCCAAAATGTGTTTCGGTTTACATATAAGATCAAAGTAATTGATTATTTTATATTTGAAAGTTCTATATATATATATATTTTAAAAAATATATTCAATGAATTTATATATATAAATAATTAAAATAAAATTTTAATATATTAATCATTTACTTTAAAAAAAAAAAATAGTAATTGATTATTTTATATTTGAAAGTTCTATATATATATATATATATTTTTTCCGAAAGATTAAGGTTTTATATTTTTGAACTTTAAGATTAAGTATTTGCATTTAACCCCTTCAAAACTGATACCCACATCGAACTAATTCAATCTGTCAATCACGTGCATGGCACATGTGACATAACTGATTTTTTGAACGAATTCCGTCAAAAAGCCCTAAATTGATCAAATTTTGGCACCATAGGCCCTATTTCGCTAAATTTTGGACCGCATGCCCTAAACTGGTACCATTCCGAGAAGTTTAGGCCCTATTTTGTGATTTACCATATTGTGGGTGGTAGCGAGAGCACGCCGCCAGAGAAAGAGGACGCTCAAGCGTTTCGCAAATAGGAAGCCAAAGCCTGGAAGGCTATGTATGCAGTAAAGATTAGCGATGAGGAGGAACTTTTGGACCATGTCGAGGATGCACAAACTCCAAAAGATATATGGGATACATACGCCGCGCAATTTTCGAGGACAAACGAGGCCCGACTACAGATGCTAAAAAATAAGCTAATGGCGACTACCCAGAAGGACATGACTGTAAGTGAATACTTTCATAAAATAAAATCCTTATGTCATGAGATCTCAAAGTTCGATCTTGATTCAAATATTAACGTGCAAAGATGAAAAAAATATTTATCCATGGATTGAGACCCGAGTTCAAGGGGTTAGTTACGGTGATTAGTGGTTGGGCCACACAACCATCTCTATTGGAATTAGAGAGTTTGTTGGCCAGCCAAGAAACGTTGGATAAGCAGTTATCTAGGTCTTCAACTCCGAAGTAAATGGAGTCGGAGGAGGCACTGTTCAGAAACCGAGGTCGTGAAAGGCAACAAGGACGTGTTGCTGTGAGGTGGAAAAAGAAAGACGAGATCCAAGATGATCTTGAAGATCCGAGGTACAAGGGATGCTCTCATGCAGGGGGAGCGAGACCGAGAGATGAACTTAACACTTGACTAGACAGTTGGAGAAGAAATAATGACTGTTACAATTGTGGTCGCAAGGGCCATTTCCTTAAACATTGCCCATTCCGAAAGAAGGTTGTTGAAGGAAATGAAGTCACCAATCAAGAATCGTATGATGGCGAGGAATAATGGGACATGGAAGCATCCTTCGCAGATTTAGAGCTTCGTAAAGACGATCCAGAAGAAGAAGAATGGTTTGAAGACCATGCATATCCGGTTATTGAGGAGATGTGGATCGACGATGAGGGAAGTGATGAAGAGATCGACTTTGATGATGGTTGATGGTTCGAAGATCTAGCTACAAATATCAATGTCGGAGGTGATAATAATCTAGATTGATCCAACAAAGTTTAAGCGTTAACAAGCTTGGTTGAAGTCGGCTTAGAAGACGTGACATTTGAGGTAATCGATGCAAATATGGATGCTCCTAAGCTTGTGGATGAAGAAAAGTCAAAGATTAAGGGGGAGCAACATCAAGAAGAGTCAACGATGAAGCGAGGTATATCTACGATACGAAAGCTCTCATTAATTTATGATGTGTTTAACTTGAGCTTGTTCGCAATGCCAAAGAGCACAAACGTAAGACACAAACGTGAGCATAGTTATTAAAGGCTTTAGGCGCACCAAGGCGCAAGAGGTGTGCCCGGAGCCTAGGCGCAAGGTGCAAGGCGGGTGCGCGCCCGAGTGACGATGCCCGCAAAAATGCCTTAAAATACTAAAAGTATAGTATACATTATACAACATCGAGATAAGCAATAAATGAAATGCAAGTAGTAAATCAAACATACATTATAAGTTATAAAAGAAACAAACATAAATAGATGTTCAAACAAGCATAAAGAGAAGTTCAAACCGAAGGACTCTAAGTCTGAATCTTATAAAATGATAAGCAGTTGTTAGTTTGAAGGAATTCCTAGTTATTGCTACTCTTATACAAAGTTATGGTGCATGTACATGAGAGAGTCATGGGAGAGGAAAAGTAATAGTCACGTATTATGTTTAATTACAATTTAATTGATGGTCGATTGTTGTGCCCGGAGCTAGGCGCACCCAGGCTCCAAAACTGAGCCTCTCTGTGCCCGGGGCTTAGGCGCGCGCCTAGGCGCGCCTTTAATAACTATGAACGTGAGAAAGAACTTTGGCAACAACAATGCGATAACAAAGAAGTCACAATTCATTATGGAGTTGGCAATGGCTCACTTAAGAAGTTGTACTATGAAATAGAAGAACAACTTGAGATGGAAGCTGTTGGTAGGATACTATTGGCAAGGTTCAAGAAGAAGAATGAGTCGGAGTTGAAGGGGAGTGTTGAAATCAACACCGACTCAATTGTCGAGAACTTTCCGGAGAATTCTCGACTGTCCTAATTCACGGGCACAACTCTTGAAGAATCTTGAAGTTCACCTCCACAGTCCACTCTTGAAGGTTCCATGGCCACCACCTTTGAAGAAGTAGGGAGAAGCTTCGTTGGTCACCGCTATTGAGGAAGTCTCTAGAGATATGGGGTTCTTTCCTTAACCGACCTAGCTGCCTATAAATAAGGGATTGGGGTTCCCATTTTGTGTGTCAATCTTGAAGTGGAATTGAGTCCAGAAAGAGAGAGAGCCGTGTATTAAGACTCCTTGAGTGAGTTTTTATCTAAGTGTGATAGAGTCTAGGACTAGTGTGCATTAAGCACTTGTACATTGTCCTTGTGTAAGTATTACTAATATAATAATAATAGTGTTGTTATTATTACTTGTTCGCCAATTAGGGTACGAAAAACCAACAAGTGCTGTGATGCGGCTTGCGATGCCGCTCAGCACATTCTCATTCTTCTATTCAAGTTCATAACAAACCTTGTCATTTTTTGAGTTGTTCCTTTAATTTTCTTGAGTTTCATGATTCAATCAATTGGGAATGATTTATTTCGTCTATGTTTTTACTTTCTTATTTTGTTTTTCCTTTGTTTCTCTCTCTTTATTTGTACTTTCAAATTTTGTTTTCTCGCTCTTTCTCTCTTCATGGCCCTACGATATGATTCAGTCTTTTGATATGGCATCAAGAAAAAGAGATATTTAACCTTTTATAGGTGTTGCCTTATTTAAATTTTTGGCTCTGTGATGATTTGATCGGTTCCCGTTGCTATTCCTTAAAACATTGGAGAAGTTTAGGTGCCAGAAGCCTGATTTTATTCAGTTGCTGAACATAAGAACACCAATAACAGTTTACTGGGGGTTAGGTCTAAAGGTAATAATTGATTGTCTAGTAAGGATCAAGTATCATAGGATAACACACATTGTTTCTCACTTATAAATGAATTAAATAGACATATATGTGATGACGGACTTTTCTTATTGAACTGAAGCACACACATCATCATTCCATTTGGATTTTAGTCAATGCTACTCCCTGGTTTATGCTAGTATTTTTCTCTTGTTGTTTACTCAGTTTACATCTTTGGGGAATACCAAAATTTCAGGAGATCAGTACCTGAAGCCATGGGTTTCTTCAGTTCCTGAAATAACCTTCACCACAAGATCTGAAGAGGACGAGTGCTTAATAATAGCTAGTGATGGTGTGTGGGATTTTATGACTACTAGTGAGGTGGGAACATTCGCTCACGGTCTAATAAGACAGAAGCGGCGAGCAGCATTATCTGGAGACCGATTTTCACTGTCGGTCGCAAACCTTATTCTTGAAGAAGCGCAATCAAGACATGCTTAAGACAACGTTTCGGTTATTGTTGTTGATATGAAACAATTAAGAAAGAGGCATCCAGGGCAGCCATAAGGACGTGAGTTCTCTCTTATTCATGTACGTAATCTGATTTCCAACAATGCTCTGAAAAAATCGGAGCAACCTAGGTTACGCCCGGTTTTAAGCAGATTGATGATGAAGACGCGTTATCTCTGAACAGATAGCTTTATGAGCCATCATAGGTTAAGAAATGAGTCCTGCTCACATCAACAGAAATTAACTGCCTTCAATCTTTGGAATTTGATCAAAGATATTGACCTGTTAATATTTTCTTAGTTAAAATTAGACTATGCATTCTTTCCTTGTATGAACGGACTTTCTTGCAACTATGCCACACTGGGATGAAGTTTGTTTTGCACCAACTTCAGCATTCAAAATTTGTTGTACGTAATAATTTGTGAACCCAGTTTTTAAAAATTTTACTCTACCGTTGGAGATTTGGAGTCTTTTTGTGGCACTTTTGCGCATTATTCCCAGAATCAACAGTATATTAAGTGTTGTTTCCTGCCCGTGGATTTTCTGCATGATATGTTAGGGTGTGGCAGCAATTTATGAAATCACCGAGTTTCACTTGTTTGCTATTTTGATATCATCATCATTTTTTCCCTTTTCTTATTGAACTGCATTGCATCATAGGATAAGGATCTTCATACGATGATTTCAGGTTTACTTATTGAAATTTTCGTCTGACGGAAATAACTCTGTAACAAGATGGGCAATTTTCCCTGCTGGGTCTGCTGACTTGATGTCCAAAGACGCGGGGACAGTGAGTTTTTTATTTGCACGTGGCCTTGAAAATCTTTGAGAAACTAGGGGTAACCGTGCTTTGCACGGGAAACTAATTTACTGTTTTTTTATATTTTATTTTTTTTATGTTTTTCCTTAATAAAGTAACATAATAACTTTTTGTAATATTATTATATTGTATATGAATTAAAACGTTTGCTTACAAACTTAGGAAAATTGTGTTAATTTTCTAATTTTGTTGTAATAATTATGATAATTTAAATTTGAATATAAATATAAATTATTATCATTATGAATTAACTTTTAATTTTATAGATAATTGACTTGATAATATTAGCTATTGTTCAAGACTGATTTTATATATACACATTATGATTAGTAAATATAAAAGTTTATAATGTACATTTAATGTGTTAGTATAATAATTTTATTATGTCTTAAATAAATAATTTTTCTAGTTAGTAACTAATAGCGTATCCATCATCTTAACTAATACTATTATTAAATAATAATTTAAATAACTTTTATAATTACCTAATATTATTAATTATATTTACTAACATATATAATAACTATTATTATTCACTAATAATATTAATAGTAATAATTAACATATATAGTAACTATTATGATTAATTAATACTCCCTATATCCTATCGTAAGAGTCATACATTGTTTGCGCACAATTATTAAAAAACAATAGAAAATTGGTAAACATTGCAAGTGGGTTAAGGGTATAATTGTCCAAGATACTATTCATTCTTTTTCATTATTTGTCATTTTAGGAAAGAGACTCTTACTCTGGGACGTATAAAAATAGAAAGTAGGACTCCTACTCTCGGACGAAGTGAGTACTATTAATAGTAAATATTACTCCATCCGTCCCGGAGTAAGAGTCCTACCTCTCATTTGCACGGAGATTAAGAATCAGTGGAAATAATGTAAGTGTTGTGAGTGTAAAAGTAAAGTAAGAGATAGAATCAGTGGGAGGAATAGTAAGTTGATTGGTGTTGTGAGTATAAAATTAAAGTATGCGAGAGAATGAGTGGGATGAATAGTAAAGATTATTTGCCATTTTATGAATGAGAATCTTACTTTGGGACGTACAAAAATAAAAAGTATGAATCTTACTCTGGGACGGGGGGAGTAATATATACTGTATAATGATTAACTAATACTATATATAATGATAGTTAACCCATATAGTAATTATTATGATTAACTAATTATACTATTGATAGTAATAGTTAATATACATAGCAACTATTACGATTACTAATACTATTAATAGTAATTTTTAATTTATTCAATAGTTAATTATAAATGTTAATTATAATAATAGTTAACTATTAATAGTCAACTATTATTTGTTTAACATTATTAGCTAATAATATTAATTACTATATAAGGTAACTATTATAGTAACTATTACTAATAATAGTAATAGTTACTATGATAGTTAACTACTATAGTTACCTATTACAAATAATAGTACTAGTAACTATAATAGTTAACTACTATAGTTAACTATTACTATTATTAGTAATAGTTACTATAATAGTAAACTATAATAGTTACCCAATATAGTAACTAATATTATTAGCTTATACTATTAGCTAATAGAAAAAAAAATGAAAAGTCACTTATTTATAAGAATAGTGTTGATGTGGCATCATCAAATTCAAGTTTTTCCATAACTTATCCACATGTCAACACCTTAGCCATCCTCATCAACTTTTTATATATATATATATATATATATATATATATATAGATTTTCGTCCAATGGAAATAATTCGCTATTGTTATTGGCAGAATAATTTCGCGATAGCTGAAAATTGCATCTTCCCAAAACCTTTGGAAAGTATCAAATTTTTGAATGGAACGTATGATCGGCATATTGTCCCAGAATGATAGTCCCCCTATTTTCATGGGTTTTACGAAGGAACATTGAGTAATAATTAAGAGACCCCTGGGCTAGATCATAAACCCACAAGGACCCATGGCCAAATCAAAATTCTATCTAACCCCTCCAGAGCTAACCCACTCCCAGCCCAGCCCGACCAGTAACTGTCCTAACCCGCCCAGCCCTTACCCACTGCCCAGCCCGTTTGAATAATAAAAAATTAATGTGTTGGACATGTCATTCGAACCTCCAACAATGCTATGGAAACATATATCTTAACCACCAAACCAACCCAAGGTTTGATAAATATTTTGCAATATGTTTTATTAGTATCTTTGCATGGGGAAACTAAATGGAAAAAAAAATGAGATTCTCCACCAATTAATAAAATTCTTGATTATTCCAAAAAACATCAATTTTTTGTAAAATAAAAAATTAGAAAAATGAAAAACATGATTGAAAAATATAAAGTATCTAAATCTTTTATTAGAAAAAATATGAAAGACCTAAAAGATAAATTAAATTATAATTGTGCAATATCGTATTTGAATATATTTTTTTGATATATTTTTTAATTATTATCCTCCAGTAAAAGCACTTATTTACATAAATGACACCATTTAAGTCCCTTATTTACTGAAATACCACCCTAGGCATTTATTTATATAATTGTCATTGCACTCATCACATACTTAAAGTATAAGACTAAACTTACTCTTATACCTAAGGTATAAGACTATAATTACACTTATACCTAAGGTATAAGACTAACATTACTATTATACATAAGGTATATGACTAAAATTACTCTTATACCTAAGGTAAAAGACTACAATTACTCTTATACCTATGGTATAAGACAACAATTGCCTTATACCTAAGGTATAAGACTACAATTACCTTATACCTAAGGTATAAGAATAACATTGCTCTTATACCTTAGGTATAAGACTAATATTGCTCTTATACCTAAGGTATAAGAGTAAAAAAATCACATTTTTCAAATTTTCTTAAAAAACATAAAAAAAGTCTCATATTTTATTTTTATTTCGCTCATATACTTAGGTATAAGACAAGAATTAATCTTATACCTAAGGTATATGAGTTATTTAATTATTTTTTAATAATTTAATAATTTTTCATATTTTAAAAATCATTCTCATATATTTTTAATATTAACTCTTATACCGAAAGTATAAGATTAGTTCTTCTCTTATACTTTAGATATGAAAGTAATTATTTTCATATTAGATCCCCCTTTTTTAAAAAAATTATATACCTAAAATATAAGACTAGAATTACTCTTATATTTAAGGTATAAGAGTTATTTAATTTATTTTCTTATAATTCTCATATTTTCAGTATATAATTGACTTAGTTGGTGTCATTTATGTAAATAAATGCCTTAACAGAAGGGTAATAGTTAAAAAATTATAAAAGTTTGTATTTTCGCAATTATAATTTAATTTATTTTTTAGGTATTTCATATTTTTTTTAATAAACAGCTTTATATATTTTATATTCTTAAATCATGTTTTTAATATTCTAATATATATATATATATATATATATATATATATATATATATATATATATATATTAAAAAATTTGCTTTTTTTTGTGAATATTCAAGATTTTCATTAATTGATTGTAAAATCTCAATTTTTGTAATTTAGTTTCGTCCATACTGCTGTTAGTAATAATAAATATTGCAAAATGTGAACCAAGCAAAGCATTGGGTTAGTGGTTAAGACATGGTTGTCTTAGAAAAGGACCTAGGTTTGAAACCTATTGTTAACATTTTTGGTTTTAATTAAAACGGGCGGGCTGGTAGTGGGTTCTGGATCCGGGGCGGGTGGACGGATCCATAGCAGGTCGGGGCATCGGGCCTGTCATTGGGCTTGGTGGTTAAGTGGGCAGCCTGAGTGATGGGTTTTTGGGCTTTTATGGAATTTTGATTTGGACATTGGGTGGAGGTGGACTTTTGAATCTCAAGTGGACTTTTATGGAAAAATATATGGAAGAAGGGGCCTCATGGAATTTTGCCAATAATTAAGGCTACTTTTAGTTATTCTAATAAATTTTTGAAATTATTCTTGATACACCATTATAAATACTATTAATATCAATTTTTAGATTCACATTAACATAATTATAAGTAGCATTTATAACTGCTCAAAGTTCCCTCATTAACATAATTATAAGTAGCATTTATAACTGCTCAAAGTTCCCTCGTAGTAATAATGAAAAAAGGTGGACTATCTTTCTGGGACGGAGGAAGTGTGTTGTTGAAAGGATAACTCTATATGCTTTCCTTTTTAGTACACCAAGAGATGACTCTTTGGTAGAATGTGATGTAGGAGAGCAGACACAAGAATTCCAACGCAGCCGCAGACCAGGCGCCCGCTTGAATCATTCCGAGCGCCATGTTTCTGGAGGAGAGCTTCTGTTCCAGCCAAGCGCCCGCCTGGGTTGTACCGGGCGTCCGCCTGGAATATGCACAGAAACTTACCAGTTCGCGTTGTTATCGTTTTTGGTGCAGAATTAGGGTTATTTTCAGGATTTATGTTTGTTTAGGTATTTGTTAGACTAGGGTTTTTGGTTAGTAGTATAAATACTTTTCTTTCATTGTTCTAGGGGAACAACTTTTATTTTATCAATTGAACTTTTGTTCTTGGAGATTTATTTCTCTTTCTTGGTGGATTCTAAGGCTATTGTGTTTGAGGATTCATTGCTTGTGAATTCTTGTGATTAGTGCGCTAATCACGAAATCTATCGCTTCCGTGCTGCGTCAGTTGGTATCAGAGCAGACTATATCCTGTTATTTGCATCATACTGAAGTATTATTGGGGATCAAGCTATAAAGGCCGGTATCGATGGCATAACCACCGCTATCGCCGCCTTGACAACGCAGATTGAAGCGTTGGTGGCTGCTCAACAAGGGCAAAACGCTGTTAATCAAAACCGTCGTGGTGAGAGAGACAGGGTTGATCCAAATCGACGTCCGCAAAGGGCAGAGATTCGGGATGATGAGGATTCCAATTCCAGTTCCGATGACGAAGTTATTCATGAATTCAATCTTCGATTGGATCGTGCTCGACAACAGGAACAATATTTCCTAGCGTTAGAGGACGAAGAACTCGACGAAGCGGACAAGCATGATCGACGCGTGCAGAAATATAAATCAATCAGAGATCTGAATCGAGCAGCAAGATAGCGAGTGCTTAGGCAGCGACATAGGAGGGAAGCCCAATTTTATGCTGACAAAGCCGATCACTATACTGCCAAAATTCAGAAACGGGAAGCAAGTAGATCTGCAGTTTATGAACGTGCTGAAGAAGAACGTCGGGCTCAGTTCGAGGTATTGTCGCAGGATAACAAAAATTGTTCTGAAGAAGAACGTCGCGGGGAAAGTCTCCACCGCGTTGATCCGATTAAAAAGAAAGATTCAGATTCAAACGGAGAAGATTTAGTGGCAGTCAAATCCGCGAATCAGGATCTACAAATAGTGAATGAAGATTTCAAAGGAGAGAAGATTAGTAATAATTTTTTGTCCCTGGTTGAAGATCCCGTTTCAAAGGTAACAGTTCGAGAATCAAATATTGAAGGTTTGATTATTTTTTTTGAAAATTTCGTTCTACGCCCAATGGTGCTTAAGGAGCGGATCTATTCAAAATATTTATTCAAGTGGGACGGAACTTTCCAGGCTTCAGAGATGAACTCAGGGATGAGTTCTTTTGAAGAGAGAGTGACTGATGTAGGAGAGCAGACACAAGAATTCCAAGACACAAGAATTCCAACGTAGCAGCAGACCAGGCGCCCGCTTGAATCATTCCGAGCGCCCGCCTACTTGGTGATGTTTCCGGAGGAGAGCTTCTGTTCCAGCCAAGCGCCCGCCTGGGTTGTACCGGGCGCCCGCCTGGAATACGCACAGAAACTTACCAGTTCGCATTGTTATCGTTTTTGGTGCAGAATAAGGGTTATTTTCGGGATTTATGTTTGTTTAGGTATTTGTTAGACTAGGGTTATTGGTTAGTAGTATAAATACTTTTCTTTCATTGTTCTAGGGGAACAACTTTTATTTTATCAATTGAACGTTTGTTCTTGGAGATTTATTTCTCTTTCTTGGTGGATTCCAAGGTTATTGTGTTTGAGGATTCATTGTTTGTGAATTCTTGTGATTAGTTCACTAATCACGAAATCTATCGCTTCCGTGCTGCGTCAGAATGTGCATCAAATTTACGAATTTGATGGCAATTTGTTGAAGAATTATATTATTTAAATAATTATATTATTTAAGCTTTAGCTTTGGTTATTTGAATAAATCAAAGGGTGTCTCTCCAACAAGAGTTCTATTCAAGTAAACGGTAATTCCATAGTATCAAGCCAAGTAGTGTAAGTTACTTTCCTAATTCTAAAATGATGGGAGAACACTCAACTTATTTCTCATTATTTATTCCTTTTTTTATATTCTATCTTGTGGTGTTATTTGTTTTCCTATTTCATATATCTAATTTCCATGGAGCCATTAGCTGATTATGTTTGCATAAAGTAGCAGTGTCATATATTTGCATGTTAGGTCCTTTTATTCATAACCCTTTTCTTTGTTCGTAAGATGAATTTTGTTAACAAGGATAAAGAGCTATGGCACTACTACCTTTACAGTCTGTTTGAACCCATGGATAAGATAGAGCTTGATGCAAAGGGTTCAATGTATGATCCGTAATACGGTTGATTTCTGAGAAATAGGCAGTTCTGAATATCATACCTTGAACTGCTTGTCCATAAGATCTGTGGCACCGCCACAGCTAACCATAAGAGGGCAGCTACCCCCATTTATCGGGAAAATCACTAAAATATGCAACGTATCGGGTGTTAAAAGTCAATTAATGCAACGTAGTGCTTACTTTTGAAAATAGACAACGTACTTGCTTATTGTGTATCAAATAATGCAACGTAATAACTTTTTAGCCTCTACTGCGTTGCATTAATTGATACAACGTACTTCAAGTACGTTTGTCAAATTGTTCGAATTTTGCATTATTTGATACAACTACTTCAAGTACGTTTCACAATGTATGAATTCGCTACTACGTTGCATTAATTGATATAAATCGGACACTACGTTGCATAAATTGGTCGTTTGCCCAAAATTTTATATTTATTAAAGAGCATCAAATTTACGAATTTTGATTCTTTACTATTAAAAATAATTAATTTACTAATTTTGATCCCTTTCTACTGAGAAAGATTGCATTAATATATTTTTGACCCCATCTAACCAAGACCACAAGTCGACCTATCATATTCCCGAGCAAGAACGGAAACGGAAACGGAAACGGAAATAAGGTTGACTTAACTGGTTATTGTTAAGAATCATTAGTTATTAATAATTTCATCTTGTAAATTTAGTTAGTTTAGTTTATTTGAATTTTGAATTTCAAATGTTTGTATTATTTAGAAGATCATGTAAATCTTAGAGATAGCATACACCCCTACACTTGTAAATAAATACATTATCATCAATAATAATATTTATCTTTTGCTCATTTCTTTAATGGTAACCAGAGCTCATCCGATTCAACCCTAACCCTACTCCTAAAAATTCCGCCACCACCCATCCGCCGCCTCCTCCCCTTTCAAAAATTCCGGCCATCTCCCTCCAAATGGCTGAATCCGGCAACACCTCCTTCTTCTCCAATCCCTCAGATCCAAACAATCCTCTCATTCTTGTTAACCTCTCTCATTGCAAAACATTAACCCCTCTCCCTTACCTTGCATGGGCTTCTCAAATCACATCCATCCTCTTTGGTTTGGATCTCCTCAAGTATGTTGATGGAACCTACCCTATTCCACCCGAAACCATCACTACCGACAACAAAGAAACCAAAAACCCTGCTCATACAACTTGGCAAAGGCAAGATCGCCTCCTCCTGGGTGCTCTCCTTGGAACCCTAGATGCCTCAGTTGCCCCTCTAGTCTACCAAGCCAAAACCTCCCATGAAGCATGGACCGTTCTCAAAACCACTTACGCAAACCCATCCTGTGGTCACATACTTCAAGTCAAAGATCACCTTGCCTCCATCACCAAATCCACCCTCTCCGTCACTGATTACATGCACTCCATTAAGGCATGTACCGACAAACTTGCCATTCCTGGTAAACCAATGGACCAAGCAGATATCATTTCCAAAGTTCTCCAAGGACTTGACTATGAATCTTACAAGTCAGTCATTGATTCTGTCCGAGCCAGTGACAACCCCATCTCTTTCGAATATCTCCACGAAAAACTCATTCATCATGAGCTTACCCTTAAACACCACAATCCCTCTCCCCCATCACCTATGTTGGCCCACCTTGTTTACTCACAACACCGTGGAACCTCCTCTCGATTCCCCAATCCACCCCTTCTCCCCACTCCACCACACTCTCCTAGCCAAAATTCGCCTACTCCTCCCTCGAATACTTTCAAAGGCAAGTGCCAATATTGTCGGTATGTTGGCCATGTTATTTCCAAGTGCCGTCAATTCAGCCGTGATTACCCTAACGTCACTTTTCCACCTCCTCCTCCCTCCAATCGCAACCCTCGCTATCCCAACCCTAATCCTCCCCAATCTCACACCGCCACTGTCCCCATCAATACCCCCACCCTCTTGGCTCATGGATAATGGTGCCACCAACCATATCACCAATGACCTATCTAACCTCTTCTTACATCACCCTTACGATGGCAGCGATGATGTTATTATTGGAGATGGTTCTTCCCTCCCTATTTCCAACATAGGTTCTTTCTCAATTCCTCTCTCTCACTCCTCTATTGTTTTCAATAATGTCTTACATGTCCCTCGTATTTCTCAAAACATCCTTTCTATTTCTCAATTTTGTAAGTTGAGTTCTCACATTCTTCTTTTCTTGTCATGGCTCTCTCCACCAACCAAATTCTCTTCGAGGCAAGCTTGAAAATGGCGTCTATCTCTGGACTCCGTACTCTCCTCAAGCTCATGTCGTGACTACCTCCGCTTCTCAATCATGGCATCACAAACTAGGCCATCCTGCTCCCCCTATTATTTCCATTTTGAATAAACAGCTTTCCTTATCAATTCCTGTTAATTCTATTTCCAATTGTAATTCTTGCAAAATCAATAAAAGTCATAAACTTCCGTTTGCTACATCTACTCTTATCTCTCATGCACCTCTTAATCTAATCTTCTCTGATGTATGGACCTCCCCCATCTACTTTTATGATCACTACAAATACTATGTTATATTTGTTGATCACCACACCAAATATACGTGGATTTATCCCCTAAAACAAAAATCTGACAATTTTGCCACGTTTCATCGTTTCAAAAACCTTGTAGAAAAATATTTTTCCCGCCCCATTCGTCAATTCTTCTTTGACAATGGTGGTGAATATCTAAAACTAACCCCCTCTCTTCTCCAAAATGGTATTTCTCCTCTTACATCTCCCCCTCATACACCTGAACACAATGGATTTGCCGAACGCCGTCATCGACACTTCGTTGAGACTGGCCTCACTCTTCTCTCTCAATCTCAACTCCCACTCTCCTTCTGGCCTCATTCTCTCATCACCGCTACATACCTTATAAACCGTATGCCCACTCCTACTCTCAATAATGAATCTCCATTTTGTTGGGTTTCGGAGTAACATGCGCAGCGGAATTAAGCATTTAAAATTTAATAGAAACCCAAAGCCATAGATCCGTTCATATGATTATATCAAATGCAACATAATGAATACTAGAATACTAACCCTTGATGCCTTTGATTTTGCAACCTTGAGTTCGATGGAGGCTTGAAATCTTGATCACGAACAATGCAAGAATCACGAACTATAAAGATGATAAGTTTCACCCTCTAGCGGTATCCACGCGCGAACGAATATCAAGAACACTTGATCTTGGTTCCTAGACCAAATCATGAAACACGCTTTCATGATGTATAGAACTATATGGAATTATTATGAGTGTGATATTCTTGTTCTTCAATCTAGGGATTTCTTAGAACAAGAAATTCATCATCTCAAACCCTTGGAGGCTCTCACAAAGTTACATAATGCTTAGTGTTGGTTTTGGGCGAATAGAGGCTGTTTATATACAAGTTAGACCTATTCCAAATAGGTAACTTGTGTCTAAACCCGCAAGGAATCGCAATTAGGAAAGTCCAAAACCTGTCCAAAACCTGTTTCCAAATTGAATCAGGAAACCAATCCCGACAAACTGTGCGGCTGCCCAAAACCAACTGTGCGGTCGCACACTCAACCTGGAACAATTCTGGTACAAGTTGAGCCAAACTGTGTGGCCGCCCAAGATTTTCTGTGCGGTCACACTTGCTTCAGTCTCCCTTAATTTCTAAAATCCTTCAATGGTCCTTCGACCCAATATTTCAATATTGTCCTTTTTAGGATTTATTCTATTGTGTGTGACCCTCTAGGATTATACTAAGTTGGCAATTGGTTCAAACATGAAACCATAAGATATGATTAGGTTCTAGCAAACCGTCATACCAACACAAATAGTATAATTAGATACAAGTTCGCATTCCTTTAGAACATGTCGCAATCCCTTTGTCCACGATGTCATTGAACACAAGTCATGGTCAACAAGTCAACTTGTTTTTTTTGTTTAATACTTTCTCGATTCCAAATATGTTGATAATCCAAATGACATTGATCTAATCAATCCATTTGAGTTTGGCCAAAAATTTCATCAACATCATTCCTTCGAGGGGCCCAAGCTTGACATCTCTCCGAAGAGGGACAAATCCAATTAGCTTATTATTCTTCCCTACATGAATCCGATTATGCCAATCATACCCTTTATAACTACCCGGTTAAAGGTAGCGTTTGAATATGTCAAACATAATCTTCATCAAGTGGAAGACTATAATAACTTCATGTCTAAGGATTCAAATGACATAACTAATATGAGATTTATATATGACATTGACCATGACATAAATCTCATACCGCGGGTCATGTCCAGTACCTTCCAAACAAGTACCCATAAATCTAACATGATTATCCCATAATCATTTAGCCTTTATACTAGTGCTTAACAAGCTCTAGGGACGGAGATTATTATAAGCAAACATGAGCAACAATAATAATCTTATTATCTCTTTATCATCATGAATAAAATGATAACTTATACAATGTTTAACAAACGTGCCTAGGGCACCAACACCAACAATCTCCCACTTTCCCTAGGCCCAATTTCCTAGGTATCCAATACCCATGGACCTAACATGACCATCATGTTTAGCTTGTGAAAGTTCCTTTGTTAGTGTGTCCGTAACGTCATCATTAGTTGGTACTTTGCATATATGTACGTCTCCCTTATCAATGATTTCTCGAACGATAAGAAAACGCCTAAGTATGTGTTTGGATTTAGGATGTGCCCTTGGTTCCTTTGCTAGATCAATAGCACGACTATTATTACTAATAAGGTCTATTGGATTAGCAATGTTAGGAACCATCTTAAGTTCACCAATGAACTTCTTAATCCAAACAACTTCCTCTGCAGCATCCAATGCAACAATATACCTAGATTTAGTATGTAGAATTTTAGTAACTGTACTCTGCTTGGAACCATTCCAGCTTACAACTTCACTATTTAGACACAAAACTCAATTGCGATCATCTATCATTTTTGTCAGTTTGGAAGCATGCATTCGTGTACCCATATACGACGAGATCATCTTCCATCCATCCGTAGATCAAAACAAATCTTTAGTCCTTTTAAAGTACTTTAAGAATTGTTTTACAGCCATCCAGTGATTCTCACTGGTTGTCGGATTGATACCTACTCATCATGCTCCAAGCATTTAGATATATCCGGCTTAGTACTTAACATGGTATGATGGATCCAATTACCGAAGTAAATGGCATCCCATTCATTTTCTCATGCTCATCATTTGTCTTAGGACATTTGAGTCTTTGCATAGAAAAACTCCATGTAACACTGGCAATTGTCCTCTTTAGAATTTCCATGCGGAAACTTCTAATGACCTTGTCAATATTTGTACTTTGGCTTTAAACCAATTAGCTTCCTTAATGCCAAGGACATATGCGGTTTCTTCCATATCTTTCATTGCGAAGCACTTTCCTACGTGTAGGAATGTCGTTTCCAATGAGCAATATGTCATCCACATATTTAAATAAGGAATAGAACTATGCTCCCACTAATCTTCTTGTATATACAAGGTTCATCTTCGTTCTTGATAAAACAAAACTATTTTTATTTATCAAAACGGAGATTCCAACTCCTATAAGCTTGCTTCAATCCATCCTATGGATTTCCGCAACTTACATACTTTATTAGATTTTTTCTTTGACCATCAAAACTTTTAGGTTGTATCCAATACATCCTTAAGTGAGTTCCCGTTGAGGAACGCTTGTTTTGACATCATTTTGTCAAATTTCATATTCCAAATATGAACATGTGACTATGAAAATTCTAGTAAGTTTCTTGCTACACATGTAAGTTTTCTCCAAGAAAACCCATTCCTCTCCTTTGGTTTTTACACCTTAGGTTAGAATGATCAAGTTCCAAACTTGATTATTACACATGGATTGCCTTTTAGATATTATGACTCCAAGTCATTAATCTAAATGTGGAGCGGACATTGCATCTATGATAGTTGGTAAATACTTCATTCTAAAT
Organism: Campanula takesimana; assembly: GCA_026119855.1. NCBI lineage: Eukaryota > Viridiplantae > Streptophyta > Magnoliopsida > Asterales > Campanulaceae > Campanula > Campanula takesimana. The sequence continues at coordinate 1,752,405 of JAOWBW010000072.1, forward strand.
GAACTTTACCTCAATACTTTCTATTTCGAAATATCCAATGTTTCTTATCATAGATTGTATCCTATCATGTATGCAAGTACTTTGTATAACTTGAACGGACTTTTCACGACTCCTTGTGAAAACTTGTTCAACTTCCATCTTAGGTTAAATTATATTTTCTAGGTCTCGAACCATTCGAGATATATTTTACTCCCACTGATTCTTTTAGAGATAAATAACTTATCAAGAAAAGCACCATCATAAGTAACAAACCATTGTTTCTTATGAGTAAAACATTATCCTCAAGTTTCCTTAGGATATCCCAAGAAAATATATTTGTTAGATTTAAATGTGAGTGTGTCCCAGATAGCTTCTTTCCAAAAATTTCTCACTATCTTCAATCTTTATGAAAGACAAACCCGGCTTTCTTTCACCTTTTAACCTCCTTTGATGGAACTCAAATTAGTTTAATTATAGCGGTTTGTAATACATAACCCCAAATGGAAGATCAATTTTGATTTTATCATCTTATGAACCATACCCAATAAGGTTCAATGCCTCCTTGTAGACACATCATTCCAAATGGTGTTCTTAGTGGAGTTTATTGTGAAACTATTTCACAACCTTAATGATAACTATCAAAACCTTTGTTTAATTATTCATCATCATGATCGAGTCAGAATCTTTGAATAGTTTTATCAAGTATAACCAAACTTTTCTTTTAGCATTGCTACTTAATGCACCATATACATCGAAATGTATTAGGTCAAGTAAGATATTAGCCTTTTACTATTCATAGTAAAAGATGTCTTGGTCCAAGTAAATGAGATTTGCATAAATCATGTGATTCCAAATCATATGACTTAAAACTCCGTCCCATGGAATTTTAGATATGCATTTCTTATTTATTTTATCAAAACAATAATGCATAAAGAATTTTAATTATTTATGTTATAGCATTTATTACTTTGTTCTTCAAGATTTAGGATATAAGATTTATTTATATGATAACACAATGAAGTAAATCATAATAAATAAAGCACCTTTTGTTATTCCAAATAAGAAATAAATATCCTTCATTATCTTATAATAAAATAATATTTTCTACTTTGTTAGTAAAGTCACTTTACAAGTGTTCTACGAACAATGTTGCAACCATTGCATCATTACCGTTTGTAGATAAAACTTTACTATAAATAGTCTTTCATTTTACTAATTATTCTGGTATCCAATACCCAATAATTTGTTGGTGTTGGTGCCCTAGGCACGTTTGTTAAACGTTGTATGTGTTATCATTATATTCATATTAATGAAGAGATATTTAGGTTATTATTAATGCTCATGTTTGCTTATAATAATCTCCGTCCCTAGAGCTTGTTAAGCACTAGTATAAAGGCTAAATGATCATGGGATGATCATGTTAGATTTATGGGTACTTGTTTGGAACAAGGTACTGGACATGACCCGCGGTATGAGATTTATGTCATGGTCAATGTCATATATAAATCTCATATTAGTTATGTCATTTGAATCCTTAGACATGAAATTATTATAGTCTTCCACTTGATGAAGATTATGTTTGACATATTCAAACGTTACCCTTAAACAGGTAGCCATAAAAGGTATTATTGGCATAATCAGATTCACGTAGGGAAGAATAATAAGCTAAATGGATTTGTCCCTCTTCGGAGAGATGTCAAGCTTGGGCCCCTCGAAGGAATGATGTTGATGAAATGTTTGGCCAAACTCAAATGGATTGATTGGATCAATGTCGTTTGGATTATCAACATATTCGGGATCGAGAAAAGTATTGAACAAAACAAGTTGAATTATTGACCATGACTTGTGTTCAAAGACATCGTGGACAAAGGGATTGTGACATATTCTAAAGGAATGTGAACTTGTATCTAGTTATACTATTTGGGTAGGTATGACGGTTTGCTAGAACCTAATCATATCTTATGGTTTCATGTTTGAACCCATTGTCAACTTAGTATAATCCTAGAGGGTCACACACGAGAGAACGAATATTTAAAAGGACTAAAATGGAAAATATGGGATTCTGAACCATGTTGTGCGACCGCACAAACTGGGCTGGGCGGCCGCACAGTTTTGGGCAACCGCACAACTAGTTTTGGGCGGCCGCACAAGCATGTCGGGACAGATTTCCTAATTTGATTTGGAAAAGAATTTTGGACGGGTTTAAACAAAAGTTTCCTATTTGGAATAGGTATTACTTGTATATAAACACCAAAATTCGGCCAGAACTAGAACCAAGATTTTGTGCAAGTCTCCAAAGAGTTTGAGAGAGTTTTATTTTGTTCTAAGACATCCTAGATTGAAGAACAAAATAATACACAAAATAATATTCCATATAGTTCATATTAATTGTGAAAACGGGTTTCATAATTTTGGTCTAGCAACCAAGATCAAGTGTTCTTGATATTTGTTCAAGGTGTGGATACCGCTAGAGGGTGAAGCTCATCATCTTCAAAGTTCGTGTTCTTACTTGTTCGTGATTAAAGCTTCAATTTCTCCACCAAGATTAAAGACCATATTTAAAGTCATCAAGGGTTGGTTTTTCTAGTATTCATATTGCAAGTATTTGATTTAATCATATGAATAGATCTATGGGCTTTGGGTTTCATAAAATTTTAAATGCTATTTTCCGCTGCGCATGTTACTCCGAAACCCAACAGTGGTATCAGAGCCCCGTTCATGTTGATTATTTCAATACCTAGATCATGTTGTGTGTATATAAATTGTTTATATGCCTATCATGATATGAATATTAGATATATGATGTTTATGTGTTATATGATTTTATGTGGTTTATTGTTTTACAACTTTAATCGCACTATTCAATCGCACTAAAAATTATGATGGATTCTGGATTGTTTGATTATAAATTTTGATTGGATCAAAGTTTTGATAATCGGGGAAAAACAATTTTGAGACAAATTTTCGAACATTAAAAATTCTGTCTGATGCTACTGTGCGACCGCACAGAAAATATTGGGCGGCCGCGCAAGTTTGGGCGACCGCACAGTTTTTTCTTGGGCGGCCGCACAGTTGTCAGGCTTCTGGTTTTGATTTTCGGTCAGAGTCAGAATCTGGAATTTTGATGGGGTCCGACCAGACCAGTGACAAGACCGGCCAGACCTGCTGATCTGGAGTGGGTTTTGGGCAGTTGGTTTGGGTGTGGATCTTGGGGTTTGATTTTCCTATTTGTTTTAGTCTTGTGATTCTAAGATTGGTTCAATGTTTGGATGGCTAATCTACGTTCATCGAGATTGTGTTTCCCAAACTTGATCGCAATCAAAGTTTTAAAGATAAAACGAAGTTAGAATTATGAAGAGTTCATAATTACTAAAATTGAGAAACAAAGTTATTGATTCAAAGATTGGAGATCCATGTGGAATTGTGGATGCAATTGACCTACGTTCATCGAGACCATATATTGCTTAGTTTCGGCCACATGGACTACTTTCTTGGTTTCTTGAATTAGTGCAGAATTGTGGATGCCTTATGGCTTAGTTTCGGCCGCACTTCTTGTTGTCTTGATTTGGAGATAATAACCAAAGTTGAAATAGTCTCATCCTCATAATTATAGAGAAACGAATGACACATAAATATTATACTTAAATTAATAGAGATTAATTTAGTGGCTAAACTTGATGCGTAACATGTTTATCTTGTGTGCTCATAAATGTGTTGTATGCTATATGTGATAAACCTTCAAGAAAGTTTTAAGTCCCTTTTGCCATGCCATGATTAAGACACTTGTTAGTACATGGGTGATTTTAATGTAGTTTTCTCCCTAGCGAGATGCATTAATTTTATTCATGTATGAGCAAGATAGATAATGTGGGCACGCCCTAGCGAGGCACATTAACTGTACTTTTAAAATGGTTGGACTTAACAAGGCGTCAAAACAGTTTTAGGCCTAGGCAAAGATGATATTAAACATGCTTTTAAAATTGGATCCCTAAGAGTCATATGGGATATGATTGGGGGTCATATGGGATATGATTGACAGGGTTGTCTACCTAATTAATTTGATTTTGTGTAATCCGCTTTAGCGGACTTGAAATTAAATTTAAGTTGGATCTTAGCCCAATATCAAAAGAATCTCAGAAAAGGATCTAAGAGTCATATGGGATATGATTGACAGGGTTGTCTACCTAATTAATTTGATTTTATGTAATCCGCCTTAGCGGACATGAAATCAAATTAAAGTTGGATCTTAGCCCATATAAATTATATTATACATTGGATGTATAAGAAGGTTATATAATTTAGTGGGAGTATTTTTAGAAAATACATTATTTATCTGTTTAATGAGATTGGTAATTGTAAAATTTTGGAAATTTTGCCTAAGTTGTAGATGACAACTAGAATCGTTGCGATTAATCCTTGATAAGGATAATGCTTTAAAAATAATGGTACAAACTTCATAGATTAGATCCTAAGCCTAAGAATCGTTCTAAGGCAAGAAGATGAGTTGTACATTCTTGATGGGTCTATTCCTAAAAGAACCCAATGCCAGAAAAAGACAATCACAAGAGACATGAGTATGTTTCTAGGGATGTGAGTTGTCTCGTGCTCGCGATTATGTGCTCAAAAATCCAACAAAGTTTGGAACTTATGAAAGCCTATTGGATAGGCGTGGAGTTGAGTTACATGTTTCAAAAGGCAATCTAGGCAAGAGAGGTATAAAACCATTGTTGCATTCACTTCTTGCAAAAGAAGTGAAGGGCAACAAGTGGAACCTCACATGCTTAAGAAGAATGGCTACGTAGAGTATCTTGAGAAACTTGGCAGTCCAATTGGATTGGAGCTAGCCATAGATCTTATTCTTAATTCATTGCCCAAATGTTATAATCACTTCATGATGAGCTATTACATGCTTGAAATGAATAAGAATCTCTCCGAGTTGCATGATATGCTGAAAACTGCGGAGATGAAGATAATGGAGAAAGGTTCTCCAATGCTCATGGTTCATGATGGAAAGGGAGGCCAAATGCAAAAGGAAAGGTAAGACAGACTTGTCAAACCTAAAGGAAATAATTGTGGTTAAAATAATAACTCTAATTGATGCAATTTGGTAAAATGGCAATTGGATTGACCATTTAGAATTGTAGTCAAAATTCTGGATGATCAATAAAAGGAATGGTAGTGGGACTACCGCTTGGAAATATTTATGTTATAAATTAATCTTTCTAAATTTAATTATTGGGTATTGGATATCGCAATAATTAGGCTGCTTATAGTAAAGCTTGATCTATGAATGGTAATGATGCAATGGTTGCAACATTATTCGTAGAACACTTGTAAAGTGACTTTACTTATGAAGCAGAAAATATTATTTTGTTATAAGATAATGAAGGAAATTTATCTCTTATTTGGAATAAGAAAAGTGTTTTATTTATTATGATTTACTTAATTGTGTTATCATATAAATAAATCTTATATCCTAAATCTTGAAAAACGAAATAATAACTGAGGTTATGATATAAATAATCAAATTCTTTATACATTATTGTTTTGATCAAATAAATGAGAAATGCATATCTAAAATTCCATGGGACGGAGTTTTAAGTCATATGATTTGAAATCATATGATTTATGCAAATCTTATTTACTTGTACCAAGACATCTTTTGCTATGAATAGTGAAAGGCTAATATCTTACTTGACCTAATACATGTCCATGTATATGGTGCATTAAGTAGCAATGCTAAAAGAGAATTTTGGTTGGACTTGGTAAAATTATTCAAAGATTCTGATTCGATCAATATGATGAACAATTAAACCAAGAATTTGACAGTTATCGTCAAAATTGTGAAATAGTTTCACAATTAACTTCACTAAGAACACCATTCTAAATGATGTGTCTAGATGGAAGTACAAAAACTTATTGGATATGGTTCATTAGATGATAAAGTCAAATTGATCTTCCATTATTAATTTTGGGGTTATGTATTACAAACCGCTATAACTACACTAATTTGAGTTCCATCAAAAGAGGTTAAATGGTGAAAGAAAACTCGGTTTGTCTTTCATAAATATTTAAGATGGTGAGACCTTTTGGAAATGAGCTGTCTGGGACACACTCACATTTAAATCTAACAATTATATTTTCATAGGATATCCTGAGGAAACTTGAGGATAATGTTTTACTCATAAAAAACAAATGGTTTGTTACTTATGATGGTACTTTTCTTGATAAGTCATTTATCTCTAAAAGAATCAGTGGGAGTAAAATTTATCTCGAATTGTTCGAGACCTAGAAAATATAATTTAACCTAAGATGGAAATTGAACAAGTTCTCACAAGGAGTCGTGAAAAGTCCGTTCAAGTTATACAAAGTATTTGCGTACATGATAGGATACAATCTATGACAAGAAATATTGGATATTTCCAAATAAAAAGTATTAAGGTAAAGTTCATTGAAAGATGACACGTTTGTTGGTAGTGGTGCCCTAGGCACGTTTAATAAACGTTGTAATTGTTATCATTTATTTCATATCAATAAAGAGATGTTTTGATTATTATTGTTGTTCATGTTTACTTATAATAATATCCGTCCCTAGTACTTGTTAAGCACTAGTATAAAGGCTAAATGATCATGAAATGATCATGTTAGATTTATGGGTACTTGTTTGGAACAAGGACTGGACATGACCCGCTGTATGAGATTTATGTCATGGTCTATGTCGTACATATATCTCATATTAGTTATGTCATTTGAATCCTTAGACATAAAGTTATTATAGTCTTCCACTTGATGAACATTATGTTTGACATATTCAAACGCTACCTTTAACCGGGTAGTTATAAAGGGTATGATTGGCATAATCGGATTCACGTAGGGAAGAGTAATAAGCTAAATGGATTTGTCCCTCTTCGGAGAGATGTCAAGCTTAGGCCACTCGTAGGAATGATGTTGATGAAAATGTTCGGCCGGACTCAAATGAATTGATTAGATCAATGTCATTTGGATTATCAACATATTCGGAATCGAGAAAGTATTGAACAAAACAAGTTGACTTGTTGACCATGACTTGTGTTCAATGACATCGTGGACAAAGGGATTATGACATGTTCTAAAGGAATGCGAACTTGTATCTAGTTATACTATTTGGGTAGGTATGACGGTTTGCTAGAACCTAATCATATCTTATGGTTTTATGTTTGAACCCATTGCCAACTTAGTGTAATCCTAGAGGGTCACACACAAATAGAACGAACCTTAAATAAGGACAATATTGGAATATTGAGTGGAAGGACTTTGGAGGAAATTAGGGAAATCTGGGGAAGGTGTGCGACCGCACAAAAGGACTTGGGCGACCGCACAGTTTGGCTCAAAAAGTACCAGAAACCTTCCAGATAGATGTGCGACCGCACACCATGTCGGGACTGGTTTCCTGATTTGATTTGGAGAAGAATTTTGGACGGGTTTAGACACAAGTTTCCTATTTAGAATAGGTCTAACTTGTATATAAACAGCCAAATTCAGGCCAGAACAATACCAAGCTTTTGTGCAAGTCTCCAAAGAGTTTGAGAGAGTTTTATTTTGTTCTAATATATCCTAGATTGAAGAACAAAATAATACACAAATAAAATTCCATATAGTTCATATTGATTGTGGAAACGTGTTTCACAATTTTGGTCTAGCAACCAAGATCAAGTGTTCTTGATATTCGTTCAAGGTGTGGATACCGCTAGAGGGTGAAGCTTATCATTTTCAAAGTTCGTGTTCTTACTTGTTCGTGATTAAAGCTTCAATTTCTCCACCAAGATCAAAGACCAAATTCAAAGTCATCAAGGGTTAGTTTTCTAGTATTCTCATTGCAAGTATTTGATTCAATCATAAGAACGGATCTATGGGCTTTGGGTTTCATAAAATTTTAAATGTTATTTTCCGCTACGCATGTTACTTGGAAACCCAACAGTGGTATCAGAGCCCCGTTCAAGTTGATTATTTCAATACTTAGATCATGTTGTGTGTATATAAATTGTTTATGTGCCTAACATGATATGTATATTGGATATGTGATGTTTATGTGTTACATGATTTTATGTGGTTTATTGTTTTACAACTTTAATCGCACTATTGAATCGCACTAAAAATTATGTTGGATTCTGAATTGTTTGATTATTAATTTTTGATTGGATCAAAGTTTTAATAATCGGGAAAAACAATTTTGAGACAAATTTTCGAACTTTAAAAATTCTGTCTGATGGTACTGTGCGACCGCACAGAAAATATTGGGTGGCCGCACAAGTTTGGGCGACCGCACAGATTTTCTTGGGCGGCCGCATAGTTTGTCAGAATCAGAATCAGATTCTGGGATTTTGATGGGGTCCAACCGAATCAGTAACAATATCGGCCAGACCTGCTGATCTGGTGCGGGTTTTGGGCAGTTGGTTTTGGTGTGGATCTTGGGGTTTGATTTTCCTATTTTTTTTTATCTTGTGATTCTAAGATTGGTTCAAGGTTTGGATGGCTAATCTACGTTCATCGAGATTGTGTTTCCCAAACTTGATCGCAATTAAAGTTTCAAAGATAAAACGAAGTTAGAATTATGAAGAGTTCATAATTGCTAAAATTGAGAAACAAAGTTCTTGATTCAATGATTGGAGATCCATGTGGAATTGTGGATGCAATTGGCCTACGTTTATCGAGACCATCTATTGCTTAGTTTCGGCCACATTGACTACTTTCTTGGTTTCTTGAATTAGTGCGGAATTGTGGATGCCTGATGGCTTAGTTTCGGCCGCACTTCTTGTTCTCTTGATTTGGAAGATGATAACCAAAGTTCAAAGAGTCTCATCCTCATAATTATAGAGAAATTAATAACACATAAATATTATGCTTAAATTAATAGAGATTAATTTAGTGGCTAAACTTGATGCGTAACATGTTTATATTATGTGCTCATAAATGTGTTGTATGCTATATGTGATGAACCTTCAAAGAAAGTTTTAAGTTCCTTTTGCCATGCCATGATTAAAACACTTGTTTATACATGTGTGATTTTGATGTGGGTTCGCCTCCCCGAGGTGCATTAATTTTATTTATGTATGAGCAAGATGAGGTTCATTAATTCAATGTGGGCTTGCCTCTGCAAGGTGCATTAAATTGAATGGTTCCTATTCGTTTAAAATGGTTGGACTTAATTAGGCGTCAAAACAGTTTTTGGCCTAGGCAAAAGATGAGATTAAACATGTTTTTTGAAATTGGATTTCTCAAAGAATCTCATAAAAGAATCTAAGAATCATATGGGATATGATTGACATGATTGTCTACCTAATTAATTTAGTTTTGAGCGGTCCGCCTCCGTGGACTCAAAAGTTAAATTAAAGTTGGATCTTAGCCCAATAAAATTATATTATACATTGGATGTATATGAAGGTTATATAATTTAGTGGGAGTATTTTGTTTGAAAAATACATTATTTATTTCTTTAATGAAACCGGTACTTATTAAATTTTGGAAATTTTGCATATTTGTAGACAATGACTACTAACACTCAATCAATTTCGTTGCGATCGATCCTTGAGAAGGATAAGCTCCAAGAGAATGGTACGAACTTTATGGATTGGATCCGTAGCTTAAGAATTGTTCTAAGGCAAGAAGATAAGTTGTACATTCTCGATGGGCCTCTTCCTGCTGAACCAGAACCTACTGCCCCTAGGGTAGAAAGAGACAGTTACAAGAAACATCGTAATGATTCTAGAGATGTAAGCTGTCTCATGATTGCTACCATGTGCTCAAAAATCTAACAAAGTTTGGAACATTTGGAAGCCTATGAGATAGGCATGGAGTTAAGAGCCATGTTTCAAGAGCAAGCTAGGCAAGAGAGGTACAAGACCATTGTTGCATTCATTTCTTGCAAGATGAATGAAGGGCAACAAGTGAGTCCTCACATGCTAAAAATGAAAGGTTATGTAGAGTACCTTGAGAAACTTGGCTATCCAATCCCATTGGAGTTAGCCACGGATCTCATTCTTAATTCATTGCCTAAAAGTTATAATCAGTTTGTGATGAATTATAACATGCATGGAATGGATAAGAATCTCTCCGAGTTGCATGGGATGCTTAAAACTTCGGAGATGAAGATTGTGGAGAAAGGTTCTCTCGTGCTCTTAGTTCATGATGGGAAGAAGGCTAGTGCCAAAGGAAAGGGTAAGAAAGTTGTCAAACCCAAGATAAGCAAGGCAACGGTTGCCAAGGCTTCAGAGGCAAAACCCGATTCACAAAAGGATGCAATCTGTTTCCATTGTCAAGAAATTGGTCATTGGAAACGTAATTGCAAGGCTTTCTTGGAAGAGCAAAAGAAGAAGAAGGGAAGCAAGGCTGCGTCGACTTCAGGTATTTATATGATAGATATTCTCCTTTCTACCACTGATTCTTGGGTATTGGATACTGGATGTGGTTCTCATATTTGTTTAAATGTGCAGGGACTAAAGAATAGGAGACTACTTAAAGAGGGTGAAGTAGACCTACGCGTGGGGAATGGAGCAAGAGTTGCTGCATTAGCCGTAGGAACTTATGAAGTCACTTTACCTTCTAGATTAATTCTTGTTTTGAACAATTGTTATTATGTTCCGGATTTAAGTAGAAATATTATTTCAATTTATTGTTTGGATAATGAAGGTTTTAAGTTTCTTATTGAGAATAAGAAATTTTCCATTTATTTAAATGATGTGCTTTATGGTATTGCTAATTCATTTAATGGCCTTTATGTCTTGAATGTCAAGAATGAAAATAATGACAATGTCTATCATATAAATAAGAAATCTAAACCTAATGATGTAAATCATACTTATTTGGGTTCATGTGACTTTGAGTCATATGATACTTGTGAGTCGTGTCTTCTTGGAAAAATGACTAAGGCACCTTTTACCAAGTTAGGTGAAAGGGCAAGTGACTTATTGGGGTTGATACATTCCGATGTATGCAGACCATTAAGTAGCAATGCTAGGGGAGGATTTCAATACTTCATAACCTTCACTGATGATTATAGTAGATTTGGGTATGTTTACCTAATGAAACATAAAAGTGAAGCATTTGAGATATTTAGAATATTTCAAAATGAAGTAGAAAAACAACTTGGCAAAAGCATTAAGGCACTTTGATCAGATCGAGGTGGAGAATACTTGAGTCATGAATTTGATGATCATCTAAAGAATTGTGGAATAGTTTCACAATTGACTCCACCAGGAACACCACAATGGAATGGTGTGTCCGAGAGGAGAAATCGGACTTTGTTAGACATGGTTCGATCAATGATGAGTCAAGTTGATCTTCCAATATCCTTTTGGGGCTACGCTCTAGAAACCGCTGCATTCACACTAAATCGTGTTCCAACTAAATTGGTTCAAAAGACTCCATATGAGATGTGGAGCGGAAAGAAAACTTGTTTATCTTTCATGAAGATTTGGGGATGCGAAGCCTTTGTCAAAAGACTTGTCTCTGACAAACTTGCACACAAATCTGACAAATGTATTTTCGTGGGATATCCAAAGGAAACTAGAGGATATTACTTTTCCAACCGTGAGGACAACAAAGTCTTTGTTGCCCGAACTGGTGTCTTTCTAGAGAAAGAGTTTCTCTCCAAAGAAATCAGTGGGAGTAAAATAAATCTTGAAGAGATTCGAGACCCAGAAAATGACGTTGAACCAATAGTGGAACAAGAACAAGAACCACAAGGAGTTGTGGAACCTGTTCAAGATCTAGTAGGTTACGATCCGAGCCCGAGATATATGGATTTCTCGTAATGAATAGTAATGAGGTGGAAATCATTGAGAATGATGAACCGACAACCTACCAAGAGGCGATGTCTTCTCCTGATTCGGATAAGTGGCTTGGAGCCATGGAATCTGAATTGCAATCCATAAAAGACAATCAAGTTTGGAACTTGATTGATGCGCCCGAAGGTGTAAAAACCATAGGATGCAAATAGGTCTTCAAGAAGAAGACTGACATGGATGGGAAGGTGCATACTTACAAAGCGGCTTGTAGCGAAAGGTTATAGGCAAGTTCATGGTATTGACTATGATGAAACCTTTTCACCCGTAGTAATGATCAAGTCTATAAGAATTCTGCTTGCTATTGCCGCATATCATGACTATAAAATATGGCAAATAGATGTCAAAACCGCTTTCCTAAATGGAAAACTACAAGAGGATGTGTATATGACACAACCAGAAGGTTTTGAACAGAATTCTAAGGTATGCAAATTGCAGAGATCTATCTATGGATTGAAGCAAGCTTCAAGGAGTTGGAATCTCCGTTTTGATGAATCGGTCAAAGAGTTTGGTTTCATCAAGAACGAAGATGAACCTTGTGTATACAAGAAGATTAGTGGGAGCATAGTGCTATTCCTTATTTTATACGTGGATGAAATATTACTCATTGGAAATGATATTCCTATACTTCAGTCCGTGAAGACTTGGTTAGGAAAATGCTTCGCAATGAAAGATATGGGTGTAGACACCCCGCCTTGGACCGCTCACCCCGATTGCACATTTGATTTTGTGTTTCTCCCCATTTTAAGTGTTTCTCGTTAGTTTCTGTCACTTCCGTTAAGTTCCTGACTGACTTCGTTAAGTCCAGGGACTAAACTGAATGACAGGGCTGACTTTCTAGTCCATTCTGTCAAAATTGCCTTCTCTGAGTCGCGCGCCTCCTACAGGAGGATCCAGACGCACGCGCCTCCCGCCCCCAAAGCAGGAAGCGCGCGCCTCTGGGCGTCAGTTACAGATTTCTGGCCAGGATTCCCTCCCTTGCTCAATTTACAAGATTTTGCCCGGGAAGGATTTCTTGGTGACTGAGTTTTGGCACCAAAAACACCCATCTTTCACCTATAAAAACCTCTCTTTACCTCCATTTTCAAGGACCGAAGATTGAACTTACAAAAACTATACCAAAATCACTTTCTAAAGGTTCTCCAAGGATCTCTTCAAGCAATATTTGAAGTTCTTCAAATTGTAGGTAAAAGTCCATCTTTTCCTTTCTTTTCTACTTCATCTCCTCTCTCCTTTTTTACTTCAATCAAATGTGCAATCACCCAAATCATTTTGGGACATGACTCTAATGATCACCTCATCTCATTGAGGTTGGTTAAGGAGTTATCTCCTACATTCAAAATCCTATTTTAAATCCCCCCTTTTCATGACTTAAAGAAGAAGAAGAAGAACATTTCCATTCATGTAGATTTCGATCAAGCAAGACCAACGTAAGTTGGGCGAGATGGGTGTTTCGGTACTTCACATCTCGTAATCTAACCCCCGAACCTCAAAACAAAGAATCTCTGTTTTCGTAATCAAACTTAGGCTACAATCAATAGGTTTTTCTTATGTTCCTCAAAACATAGGTGGCGACTCTAAAAACAAGTTAGACATCCTAGGATAATTCACCGCTCTAGCCAAGCTGTGGTTCCCCCGGGGTATCTACAGTGGCGACTCTGCTGGGGACAGATTTATTTGAGGGTTAAACTTGCATTCTGATCGAAATCTACATCTTTTCTGGGCATTCTGTTTCCTGATGGGGGAGGCGCACGCGTCTGGCCTTTTAAGCCTAAGGCGCGCACATCCCGCATCAAGAACCAGAATCGCCCACTTCTTCATGTTCTTCATCTTCTTCTTCTGTTATTCTACACTAATCACTTCTGCAGGGGTTACAATATGAACATAGGACCAGGGCAATCCCCTGAGTCCAAAGTCTGACATTCTGACAGGTGTGCCCCAGAAGCGCGCGCCTCCCATAAGCATTTCGACATGCGCGCGCGTCCCATATCAGCACTAAGAGGCGCGCGCTTCTGGGTTGATTCCCAGAACAGAAACAGGTTTCAGTGACTGAGCAGAACAGTGGGGGTGTGGGCACAGTTGCCTGCATCAGAACAGAATTGAACCCTCGGACTGTTTTAATTTTGTGTTTTATTTACCGGTCACACGGGTGATTCGGGAGTTGTAATTTTATGTGCTTATGTGTTTTGTGTGTTTTTCTTTCTTTTCAAAAAAAAAAATATATATAATTTTTTTTTTTTGTCACTTGTTAGACCTCACACTACATGCACATATTCCTATGAACTGCTCACTATCGAGTCGCACAAGTCCAACCCCAAACCCGTCGAGGCCCGTCCTAGAAAGTTTCAAGCACCACCAGACCTTGGCTTTTTCGAAGCGGTAAACCTCAGCCCGTGGCGTAGTTCAAGACTACATGCCGGGGGTGACCTTTGAGCCTCATATTCAAGCCGAGCACAAACCACACAATTCTAGTTAGGGTCTAACACTCCGTGACTCAAATCGGTTTCCATATACCGAGATTTCCCTAAACTAATGTCTTCAAATCATACATGCCAACTTGTTGAAAGGGACGCAATAAAAATCCGTCCCCAAAAGTGGTTATTTTGGACGAAAATAAAAATCCATCCCCGCATGTATGCTTTACTACATTAATTTAGTTTAATCCCGATACATGTAGGATTCACAAACGCGATGGAATCCGATGAGTATATGGGACCGCGAGATGGTCTATATACTAGTGTGACGATTCCATTATTTTCTTAGAAACCCCAAAAGGGATTCATTCCCTCCGACTTATAAAAAAAAAAAAAAAAAAGAGTCTTTTCTTATGTGGTTCGAGTCGTGTGCCCAACTGTGTGTTCTAAGCCTCTTCATGGACCGCAAGTGTTACTCAAGACTGACAAGGGCCTCTTCTGCAATATAGGTTCAATTGGTACTTACAAAGTCTACCGGGATTCAGCAAATCGGTTAGTCCGTGAAGAGATCACTCCAACAACTCCAACATCAACCATGACCGGCAGCAGCAACACCATGTCTCTCGAACAGCTCTCAACTATGGTCCAACTCCTCCAAGAGCAAGTCTCCACCCTTAACAAGGAGGCACAAAGCAAAGACGACATTTGGCAATCCCACCTCGACAGCCAAAGGGAGGCCCACGAGGCCGAAATGGAACTAATGAAAGAAAAGCTCACCAACCTTGCTAAGGGAAAGAACAAGAACAATGATGATGAATCCGAATGGACCGAGGGTTTGTTCAAGAGCCCTTATGTCAACACCCGTACCAAGAAAATGGGGGAACCAAGTTCCGAGAACAATGAGCCCAAAATGGTGGATTCTATCATGGCCTACATCGACCAAAAATTCAATGGGCTCAACATGGGGAAAGGCTCCGACACAAGCCTTTATCAATCATCCATCCTCATGAGTACTATGGCCGCTCTTCCCGATAAGTTCAAGATGCCCGACATAAGCAAATTCAAGGGCAACTCTTGTCCTATGGCTCACATTGAGACTTATATTTGGGCAATGGTTCCAAAGAAGGTCTCCACCAAGGTGATGGCTCAATGCTTTCCTCTCACTCTCGAGGGGGCGGCAAAAGATTGATATGCTACTCTCCCGCTCACTGTCCGTCTTGATTGGGACTCCGCCATGCTTTCCTTCAAGAACCAATACCAAGGCAACACCACTCACCGGCCCACAAGGAAAGAGCTAGAGAACACTACTCAACGAGACAATGAGTCCTTCATCGACTTCACAAGGAGATGGAATGACAAACTCTCTGAAATTGTTGAGAGGCCGAACACAAAAGAGCAAATGGACATATTTCTCAAGTGTCTCAAGATTGATCTCCGCACTCACCTAAGTGGGGCTTGCTACTCCGACTTCTCCCAAATGTATGAGGCGGGGGTACGCATGGATGACTTGTTCAAGGAGATTAAGAAGACCACTCCTACTTACCGCTACAAGGCCGCTTCCAACTCCACAAAAGAGGCCTCGGTCAACGCCGTCACTATTGACAAGGGGAATTACAAAAAGGTTCCTCCACCTCAAGGGAAGAAGTCCCGAAGTGACCGTGTCTACACGCCTCTCCAAGGCATGACTCAAACCGAAGTGTTCGAGGTCCTCAAGGCAAAGGGTCAAGTCACACCCGTGCAAGGGTACCAACCCAAGACGATCCTCCAATCATGCTCACCACAAATATTGTGGCTACCACCAATATAGTGGCCACACCACCGAGGAATGCTTCGTTCTCCGCAATGTCATTCAAGATCTCATAGATAAGAAAGAATTTGTAGTGACTAATGACGAGCATGTCAATGTAATAGAGATAGGAGAACTCGAGGGGACCACCCATTCAATCCCAATTGTGAATGGGGGCCCCAATGTTATGAATAAACTTGACAATTCTTGTTATGTAGTGACTTACGATGAGGTAATGAGGGAAGTACTAGAGAATAGGAAGCAAGATGGGAACGTCAACTACCACAAGCAAGCAACCCTTCCACTCCGTCAAGCTTCCTCAAGCCGGGACCTCACAACTCCGAAGATCTTACTCCCAAGATGGGGACTCATTGATAAAGAGGACACGGATCTTGTCACAATCTCGAGAACGTCATCTACTCCGATAAGGTCCGAACCGTCGGTCTCACATTGAGTCAATGCCTCTACTCAAGGCCGAAGTACCGAGGTTGCCGTACAGTCATGGGGCGAAATAGACATTGAGTTTGGGAGCATGATTATGTCCATTCCATTCCAAGTGCTTGATATCCCGGCCTCGTTCAACTTACTGTTGTGTCGACCATGGATTCATAGTGCTAATGCCGTACCGTCAACTCTCCACCAATGTGTCAAGATCCGAAATGGCGATGAAATAGTGACCGTAATGGCTGAAAACATCACTATCCACAGAAAAGGTGAGCCCGTCCACCAAGTTCAGCATGGTCTACCAGACTCCACTCTCTCCGGCGTCTCAATCAACGCCATTGACAAAGAAGGGGGAAATGGATCATGGACCCCCAGCAATCACAAAGTCAACCGCATGATGAGGAATATGGACTACTTCCCTGGTTTAGGCTTAGGGAAATATCAACAAGGAATCCTACATCCCGTGCAAGTCCCATTTGTCAAGAACACCTTCGGTTTGGGGTATGAGCCTTCCAAAGAAGACTTGAAACAAGAGCAAGCAATCAAGAACGAAAAGGCCCGAGCTCGTAAAGAAGGCCGTAGTTATGAAGTCCCTAATCTGAGGCCTTACCGCAAGACGTTGAATGGTTATTTTGTCTGCCAAGGGGAAGACGTTCCATACATGATCTTTCCCGAGCCGTGGGTTAACAATAAAGGTGTCAAAAAGCCCGGCCTCGAAATCTTCTCCGATTGTGAGATCCGGAAATCCGAAAGGGAACCAACTCCCATGTCGCCCCGTGAATGGTGGGGAAGGAAGATGACTATAGAGTCCGAGACAGAAATCACCGTGGGGGAAGAACTGACAGATTTAGCCTCCATGTTTGAAGAGCTTGCCATGATGAATGAATGCCATGTTAACGCCATCCATGACACCGTCATCATGAACGAGACTATCAGTGAGATCCCGCCAAGCTCCGAGTCGATCAACAATTGGTATTCAACAAAAGGGCCCGTGGTATCCGAGGAATTCTTAGTCCAAGAAATGGGTTGCATACCCCGCACAGCAACAAAGGAAGAGCAGCTCACACTTACTTTCGAGTCCGAGAGTGTCTCTAATACCCTCACCCAAGAGGATTTGGAGGCCATAGCCGAGCGTGTGTTTCCTTTCTTTGCTAATGAAAAATTTGATATTTCTGAGTACCCTGAGATTGCAAACATCATAAATGATGAATTAACTAATAATGAACTTAACAAACAAGTTAATAACGATTCAAATTATGATGAAATAGACCACGAAAACACAACATACTTAAATGAACTTGCTCAACAAGTCCGTAGTCGTGGCGAGAATGGTCCAAAGGCTGACGAAGAATTGCATGTTGTTAATCTGGGTACCGAAGAAGAGCCAAAAGAAACCAAGATTGGAAGCTTCTTCAAGGGAGAGGACAGAGACAGATTGACTTCATTACTACGGGAGTTTGTGGATGTGTTCGCATGGTCATACAAAGACATGCCGGGTTTAGACAGAAAGGTAGCGGAGCACAGGATTCTGATCAGAGAAGATGCCAGGCCAGTAAAGCAGAAGCTCAGAAAGATCAAGCCAGAATGGTCTCTGCAGGTCAAAGAAGAGATTGAGAAGCTCCTCAGTGTGGGCTTCATTAAGGTCATCGAGTATCCGACATGGTTAGCCAACATTGTGACAGTCAGGAAGGCGAACGGCAAGGTTCGAGTTTGTGTAGACTTCCGGGATTTAAACAAAGCTTCCCCAAAGGATGATTTTCCACTCCCTAATATCGACATGCTAGTCGACTCCACTGCTGCCTACGAGGTTCGTTCATTCGTGGAGGGGTTCGCTGGGTACAATCAGATTCTTATGGCCGAGGAAGATCAACATAAGACAGCCTTCACAACACCGTGGGGTACCTTTTGCTACACAGTCATGCCATTTGGGTTAAGAAATGCTGGGGCTTCCTACCAAAGAGCCGTGACAGACTTGTTCCACGATATGATTCACAAAGAAATCGAGGTCTATGTGGACGACATGATCATTCACTCCAAAGGAACCGATGGTCAACACCTAATCGATCTCCGCAAGTTCTTCGAAAGGCTTCGTCAACACAAGATGAGGCTCAACCCTGCAAAGTGCACATTCGGGGTTATTCGAGGCAAAAGTTCTTGGTTATATGGTCACTGAAAGGGGAATCTAAGTAGACCCCTCCAAAATCAAGGCAATCATTGACATGCCTCCTCCAAAGACGCAGAAAGAGATTAAAGGTTTCATGGGAAGACTACAATACATCAGTCGGTTTGTGCACCAACTCACTTCCATGTGTGAGCCAATCTTCAAGCTACTCAAGAAGAATGTGGCTCTAGAATGGACCGACGCGTGCCAAGAAGCCTTCGATCAAGTGAAGCATTACTTAACGTGCCCTCCTGTTCTAGTTCCGCCGCACAAGGAGAAACCTCTGTTACTCTATCTCACTGTCAATGATGAAGCCCTAGGGGCTATGTTAGCACAAGAGCAACGAGAGTCCACAAAGGAGAACGCCATTTATTTTGTCGCCGATTCCAAGGAGGCGAAAAGAACTACTCTGTCTTAGAGAAGTCATGTGCAGCATTGGTTTGGGTTACTCAAAAGCTCAAACACTATATGGAAGCTTTTCCGATCAAGCTAGTAGCAAAGGTGGACCCGCTCCGCTACATCTTCGAGAATCCTTTCATGTCAACGAGAATAGCCAAATGGTACTTCATGCTCGCCGGCTATGATATCACTTACGTCACACTAAAATCCGTCAGGGGGAAAGTGTTCAGTGACCAGCTTGCCGAATTCCCGTGTGACGAAGTGAAGGGGGAAGACGCACAGTTCCCCGACGAGAATTTAATTTGTACTGCAACCGAGGAAGACAAGTGGCAACTTTTTTTCGATGGCGCCGCCAATAAACACGGTTTTGGTATAGGGGTATTGCTTGTCGATCCAAAAGACATCTACACTCCCATTTCCATACGCCTGGAATTCGAAGCTACCAACAACATTGCCGAGTACGAAGCATGCATAGCAGGGCTCGAAGCAGCTCTCGAAAGAAACGTCACGGAACTAGAAGTATTCGGCGACTCTTTGCTCCTTATCAATCAGCAATCGGGTAAATGGCGAACCCAAGACCCGACTCTCCAACAGTATGGTCAGTACCTTGATGAACTGGTTGAACAATTCCAAGAGATCACTTTCAACTACCTGCCAAGGGATAAGAATCGCTTCGCCGATGCACTGGCCACTATAGCTTCATTAGTTGAAATGCCCAAAGGGAAAATGGTGAAGCCTTTCAAAATTGCTCGAAGGAACAGTCCGGCATATTGCATGAGTATCGAGATCAACGAGGTTCAAACAAACTCTCTGTGGTATTCGGATATCATGAACTTCCTCAAAGACGACACTTATCCCGAGAACATCAATAAGAAGTCTCAAGCAGCTCTGCAAAGGTTAGCCTCTCGGTACGTACTGATTGGGGACCGAGTCTATAAAAGGCACCACGACGGGATCAATCTCCTATGCGCCAATGAGACCGAAGCTCAAGAGATAATGTGTGAAGTGCACGAAGGAGAATGTGGACCCCACATGAATGGGTTTATGCTAGTCAAGAAGATACTTCGCATTGGTTACTATTGGAGCACTATGGAACGAGACTGTATCGAGAAAGTCAAAAGGTGTGCCAAGTGCCAATTCCACGCTAATCTGCAACATGCTCCACCCTCACAACTTTACAACATGGTCACACCTTGGACTTTCTCTTGTTGGGGGATAGACATCATCGGTAAAATTCATCCTGCCGGGAGCAATGGGCAGTCATTCGTCCTAGTGGCAGTCGACTACTTCACAAAGTGGGTCGAAGCACAAGCCTATCGAACCCTCAACGCCAAGAAAGTGGCCGAATTTGTAAAGATTAATATCATGTGCCGATACGGCGTGCCTCATGAAATCATTTACGACAACGGCTCTCACTCTGAGAAGGAAATGGATGCACTTTTGGTAGAATACAAGATCACCAAGCACAAGTCATCTCCTTACCGGCCCCAAGCAAATGGCGCAGTCGAAGCAGCAAATAAGACCATCGAGACCATCGTCAAGAAAATGGCCTCAACAGGAAGGGATTGGCCCGAGAAGCTACCATTAGCATTGTGGGGCTACCGCACATCAATACGATCCGCAACAGGAGAAACTCCTTATGCATTGGTCTATGGTTCTGAAACCGTACTCCCTATCGAACTTGAAGTCCCATCTCTACGGGTCCTCCTCGAGAATCAAGTCAACGAGGTCAACTGGATGCAAAGTCGATACGAACAGCTAGCCTTACTCGACGAGAAAAGGTTAAGAGCACTCGAACGCACGAGGGCATATCAGCAAAGGATGGCAAGAGCTTTCAACAAAAAAAGTGAAGCCTCGAAACATCAATGTGGGAGATTTGGTTTTAAGACAACATCCTCCTAATGCCATGAATCCCCTGGGGAAATGGGGACCCCGATGGATCGGTCCGTACGTGGTCAAAAAGATACTAAGCGGTGGTGCAGTCCGGCTCGTGGATTTAGATGGTGACCAGCTGCCAAAAGAGGTCAACCTCGACAAGCTCAAGAGGTTCTACGCTTAATAAACAAAGGCCATTTAAAAAAAAAAAATCGCTCGCTAGGTTGAAAACTCGCAAGGGCGGCCTAGGCAAAAAATTAGAGCACGTGCAAAAAAGAAGCCCGCTAGATTGAAAACCCGCAAGGGCGGTCTAGGCAAAAAACAGGGTGAAAAAAAAAAAAAAAAAAAAAAAGATGGTCTTTGTTTATTTGAACTACGAAGACCTGAGCCTCCCAACTGGAGGAACGTAGGCAACCTTCGGGTGCGGTCTAAAACATATCAAAAATACCCAATTCACTTCAAATAACAAAATGCAATTTTTATTCATTCAATGAACTATTCAAACCATTACAACGGATTTATTGAGCAACAAAAGACATCAAAACATTAAATCCTAAAACAAAGTGGTCTAATTGCAATCTCTTAGGGTACTAAGAAAAATCCAATTTTCTCTTAGCTTTCGAAGGATCACCCGATCGTCTCTCAATCCTTTTCTTCTTGGGTAACAAAGGAGCACTAATACGCACCAAAACCTTCAGTGCTGCAACACGTCTCCTAGAATAAAAGTCAACCAAAGGAGTACCGAAAGGGTCAGCGAGAATGTTACTCGAATCGGCAACAGCCTCCCTATATCTCAAAGTGCTGCTAGGCTCAAAACCCTGTCCCAACAACTCGGCACGAAGCACATCAACCCAAGTGATGCCACGGTAAAGGGTGCCAAATAAATAGTCCAAGTAGCTCTCGGGAAGGAAGACACTCCCCCGATGCAGAGGAGCGAAAGCCCAACGATTGCGGTCATCTCCCCAAGCCGACTGAAGCTCACTCGAGAAGTCAGGACCCATGTAAGCAACTGGACGAAGCATTCCATCCCTCGGAAAAGGAATTGTCTGTTGGCGACCGAACTGCCGCAGAACCCGCTCTGGCTGGTAAAATGAAGAATCTCTCAAACCGGGTACAACCACGTGCTGAAAACCAAGAGTCCATTCCACAAAAGGACGAAGACCCCAAGAAGGAGGACACCACTCAATATCAACGGTCACCCGAGAGGCAAAGAATTTCTTCCAATCATCTTCAGATAAATCCCGGATCAACAACTTCCTCCTATGAACAGCAAAGGGAGACAAATCACCATCCGGGGAATAAATCTTGAAGTGTTCCCGGAGCCATATGGTCAAGAGCAAAGGGCTTCCCCGACACATCTTGCCCGTCCTGTGTAACTCATCAAGGCCGTGCAACGTCTCCCCTACAATAAGAGGGATTACACTAAATTGCTGGTCCTTAGCTTGCAAAATAATCTCAGCCAACTGCGCGTCCGCTGTCCCGAAGGGTGTAACAAACAGTACTTCGCTGAAGAGACAAACGGCCATGGCATTTCTTTTGAAAGATTGAACCACCGGGTCCTCCGAGTGTAAGCTGAAGAACATCGGCAGCTCAGTTATGTCAATCACGGTACCGTGCAACATCTTCCTCACGTCCTCAACAGGGAGATTCAGTAACTCAACCCAAGAGTCGACGGCACCACGGTGATATTGAGGGACGGCAATCCGACCGGCCAAAGGCATGCCCAGGATGGCCCCGAAATCGTCAACAGTCGGCACCATTTCATTAGCTGAAAGGTTGAAAGTATGGCTGTCGCAATCCCAGAAAGCCGCGGCAGCTCCCAACAAATCCCAATCCGGTTTCAACGTCCGCAAAGTGAAAAGAATTCGGAACCCGAAGTCTTTAGTGAAGGCCTTCTTGGGATGGGTCTTGAAAGAATACACAAAAGTGCCCAAGTCCTTTTCATACGCACTAACGACCTTGTCATCAAGGGCAAAAGAATTGGAAGCCATGGAAAATGTTGATCACAAGCGAAG
The DNA here is from genome assembly GCA_026119855.1 of Campanula takesimana. Taxonomy (NCBI): domain Eukaryota; kingdom Viridiplantae; phylum Streptophyta; class Magnoliopsida; order Asterales; family Campanulaceae; genus Campanula; species Campanula takesimana. Next base: position 1,775,297 of record JAOWBW010000072.1, read on the forward strand.
TTAATCAATAATATGATGTTCAAAAATGGCAGAAAGGAGCTGTGAGAATCAAGTGGTCGAACAGAAGATGATATTATAGCTGTTGGGGGCTCTTTTGGTCAGCAAATGTCAAGCCCGGAATTCCGCCTCCCAGACGCGCGCGCCACCCGCCAGCGGTCTGAAGTGCGCGCGCGTCCCAAGCCTACATATGAAGGCGCGCGCCTCCCAGGTCTAAATCGCTTCAAGAAAAGGGCATTGTCAGAGATCTCCAGCCTATATCAAGACACTGTCCCGATCCTCAGACACCCAGTTGGGCACACCTTTTTCTGGTCCGCCCTTAAGGCACGTCAAAAATAGAAAGTAGGATAGAAACTCCCACTCAAAAGTAGGTTGCCCTCTTCAAAATTCCGAACTCCCTAAGTTCTGTCACGGGTGCCACACCCCCCTCAAGTGTCAATCTCAACATTTCATCCCCAGCAGGAATGTCACGACCCGAAATATAGGCTCTATTTTATTAGTAATTAAATGATTTTTATTTAATTATTTGCTTATTTATTTATTTAAATTATTATTTATTTAAATATTTATGTGCGCAATTTATGTGTTATAATAATTATGCCTAGCATTTTATTTGAGTCATTTGGGTTCGTGTGGTAGTGTTGAGTCTTAATTGTTAGTAGGGAGTGTAGTATTTGTGTGTAGTGTGAGAGAGGGGGCCTAAATGTAACTTTTTGAATTATTTCCCCTACTCCCCCTCACCTCCCTCACCTTCTCCCTCACTCTCTCCATCCCATTTCCCAGTTCATCTCTCTCTCTTCAAAAGAAAAAAGGGTAAGTCTTCTTCTCTTCATCTCTCTTCATTTGCTCCATCTTCCTCTCATCTTCTCTCATTTCTTAAAACTTGAACATTGTTTAGATCGTCGTTAGGATCGCGTAGAATAAAAAAGAATCGAATTCCGTCGACTTTCATTATTTTCAAGTAAGTTACTTTTCCCCCATTTTGATGCTAAAATGTTCATATCATGTTTAGGTAATGTTTGATGTGTTATATTTGAAGTTTGGATGAGTTTTGAATTTGTTTGGAATTTATTGAGTTTTTGGTTGAAAATGGTGAATTGATGAATATCTTGATTCAATCTTGGTTTTGGTTGATAAAGGGTGTTGTTAAGGTCCCCTTTTTGTTTAAATAATGTTTGGGTACCTTAGAAATCTTGTTGGGAGTGTTGATTTTGGGTGTTATGTGTTTTGGGTTTGAAAATGGAAGAACCCCTGTTGTTCTTCCCGATTTCTGGCAATTCCGGAGTATTGGGCGACCGCCCAAAATCGTATGGGCGACCGCGCATCTTTCTGAAAGCTTTTGTGCTTGGTTGAGGGCCTTGTTGGGCGGCCGCACAGTCCCTTTTGGGCGGCCGCACAATCCTCTGAAAATTTCCATGTTGTTAAAATTGTGTGAATGAAGGATGCATTTTGATCCAAATCTTGGGTGTCCTTCTAGTTGACCTTAGTGAACATTGTGGTACACTCTAGTAATAGAATTGGGTCCTTTGTGATCAAGTTTGTGTTTGAAATTAATTAAGTGTTAATTGAGGTTGTTGTGACACTTTATTGATTGGGTTTGATTCTTTTGTGAATAAATATGATGTGAAATTTATTTAAGTACCGTTTTGGTAATGTTGGGCATCTTTGATGTGCGGTTTGCATTGGTTTACCTTTGTGGTAATTTAATTGGATTGGTTCCCTACTTTGGAACCTTAAGTTGTTTATTCATGCTAAATTATTATTACTTAGCATTTATTTGGAAGCCCAGCTGGCATATTTATTGCATCGGGCGATGGGAAAGATTATAATGGCAAAGCCAAGTCCATTATAATGTTGACCATTGTTTTGCCTCCTTCTTTACCCCTTTTCCAGATTGGCCTTGGAAAGGATAAGTTAGCGTTCCTTTGTGAATGTATCTAGCTAACGGGCATGACTTTGTGTCATGGTCCTTGTCCTTTGTGACACTTTTATGGTTATTGGTTCCGGTACCGGGGTTTTTCTCTTCGGCTTTCATGCTATTATGAAGATGATGATTTGTTGATTATTGAAGCTGCGCAGCGATCCTTTATTTGGATGTTCCGGTTTGGAAAACCTTGGCTATATCCTTTGTTATATGTTTATTTCCGCTGCTATCTGATATATGATAATTGCTATGTGCTACGTGATATTTATTATTGCTTATTGTATATTGCATCATAGCATGTCATGTAGTTGCATTAGTAACTTATTGAGATTTATCTCACCCCCTTTTCTTTTATCTTTGTTTTTCCTTAACCCCCCCAGGTGCTAAGGAATAGTCTCGCTGATCACGAGAAAGAGGACGTCGAGTGTGGATACATTCTTTTGGGGAAAGTTGTTATAGGTTGGTTTACATTATGTAAATGTGTAACCATTTTGGGATAGTTGTACCAAACAATGACGTCACTAAGAATTATATATTTGTATTTTGTTGGACATAAACTTGTGGAAGTTTATGATAGTTGTATTGTTTTTTTTTTTTATCAAACTTGGTTTTCTAAAACTTTGGATCATCACCTTTTGATATTAAATGGAATTTTTAACCTTGGTATTTCATAGTTTTAGTTTTAGAGTCGACGTCCAGCTCGCGGTCTCGGGCCCGCGGGGTCCGGGGTCGCGACAAGGAATACTTTTCTGGTCGCGGTCAACTGTGCCCGCACCCCACAATTCAAAAAAGTCAAGTGTGACTCCAAATGGCACGAGACTTCAAAGCAATACTCCATCAAACGGATTCACTAACGGATTCGTCAACAAGGGTTCACTAACGGGCTCATCCAAGGGATTCACTAACGGATTCGTCAACAAGGGTTCACCAACGGACTCATCCAAGGGATTCACCAACGGATTCGTCAACAAGGGTTCACCAACGGACTCATCCAAGGGATTCACTAACGGATTCATCCAACGGATTCACCAACGGATTCGTCAACAAGGGTTCACCAACGGACTCATCCAAGGGATTCACTAACGGATTCATCCAACGGATTCACCAACGGATTCGCCAACAAGGGTTCACCAACGGACTCATCCAAGGGATTCACTAACGGATTCATCAAACGGATTCACCAACGGATTCGTCAACAAGGGTTCACCAACGGACTCATCCAAGGGATTCACTAACGGATTCATCAAACGGATTCACCAACGGATTCGTCAACAAGGGTTCACCAACGGACTCATCCAAGGGATTCACTAACGGATTCATCCAACGGATTCACCAACGGATTCGTCAACAAGGGTTCACCAACGGACTCATCCATGGGATTCACTAACGGATTCATCAAACGGATTCACCAACGGATTCGTCAACAAGGGTTCACCAACGGACTCATCCAAGGGATTCACTAACGGATTCATCAAACGGATTCACCAACGGATTCGTCAACAAGGGTTCACCAACGGACTCATCCAAGGGATTCACTAACGGATTCATCAAACGGATTCACCAACGGATTCCTCAACAAGGGTTCACCAACGGACTCATCCAAGGGTTCACCAACGGACTCATCCAAGGGATTCACTAACGGATTCATCAAAAGGTTCACTAACGGCCTCATTCAAAACATTCAGCCGGCAGGTTCACCTAACGGATCATGCCACCCCCTCTATCAACAAAAGCCGCTCACATAGGGAGCGCACCACTATCTCTCGCAATTTCAAATTCCTGCTTTCATCGAGTCTTTGCTTTTTTCTTGGTGATGTCCTCGGCGGGTGTTTTTAACTTTCGTCGACGCGTTCTGCTTTGCAGTCCACGTCGCCGAGGGGCTCTGTAGACACCCCGCCTTGGACCGCTCACCCCGATTGCACATTTGATTTTGTGTTTCTCCCCATTTTAAGTGTTTCTCGTTAGTTTCTGTCACTTCCGTTAAGTTCCTGACTGACTTCGTTAAGTCCAGGGACTAAACTGAATGACAGGGCTGACTTTCTAGTCCATTCTGTCAAAATTGCCTTCTCTGAGTCGCGCGCCTCCTACAGGAGGATCCAGACGCGCGCGCCTCCCGCCCCCAAAGCAGGAAGCGCGCGCCTCTGGGCGTCAGTTACAGATTTCTGGCCAGGATTCCCTCCCTTGCTCAATTTACAAGATTTTTCCCGGGAAGGATTTCTTGGTGACTGAGTTTTGGCACCAAAAACACCCCTCTTTCACCTATAAAAACCTCTCTTTACCTCCATTTTCAAGGACCGAAGATTGAACTTACAAAAACTATACCAAAATCACTTTCTAAAGGTTCTCCAAGGATCTCTTCAAGCAATATTTGAAGTTCTTCAAATTGTAGGTAAAAGTCCATCTTTTCCTTTCTTTTCTACTTCATCTCCTCTCTCCTTTTTTACTTCAATCAAATGTGCAATCACCCAAATCATTTTGGGACATGACTCTAATGATCACCTCATCTCATTGAGGTTGGTTAAGGAGTTATCTCCTACATTCCAAATCCTATTTCAAATCCCCCCTTTTCATGACTTAAAGAAGAAGAAGAAGAACATTTCCATTCATGTAGATTTTGATCAAGCAAGACCAACGTAAGTTGGGCGAGATGGGTGTTTCGGTACTTCCCATCTCGTAATCTAACCCCCGAACCTCAAAACAAAGAATCTCTATTTTCGTAATCAAACTTAGGCTACAATCAATAGGTTTTTCTTATGTTCCTCAAAACATAGGTGGCGACTCTAAAAACAAGTTAGACATCCTAGGATAATTCACCGCTCTAGCCAAGCTGTGGTTCCCCCGGGGTATCTACAATGGGTGAAGCCACATAGATACTTGGCATTAATATCTATAGAGATAGATCAAGGAGGCTACTTGGTTTAAGCCAAAGTACATACATTGACAAGGTCATTAGAAGATTCCGTATGGAAAATTCTAAAAGAGGAACCTTACCAGTGTTACATGGAATTTCTCTAAGCAAGACTCAATGTCCTAAGACAAAAGATGAGCGTGAGAAAATGAATGATGTTCCATATGCTTCGGCAATTAGGTCCATCATGTATGCCATGATTTGTACTAGGCCGGATGTATCTTATGCTTTAAGCATGACAAGAAGAACTAAAGACTCGTTTTTGGTCTATGGAGGAATGGAAGATGATCTCGTTGTAAATGCTTACACAGATGCAAGCTTCCAAACCGACAAAGATGATAGTCGATCGCAATCGGGTTTTGTGTTTATGTTAAATGGTGGAGCTGTAAGCTGGAAGAGTTCCAAGTAGAGTACAACCGCTGATTCTACAATGGAAGCTGAGTATATTGCTGCATCGGATGCTGCAAAGGAAGCTGTTTGGATTAAGAAGTTCATTACTGAACTTGAAGTGGTTCCTAGTATTGCTAATCCAATAGACCTTTATTGCGATAATAATGGTGCTATTTCTTAAGCAAAGGAACCAAGAGCACATCAGAAATCCAAACAAATACTTAGGCATTTTCATATCATTCGAGAAATCGTTGATAGGGGAGACGTAAATATATGCAGAGTACCTACTGATGACAATGTTGCGGACCCGCTAACAAAGGGACTTCCACAAGCTAAACATGAAGGTCATGTTAGGTCCATGGGTATTAGATACATGGGAGATTGGGCCTTGGGCAAGTGGGAGATTGTTGGTAGTGTTGCCCTAGGCACGTTTAATAAACGTTGTAATTGTTATCATTTATTTCATATCAATAAAGAGATGTTTTGATTATTATTGTTGTTCATGTTTACTTATAATAATCTCCGTCCCTAGTACTTGTTAAGCACTAGTATAAAGGCTAAATGATCATGAGATGATCATGTTAGATTTATGGGTACTTGTTTGGAACAAGGTACTGGACATGACCCACTGTATGAGATTTATGTCATGGTCTATTTTGTACATATATCTCATATTAGTTATGTCATTTGAATCCTTAGACATAAAGTTATTATAGTCTTCCACTTGATGAGCATTATGTTTGAAATATTCAAACGCTACCTTTAACCGGGTAGTTATAAAGGGTATGATTGGCATAATCGGATTCACGTAGGGAAGAGTAATAAGCTAAATGAATTTGTCCCTCTTCGGAGAGATGTCAAGCTTAGGCCACTCGCAGGAATGATGTTGATGAAAATGTTCGGCCGGACTCAAATGAATTGATTAGATCGATGTCATTTGGATTATCAACATATTCAGAATCGAGAAAGTATTGAACAAAACAAGTTGACTTGTTGACCATGACTTGTGTTCAATGACATCGTGGACAAAGGGATTATGACATGTTCTAAAGGAATGCGAACTTGTATCTAGTTATACCATTTGGGTAGGTATGACGGTTTGCTAGAACCTAATCATATCTTATGGTTTCATGTTTGAACCCATTGCCAACTTAGTGTAATCCTAGAGGGTCATACACAAATAGAACGAATCTTAAATAAGGACTATATTGGAATATTGAGTCGAAGGACTTTGGAGGAAATTAGGGAAATCTGGGGAAGGTGTGCGACCGCACAAAAGGACTTGGGCGGCCGCACAGTTTGGCTCAAAAAGTACCAGAAACCTTCCAGATAGATGTGCGACCGCACAAGTGTTTTGGGCGTCCGCACACCATGTTGGGACTGGTTTCCTGATTTGATTTGGAGAAGAATTTTGGACGGGTTTAGACACAAGTTTCCTATTTGGAATAGGTCTAACTTGTATATAAACAGCCAAATTCGGGCCAGAACAATACCAAGCTTTTGTGCAAGTCTCCAAAGAGTTTGAAAGAGTTTTGTTTTGTTCTAAGATATCCTAGATTGAAGAACAAAATAATACACAAATAAAATTCCATATAGTTCATATTGATTGTGGAAACGTGTTTCACAATTTTGGTCTAGCAACCAAGATCAAGTGTTCTTGATATTCGTTCAAGGTGTGGATACCTCTAGAGGGTGAAGCTTATCATATTTAAAGTTCGTGTTCTTACTTGTTCGTGATTAAAGATTCAATTTCTCCACCAAGATCAAAGACCAAATTCAAAGTCATCAAGGGTTAGTTTTCTAGTATTCATATTGCAAGTATTTGATTAAATCATATGAACGGATCTATGGGCTTTGGGTTTCATAAAATTTTAAATGCTATTTTCCGCTGCGCATGTTACTTGGAAACCTAACAACTTTTGCCACCTATCAAAGGTACAATGTCCGCTCCATATTTAGATTAATGACTTGGAGTCATAAAGTCTAAAAGGCAATCCATGTGTAATAATTAAGTTTGGAACTTGATCATTCTAACCTAAGGTGTAAAAACCAAAGGAGAGGAATGAGTTTTCTTAGAGAAAACTTACAAGGGTAGCGAGAAACTTACTGGAATTCTCATAGTCACATGTTCATATTTGAAATATGAAATTTGAAAAAATGATGTCAAAACAAGCATTCCTCAATGGGAACTCACTTAAGGATGTATTGGATAGAACATAAAGGTTTTGATAGTCAAAGAAAATTCTAATAAAGTATGTAAGTTGCAGAAATCCATTGGATGGATTGAAGCAAGCTTTTGGAGTTGGAATCTCCGTTTTGATGAATCAAAGAATTTTGCTTTATCAAGAACGAAGATGAACCTTGTATATACAAGAATATTAGTGGGAGCATATTGCTATTCCTTATTTAAATATGTGGATGACGTATTCTTATTGGAAACGACATTCCTACACGTCAGTCTGTAAAGACTTTGTTTGGAAAGTGCTTCGCAATGAAAGATATGGATGAAACCGAATATGTCCTTGGCATCAAGGAAGCTAATTGGTTTAAAGCTAAAGTACATACATTGATAAAGTCATTAGAAGATTCTGCAACGAAAATTCTAAGAGAGGACTGTTGCCAATAATACATGGAGTTTCTCTAAGCAAGACTCAATGTCCAAAGACAAAAGATGAGCATGAGAAAATGAGTGAGATGCCATTTTCTTCGGCAATTGGATCCACCATGCCATGATAAGTACTAAGCCGGATATATCTAAATGCTTGGAGCATGACGAGTAGATATCAATCCGACACCAGTGAGATTCACTGGGTGGATGTAAAAGCGATTCTTGAGAACTTTAGAAGGACTAAAGATTCGTTTATAATATATGGAAGATGATCTCGGATACATGCTTCCAAACCGACAAAGATAATAGAAAATCGCAATCGGATTTTGTGCATGTGTCGAATAGTGGAGCTGTAAGTTGGAATGGTTCCAAGCAAAGTACAGTCACTAATTCTTCAACTAAATCTAAGTATATTTCCGCATTGGATGCTGCAAAGGAATTGGTTTGGATTAAGAAGTTCATTGTTGAACTTGAGATGGTTCCTAGCATTGTTAATCCAATAGACCTTATTAGTAATAATAGTGGTGCTATTGATCAAGCAAAGGAACCAAGAGCATATCCTAAATCCAAACACATACTTAGGCATTTTCATATCGTTCGAGAAATCGTTGATAAGAGAGACGTAATTGTATGCAAAGTACCAACTAATGATAAAGTTGCGGACATGCTAGCAAAGGGACTTCCACAAGATAAACAAGATGGTCATGTTAGGTCCATGGGTATTGGACACCTAGAGATTGGGCCTAGGGCAAGTGGGAGATTGTTGGTGTTGGTGCCCTAGGCACGTTTGTTAAACGTTGTATGTGTTATTATTATATTCATATTAATGAAGAGATATTTAGGTTATTATTAATGCTCATATTTGCTTATAATAATCTCCGTCCCTAGAGCTTGTTAAGCACTAGTATAAAGGCTAAATGATCATGGGATGATCATGTTAGATTTATGGGTTAGTCCCATTTAGCATTCGAACGGTACTCATAGCAGTAATAACGGATGAAGCAATAAGTAAATCTGTTGGGTTTTTGAGAACAAAAGAATGAAAAACAAAACATAAATAAGAAACTACACAACGAATAAATGATTAATTATATCAATGAAATCCATCAATAAGGTAATTAACATGACATCAAAACTAATCTTTAAAACTTGGAAAACAAATAATTATGATCTTCGGCTATATGGACCTAGAACTCGCATTAAGGGACCCGTTTCTCTTCTTATTGCTTAAGTGCTGAGAAGTGAAAATAATCCAACCGCGTGAGCCTAATGATAATAAAGAATGTTGTCTCGGAGACCTTTTGGACAGTGTCTCCGAGGATGTTGATGCTGAAACGTTCCTTGATACCCTTGAGGAAGCTTGTTTCCATAAGGTATAAGGGTACCGGGAATTTAAGGGAGTACATTTTAGAAATAGTTCACCTATCGACAAAAACTAAAAGCACTTAAGTCCGGGATATCGAAAGATATTTTTATGCATTTAGTTTTGATCTTTCTTCCTCTTCAATTTGGTCACCTTGAAGTGACCTATAATTGTCAAAAGGTAAGTGAAATATTAATGAATTACTTTCACTTATGACACAAGAGGAAGATAGGTTAAAAGCGATTTAGAACTAAATGTGCTCATTTAGCATCTACCTTTTCTCATGGGACAAGAGAAGAGGGAAAGAAACTGTGGTTGCAAGTAATGAGAAGTCTAAGGGATCATCTAATGATCATAAAGAAATGCTTCTTTTGCAAGGACCTCACTAACATGAAGTTCAATTACCCTAAGTATCACGCTTGGCTTGAAAGGTATATCATTTAGTCTAGTTTGTATTGTATTGAGGCTAATTTGGTTTCAAATTCCTACATATACATGGTGATTGGATTTTGGTGCAACTAAACACATAAGGATGTTTAAGTAGGATTTCCTAAATTACCGAAGACCTAGTAAAGATGAAGAAATTCATCTATATGGAAACTAGGAATCCGGTTGAAGTTATAGGCATAAGGATCCTTTAGGTTATTGTTAAAGTACTAAGTATTATTTATATTAATAATACATTCATTGTACCATCATTTGAACGGAATTATGATATCTATCACAATATTAGACAAGGAAGGTTACTCTTGTTCTTTTGATAATAATATATGTGATCTTTATTTAAATTCTAAGTTTATTGGTACTAGTACTTTGTCAAGTAATCTTTATTTACTTGACATTATTCAAAAAATAATTGAGTCCCATAATAATGAAACCAAAAGTAAAAGCGAAAGTTATCAAGTGAAATTTTATTCATTATGACATAGGCGTTTTGGTCATATCTCCGAGAGGAGAATTGATAACTTGTGTCTAAAGGAATCTTGACCATACTTGATATTCCGGAAGAGACTTTTGCATTAATGCCTTAAAGGAAAATTTACAAACACTAAAAGAAAAAGTATCTTCGAGAGCATCAAGTGTTCTAGAACTAATATGGATAATTGTGGACCATTCACTACCCCTTCATAGAATGATCAACAATAATTTATTACGTTCATAAGAGAAGTACTACCATTATGGGTACATTTATTTGCTTCATGAAAAGTCTCAATATTGGACGTTTTCGAGTCTTATAAGTCCAAAGTTGAAAGTCAACTTAGGAAGACTATTAAGAACGTTAGGTCCAATCGTGGCAGTGAATACTATGATCAGAATAACGGTTTTGGGGAACAACGTCCGGGTCCTTTTTTGTCGCTGTCTTGAAGAGTGTGGGGTTGTCCCTCACTACACTATGCCGGTAACGGCTTGCATGAATGGTGTAGCTAAGAGACATAATAGAACCCTTAAAGATATGGTAAGAAGTATAATTTCTTATACTTTCTTATCGCACTCATTATGGGCGATACATTAAAACCGCAAATTATATTCTCTATAAAGCTCCCTCTAAAGACCACTACTAATAAAAACCCTAATGAATTATGGACAAATTAGAAATTGTCCTTAATGCATCTTCATTTATCCGTTGTCCAGCAGAAGCTAGGCCTTATAACCTAATAAGGGCAAGTTGGACATAAGACTGTTAGTAGTTATTTGTGGGGTATGCCAAGAGATCTATGGGGCTATAAATTTTACAACCCGAAAAACTAGAACATTTTAAAACGAGAAATGCTAGGTTCATTGAAGATGTTGAATTTAGTGGGAGATTAGGAATAATATTTTGAATTTGAAAAGGAAGAGGCATTCATTTCATTACCTCTTCCCATAAGTTCCAATTGGATATCATGGTTTTATACTTGATATTTAAGAAGAACATACAATTCAAAATAATGATTTCCCTATAAATGTTGAACAACATGAAAATGTTGATCATAAGGATGAAATTCAATAACCTCAAAATCAGGAAGAACCAGTGCCCTTAAGGAGATCCAATAGAGTAAGAAGAAGTGCTATTCCGGATAATTATAAAGTGTATCTTGCCGAGAATGAAAGACACTTGGGTTTAGTGGGAGATGAGCTTCCCACCTTCCATAAAACCATTAATAGTCCTAATTCTCATAAAGTGAATTAATGTCATATATGAAGAGTTAAAATCTATAAAGATAACAACATTTGGGATCTTGTCCCATTACCTAAAGATGTGATACCTATTGGGATTAAATTAGTCTTTAAAACCAAAAGGTTCACAAGGTAATATGGAAAGATATTAAGCCCGTCTAAGTTGCTAAAGATTTTACTCAAAAGGAAGACATTAATTATAAAGAAACATTTTCCGGTATCTTCTAAAACTCTTTTAGGATCATTATGGCACATATGGCAGATTATGATCTTGAGTTTTCATCGAATGGATATAAAGGCAAGCTTTCTAAATGGAGTCATTGAGGAAACTATTTATATAAAGAAGCTAGAAATGGTGACTGATTTATTTAAGAAATCCATTTATAGGCTTAAGCTAACTTCTCGTTAATGGTACTTAAAACTTAATCAAGTTATTCTTTCATTTGGTTTTGAAATGAATCTTGATTAAGATTATGTATACCATAAGTTCAGTGGGAGTAAATTTATAATTTTGGTCTTATATGTGGATGATATTTTGCTTGCTAGTAATAATTATGAACCTTCTTAAGGAAAACTAAGAAATTTCTTATTTAAAATAAAAGATCTTGGTGAGGCATCTTTGTATTAAGAATCCAAATTCACCGTGATCTCTCACGAGGTATTTTAGGATTATCACAAAATACCTATATAGAAAAGGTATTATAAAGGTTAAGCATGCAAAACTGTAAACCACTTGACACCCCTAATTTATAGGAGACAAGTTTAGTCTCAAAAAGTGTCCTGAAAGTAATTTTGAATCCAAGTATATTAAAAATATCCCTTATACATCAGCAGTAAGGAAGCTTGATGTATGCGTAAGTCTTATATTTATTGTTGGGATCCTTGGTCAATACCAAAGCAATCCGGAAGAGAACATTAGGTAGCAGCCAAAAGAATGATAAAAAATATTTGCAAAACACTAAAGAACTACTTGCCTATATTTGAAGTCGGATCATCTTGAGATCATTAGTTATTCCGACATTAGTTAAATTATATGGCTGCATAAGTTTATTAAGGGACTGCCAATTGTCAACAAGTGTCGAAAGACTGCTTAATTTTATTGTGACAATCAGGCGGCAGTTTTACAAAAACAAGAGTTCCTCAAAGTCTGAAGGATATAGACATTAAGTTTCTTGTTGTAAAGGAAAATGAACAAAGAAATACAACTTATAGAAACAAACTCCATTTTAGAGGATCCGTTAATGAAAGAGTTATTATCTTCAGTGTTTCACATGGGTGTAACGATCTTGATAACATTTGGTTTAGTGGGAGTTTGTGTTGTCCTTTCATTAATTGTTCTCTTATTTAAAGTTTTTTTTTTTTTATCTCATTTTGTTAAGTTGGACTAGTTGGAAGAATATGTATATATTCATTATTCCATGCTACACATCTACACTTTTGATATATGTCATTTAGTTGGATTTGTATACGTGATTACTGTGGGTTTAGTTGCGAATCAATTACAACGACTGCCCCTTTAGTCCTTATACTTTGATGACTAATGGACGAGATTGTTATAAGTGACAATAAAGTGCGCACATAAGGGTTGTCATTTGTGTTATATTTATGGTTTTAAATGAAAGACTTTGTTTTGCAACCCAAGTGGGAGAATGTTAGAACATGGCTTGCACAACATAGTCATTAATGTTCCATTTGTGAAATCATAATTATAATGTTAATATAAAGTGTAGTAAATAAATGTGTAGAATTCCTGAAATGTAATTTATCTATTTATGATGGGCAAAATGGTAAATTAACATTGCTAAAGCTTGAAAGGGTGTGGTCCCTAAATGAAATGTCACCAAGTCTACTATATAAAGGGTCTTCCATCAACCCTTAAGAGTACTACATTTTTCTTATATTCTCTCCTAAATTCTCTTCATTGGAAGTACTTGAGAGATTAAAAGAAGACATTCATCATTTAGAGGATACATTCTCCCTACATCTTCTTCTTCTTCTTCTTCTTCTTATTTCTCCTTACAAACATCAAGATGGATTCAACAGGTAACATTCGCTTCCGCCTTCATCTCTTTCCTCAATCTTATTCTGAATATGAGTGTGGTATTCGGGGATCACAAATTGTTCCATCAGATTTTCAATCTGAGTTTTGAATGTGGAGAAAATTTGTGTCACATTAGATTTATGAGTCATAGGGAAAAGCCATACAAAATGAGAAAATCATCAACAATTGACAAATAGAAACGAAATCCATTTAATGATGAAACCGGGGCGGGACCCCAAACATCCAAATGCAACATATCCAAAGGATGTAAAGCATTAAAATTTCTAGAAGAAAAGGGCAATTTACTAGATTTCCATAAGGGACACCAATGACAGCAACGGTGTTCATTAAACTTACTACTTAAAGGTAAACTAAATTTTTGACACAAAACTTTGAAAACTAGAGTAGAAGAGTGACCCAAGAGAGCATGCCATATATCTTGTCTCGATCGTTCACCAAGAAGAGCAACAGGACTATTGAGAGACTTGGAGTCGAATGAGAGCCTGTATAAACTGCTTGAATTACTGCCAGAAATAAGAATCGCCTTCGTCTGATTGTCCTTAACACGAAAACCAGACGAGTCAAGTTCAAAGAAACAATCATTATCATTAGAAAACTGACGAATGGATAATAATGGACGATGCAAACTAGGAACGGACAACATATTGTTTAGATTAAAGGAGTGGTTGTTAATGTGCACAGCGGAACTACCACTACGTGGAATATGTAACTTAGAACCATTACTAAAAATAACTGCATCCTTACCTGGGTATGGATAGGATCCGGAGAAAGAATTCGGGTCATCGGTCATGTGATGCGTGGCACCCGAGTCAAGAATCATCGGAGTTGTGCGAGCCATATGAGCAGAGAATTCTTGACAGTCTCATCCACTATGTCCATGCTGAAAGCACAATTGACAAGTAACATCTGGATTAGGCAGCAACACACGGCCATTGTTACCACCGTGACCTCCCCGGTTCTATCCTCAACCAAAGCTGCCACCATTATTTTGACCACAACCGCATCCTCCAGAATTGTTGTTGTTCCAGTTGCCATATCCCCGATTGTTGTTGTTGTTCTTCCAATTGCCATTCCAATGACCGTTATTTCCATTGCCTCCATTCTGACGCTGTCCGTTGTTACGGTTGTTTTTGTTGTTGTTACTTCGTCCACCGCCACGGGACTGGTTGCCACCACCACGAGTAGGAACAAATGAACTAGAAGGATTAGAGGGGGCTGCGCTTCCAGTGTGAGTTGCTGCGAGAGCTATCATTTGTTGAGGAGCGATAGCAAACTCAGTAACATCTTTTCTTTAAGGAGCAAGTCATGAAGAACATCAAGGGTTAAGGGACTTCGGGCATGGACGGCTGCAACTGTAGTCAGAAACTCCTTGAACTCTTGACCTAATCCTCCACAAATGCGTTGAATCAATACAGAATCATCAACCGGATCTCCTGCAGCAGTGAGCAGGGCCGGTTATGGGCATGTCCAAAGAGACCAAAAGCTTGGTTGCAATGAAAAATAAAGAGACGATTCAGGGAACGGCTTAACAAAAAATCCGGCGAGTTGAAAAAGGGGGAAAAAAGGGGGCAATAATTATTGCTCGGAAATCACGCTTAGAAAAATCAAACGGCAAATTATGACTTCTTCTTCTCGGAAAACGCGAAGGCCAGGCGCTGCTTGCTTTGAAGAAGGGAATGAAATCAAATTGACAAATTTCCATTCACTAAGCAACCAACGAGGCAACACGGCTGAATTGAACAGAATTCTGATTTGTCTACTTTGAATACTTCATTCGATATGATTTGGTTACCAAATATTTTTAGCACTTAATTTTGTAAAAAATTAACCCTTTTATATGAAGTATACTATGTGTGTATATATACACACACATAGTATAAGTATTACAGTATATATTTTTTAAATGCACTATCGTAACTATTTTAAAAAATAATAATAAAAAGCTTTCGAAGCGGTTACTAAAATAGCACTTTCTCAATGCACTGTCGTAGCTATTTTTAAAAAATTAATGAAAATCTTGGGAAGCGTTTACTATAATAGCGCTTACCTATGCGCTATTGTAGCTATTTACAATGATAGCGGATAATTTATATGCGTCATAGTAGCCATAACTATTTCTTGTTCTTTTTTTTTTTCTCTCGGCTTGGTTATTGAATTCATATAGGTGTATGCGCTATGGTAGTGTAATTCTTAGATAGCGCTTACAAAAAGCGCTATGTAAGGTGTGTTTCTTTAGTTTAAATCTGTACTAGTGGGTTGAGTGCTTTGAAGATTCGAAGGATTTTGGAAATCTTGAATATGATCTTCAATCACTAAGATTTTAACCAACAATTTTCTCTTTGAATCTCAGCAATGTTTAATGAAGAACTCAAGGTCTATTTATAGCCTTGATGAGAAAACAGCCATTTGAATTCTTGAAGGGCAAGTTTCAAAGACGATGAGTTGTTGAAGTCTAATTGGAGCTTAGTCCTTGTTGTCCTTTTGTTGTAGACGATAGTTCTCAAGATGTACTATCTTGTACCAGAAATAATGACCAAAATCAAATTTGAATTTGAATCTTGCAACGTTCAAAATTAGCCCAAGTTTTGGACTGTGTGACCATGTTTAATTTGAACCAAACTTGTTTGACTTGATCTTCAACCTGATGCGACAAGGTGGTTCATGCGACAACCTTGAGCTATGCGGTCGACTTGATGGTAGGAATTGAGTCGATCACAACTTCCAGTCTTGAGAAATTTTAAGGTCCTATCAATCAAACCCTAAGTAAACTACAAATGTACTTGACTAAATGAACCTTAAAAATTTCTTACAATATATCATAAAGTCCACAAAAGATAAAAATAGGTTATGGGATCAATTAAATCAAGTAATAGGAGTGGTTTATAATAAGAATACCCAATAATCTCCCCCTATTTAATTGAGACCATTACCTACTATAACAAAGGCTAATTCATTATACTTGGTAAAAACATGTTTTCAAGAAAATGATTTTATTGTGTTCATATCCCAAGTCAATGCACACACGTTAGCCAATGTCATAGATTTCTAACTTCCTAAAATATAAACCAAGATTCTAATCTTAGAAGATAGAAATAAGTTTAATGCATTTCAAAAGAATAAATATGAGAGATTGAAATGCAGCAAATAACAAGACATGATTCATACTCCAAAAATAGATTAAAGGCTTTATAATAATAGTGGAGTACAAATCAAGAGATTAATTGTTCACAAATCAAATTAAAAATAAACATAAAACAAAAATTGTTTTTGAGACATAACAATTAAACTTAACAAAAGAGTTTCAAAATAAAAATTGCTTCATGGCAGGTTCTTCAATATGTGGTCAGGACTGTGCGGACACTTTAGGGAGATCTGAGACCAAAGGGAAATCGGTAGGCAGAAGTTAGAAGACCTAGAATCATAATAGGCGTGTCAATACCATATCCTTCAATCTCAGCAAAGTCTTCATTTAAGTCTTCATCCCTTGCGTTCCTGCTTCCATAGCCATGGTTCAGATTTTGCGCTTGGAACTCTCATCAATCATACCTTTTTCAATTTGACTTTCTTTGGGAGCTTGTACAGCAACCTCAGGATTCACTTTTTCTTCTTCTTCGTCCTCTAGTTCATCACTGCCATCAGAGGCATGTTCATCTTCAGAGTCTGAGTCAGCAGACATGTCATCCAAAAAGAAAAAAAAAAGGTTTTGGAGTCTTCTTGGGAACCACGGTAGGTTCACTACTTTCCTCATATGGGAAGGTGAATGAATTGGTTTCAATTGGAGGTGAAGCCACTTTGCTGACCTTTGCCTTTTTGGTGATTTTGATAAGGCTGGAAGTATGAACTCACTTTTTGACCTGCTTCACCCCCTGAGTTGGATGATCAGGTAAAGATTGAGACTTGGAGGATTTTGAGAGTTTTGAATTAGGAGTTGGTACGGTCGATTTGGTAGATAGGGTGGAAGGTTTTGATATGGGTTTGGAAGGAAGAGATGCGAAGATTTGGTTGATGGAGGGGGAACAGTAGAGTTTGTTGATTTTGGAGGAGGTACGGTAGATTTGGTTGATGGAGGATTATTGAGAGTTTTGAAGTAGGAATTATTTTGCTTATTTGATTATTGAATTTTGATGATCATAGATCAAGAATGCATCATTTAGTTCTTTGTCGATGTCCTCGGCAGATGTCTTTCTTTTGTTGATGCGTTTTAATTCGCAATCCACGTCGCCGAGAAACCCCGCCTTGGACACACAATCTTTGTTTTCCTCTTTTTGGTTAACTTCCGCTAATTTTTATTAAGTTCCTAACTAACTCCGTTAGTCTTGAGTTTGACCAAGTGACAAAGTCAACCTTGAGTCTTTTTTAGCTTCTTGTCTATTTACTTTCGTTGGTGTTCGTTAAGTTTCTGACTGATTCCGTTAGTTTATCGGCTTAACTTCATAAGGGGACCAACTTTCAGGCTAAATTATGACTTTTCTAAAGCCAAACATGCGCGCTTTTGACTCGCCACAGGAGGCCCTAGCCTTTCATCCAAAAGGCCAAAGGGACTCGCCTTTGATCGTCAAGATCTCAGATTTTGCCTTCTTTCCTTCCTTTTTTGATTTGTAACCCCAATAGCCATTATTCCTTGCTTGATCCAGGGAAGGACCATCTTTGTATCCTCAAACACTCTCACTACACCTATTTAAACCCCCTCAATCCACCTTCGAAAGGATCCCAAGAATTCTTGAACCCAAAACTCTGTCAAACTTAAAGTTCATTTTTAATGGTCCTTAATATAGGAAAATTGCTTCTCATTCCATCAAGCATATGTAGAAAGTCCATTCTTCCTTTCTAAATCATCCCTTTTTATTTTATTTTATTTCATTTCTTTATTTTTTAAACAAACTTCTTTTTATTATTTTATTCATCTTTTATTTCTTTAATGTGTATGCAATCTCTATAAAAAGTGACATGACCTAAAACGCCACTTCACTTATTGAAGTTTGGTTAAGTGTATCTCCCATCATGCTAATCCCCTGCCCCTAAAATCCCCTTTTAGACATTGTTTTAACTTAAAGAAGGACATAATTGTATGTTAGAAGACTTAAATTTGCAAGATCGGCGCCGGGCAGGGAGGTTGCCTAACACCTTTCCGTTCCGTAATCTAACCCCTGAACCCTTCTCTCCCAAATATCTGGTTTTCTCTAAAATAAAGTCGACAATAGGTTTTTCTTATGTTCTTTTAAAAACACAAGTGGCGACTCTAACTTAGGCTAGTCGTGGTTTTTTTGGGGTATCTACAGGTATCTTTATAAAGAAAGTGTTTCTCTTTAAAAGAACTAGTTGGAATAAAATTAATCTTGAAGAGGTTCGAAAACCTGAAATTAACATTGAATCGGAAATGGAATCTCAACAAGTTTCAAAAAGAGTTATGGGACTAAGAGAAAGCATGGGAGAAGAAGAGATGTGAAGGTGGCCGGTAGCTGGTGTATGTGTGTGTGTGTGTGTGTGTGTGTGGGTGGGTGGGGTGGGGGAAGGAGACGAAGAAGGTAAAAGTTAAGGTCTAATTTTTTATTTTCCCTTTTCAAGCAAATTTAGGTTAAAATAAGTTTTTTAAGGCTAAACTATGGACTAATATCTAAATTTAGCCCTTTACTTTTATTGAAACATAATTTTAGCCCCTTTACTTAAGGAATTAGAATTATAAATGACTTCAGTGTAAGGTATTTTTATTTTTATAATTTTTACTACTATTCAAAAAATTTATTATTTTAAGTGATAAACAATATTTTACTTTGATAATTATGTTGTTTTTTTGGGTTAATTAAATTTTAACTTTTTTAGTAATATAATATAATGTGTGTGTATATATATATATATATATATATATATATATATATATATATATATATATATAATTTTAGGAGTTGTAAAGTATTTTACAAAAATGGGGTCAACATAAATAATTATTGAACTTTATGGGTAAGAAATGCAATTTTTAAAGAAGCTCGTTAAATTTTTCGTTAATTTTGTTAGCTTCCATCCATGACCATCCATAAAAGACCCATTTCGTGACAAAAAGTGAAGATTAGGTACCAAATTACCAAAATTGGAACATTAGGACCTAAATTGCAACTCATATGAAACTTTGTGGTACTAATGTGCTATTTGCCCTAAATATAACCCTTCCCCTAGCATAACTTGTAAACTTGTAAACTAGAACTAGAACTAGAACTAGAGAGTTGTTTAAGAAGTTCAAGAAGTTGGACAGAAGTTCTAAATATGCAATTCTAGATCTAGGGTTTGCACAGTCAAGAATTATTATGATCAATAATTCGTGCAACTAGATTAGTGCGATTTATATCTGTGATTGCCAAGTGATAGTAATATAGTCTCTCTCCGCCCGTGGACGTAGCCAAGTTGGTGAACCGCGTAAATTGGTGTTCTTGTGTTTAACTGATTATTTCGCTTTTCGCCATCAAGTCATGTTTATTGCTCTAACAGATAAATTCAAATTACTGTATGGTACAATAAATTAAAATTAAAATTAAAGCATTGGCCCGTTAACAGGGATATCAACAAGCTAGTGTTATGGCGATCTCCAAGTTGTTCAACATTTTACCTCTAATAGTGTTACGTAGATTTTATGTTTCTTAAATTTTATGACATAGGTTTGTATATATTTTCGAATTAGTAATTTCCTGTTGACTGTAATTTCTTATTGACTATCTGGTTATAGATGAATTAAATAGACAGAGACATGATGAGGTACTTCGTTGTAGAGATTTAATTTTGGTGATTGAAAGCATACTATCAATTTCCTAAATTAAAATTATTCAACTTGGCAAAGTGACTATAATGTTGTCCATGTTGGTTGTGGTTTTCTGTCCACCTCTACATGTAGAGGCTAAGTTCACCCTAATTTCTGGCTATAAATTCGCATACACATCTCCGCCAATTTTCCATTAGACGGCGGCTATGAAAATTTCTGTTGGGGATGAAGATGACGATGACGGTTGCTCTGAGAATTTAATCTTTCAAAAATCATATCAACAAGTCATCGAAAAATTTGGTAAGAGCATAGATCTTCATTTTTATGATATGATTTGATCTTTTTCATGTATTTGTTGATAACTTATTTCATCCGTTTATCCGATCATATATGATTTAGTGCGCCCCTTTTCTTTCTCCCCAATTTCTTTATGGTGATTTTGTTGAAAAGATTTGTGTGAAAGAAACTTTACTGATTTCCTATTGATACTACTCTTGATTAAGTCCTTTTTGGTTTCAGTTTTTCGTTTTTGAGTCTTTCCTTTTTCTGGATTTTGATCGGCAAAGATTCTACATCTTGTGTGCCTAAGGGATCAATTGATTGTAACTATTAAGAATTGTAGAGTTGGGCATCTGTTAGCTTTGATATGCACATCTTGATTGCTCTTAGACACCTCTTGTTTTCCTGTGAATATTCTTTTGTAGGACCTACATATGTCTTTTCTAGGGTTTTATTGGCATGAAAGCAAACTTCTTTGTTGGTGAAAAAAAGCTTGAGCGGAAATGGAAAGAAATTCTCCACACTGAATACAAGGTTGATCCTTCTTGAACTCAATGTCCATAAGATAAGTGGTGGTGCCTCAGCTAACCAAAGAGGGCGACCCCATTTATCTCTTTGAAAACTTCATAATTTAGTAAGGATATTTAATTAAATTTATAAAATTTATGTTTTTATAAAATTTATGTTTTTACTACTAAAATAATCACTTAACGCATCAAATCAAATTTATACACTACCACACATTTTATAAAACCAAAATTATCTTGACCCCCTTTAACATAAATCCTAGCTCTGCACTACAAGAACAACACCAAAAATACCTTAGTCCTAAAATTAATTGGGGTCGGCTATCATGAATCAACATATTAAAGGACAAAACCATTTAAAACTTAAAAGACAGTCTATTTGCCGCATACAAAGTTGATATAGGGATACGAAAACTAATTAAAATTTATTAAAAGGGACAAAAAAAGTTAATTAGACCCAGGGAGAGGCCACTATCCAGAGACAAGGACCTGGAGAAGCAAAGGGGATCCGTATTAGATAGAAGGAGAGGGAAAGCAGAATAGAAGAAAGAGCAAAAACAAGAATTTGTAATTACCACAGTCAGGTGGGATTTTGTTGATTTCTAATCTTAGAATTTGTAATTACCATAGTCAAGTGGGACTTCATTGATTTCTAATCACCCATTACTTCCCACACCACCGGGCGGCTCACCAGGCTGCCCAGTCTTTCTCTCAGGATTGTTCTTTGTATTATTGTGATAATAATTCGCAATTGCTATATTGTGAATTCGTGGAAGAAGTCACTGTTAAGAATTGTGAATTTACGGGTTCTTTACTTAAGTGAATTTACAATTGGCAATTGCAAATATACTTGATATTTTCACTCCCTGATTTTACAAAAATGATTGTAATCATTTGGGCTGTTTTCCCCGCTGGGTCTACAGACTCAATGTCTAAAAACGCGGCAACAGTGAGTTTTTATTTGCATGTGCCCTCTAAAATCTTTGAACTATCTTCTAATTTGCTATTGTTATTGGCAGAGTATTGTTTCACAGATAGCAGAAAATCGCGTGCATCTTCCAGACACCTTTGGAAAGTACCAATTTTCTGAATGGAAAGTTGAGTCTCCCCAAATAAGGTACAATCTTGACGTTTTTGTTCATTTTCTTTCTAAGCAATTCTCTGCCATATGTAATAAATCTATTTTGATTAAGACCAAGTATAGTTGTTGGCACATTTATCATATGTAATCGTGAAAGAGAAGATGTGAGAAAAATGTAAGTTAAAAAAAAGAAAAAGGTTGAAATAAAATTTGGAAAAAAAAAATTGAAAAAAAAAAGATGATAATATATATATGGGAAAATGAATAAAAAATGAAAAAGAATGTAGAAAAAATATATGAGCAAATACAAAAGAAAAAAAAAATAGAATTTAAAAGTAAAAATAGGAAAAGGAGGAGGCAAGTCAAACCCCCTCACTCACATGAATTTTCGCCCTCCATGCCTCCTCAACACTGTATATTCATTTGGTCCAAATAAACTCATTGATTTCGATCACCCTTGTCCATGTATTCTTAGGCCTTCCCATATTTTTCACCATCTTACCACTTTTCCACTCTTCAGGCCTCCTAATTATTGTATCTCTCGGTATCCGTCTTACATGACTAAACCACTCTAGGCAATTTTCCCTACTTTTATCTTCAATGGGTGCAACTCCTACCTTCCCCCTGATCACCTCATTTCTTAACCAATCATTTCTTGTATGCCCACACATCAATGTTAGCATACGCCTCTACATCATCTTGTGAACGTGGCACTGTTTTACGGCCTAACACTTAATGCTATATAGTAGTGCTAGGCTAAGTGTCGCGCTGTAGAATTTTATCTTTAATCTCCGAGGCATGCCTGGACCACAAAGAATCCCCGTGACACTCTTCCACTCCAACCAACTTGCTTTGATCATATGAGCCACATTTCCATCTAATTCTCCATTCTTTTGGATAACAGATCCAAGATAGCGAAAAAAGTCAGAAGCTTTGACAGTCTTTTTATTGAATGTGATCATCCTTGCGTCCTTACATCCAACTCTCCTAAACTTACACTCCAAATATGCAGTCTTGCTTTCAGCTAAGCCTAAAGCCTCAAGATTTTAAAGTCTTGTCTCCACAATTCCAACTTAGTTTCAACACCATATTTTGTCTCATCAATCAGCTCCATATCATCTCCAAACAACATATAATAGCAAAAAGAATGAACTAAGTGGAGAAACTTGATGCACTCCAATTGTAATAAGGGTCTCTTCTGTCTTCCCAAATAGTAATTGTGAATTCTTTCCATTTGCTTTGAACGAAATCTCCTCGGAGTCCAACCATCCCAATTGAGCTAACCATTGGCGAAGGTTAGTTGAAACATATCAAAGGACAAAACCATTTAAAACTTAAAAGACAGTCTATTTGCCACATACAAAGTTGATATAGGGATACGAAAACTAATTAAATTTATTAAAAGGGACAAAAAAAGTTAATTAGACCCAGGGAGAGGCCACTATCTAGAGACAAGGACCTGTAGAAGCAAAGGGGATCCGTGTCAGATAGAAGGAGAGGGAAAGCAGAATAGAAGAGAGAGCAAAAACAAGAATTTGTAATTACCACAGTCAGGTGGGATTTTGTTGATTTCTAATCTTAGAATTTGTAATTACCATAGTTAAGTGGGACTTCATTGATTTCTAATCACCCATTACTTCCCACACCACCGGGCGGCTCACTAGGCTGCCCAGTCTTGCTCTCAGGATTGTTCTTTGTATTGTTGTGATAATAATTCGCAATTGCTATATTGAGAATTCGTGGAAGAAGTCATTGTTAAGAATTGTGAATTTACGGGTTCTTTACTTAAGTAAATTCACAATTGGCAATTGCAAATATACTTGATATTTTCACTCCCTGATTTTACAAAAATGATTGTAATCATTTGGGCTGTTTCCCCCGCTGGGTCTACAGACTCAATGTCTAAAAACGCGGCAACAGTGAGTTTTTATTTGCATGTGCCCTCTAAAATCTTTGAACTATCTTCTAATTTTCTATTGTTATTGGCAGAGTATTGTTTCACAGATAGCAGAAAATCGCGTGCATCTTCCAGACACCTTTGGAAAGTACCAATTTTCTGAATGGAAAGTTGAGTCTCCCCAAATAAGGTACAATCTTGACGTTTTTGTTCATTTTCTTTCTAAGCAATTCTCTGCCATATGTAATAAATCTATTTTGATTAAGACCAAGTATAGTTGTTGGGACATTTATCATATGTAATCGTGAAAGAGAAGATGCGAGAAATTTTTTTCCCTACTTTTTATCTTCAGTGGGTGCAACTCCTACCTTCCCCATGATCACCTCATTTCTTAACCAATCATTTCTTGTATGCCCACACATCAATGTTAGCATACGCCTCTACATCATCTTGTGAACGTGGCACTATTTACGGCCTAACACTCAATGCTATATAGTAGTGCTAGGCTAAGTGTCGCGCTGTAGAATTTTATCTTTAATCTCCGAGGCATGCCTGGACCACAAAGAATCCCCGTGACACTCTTCCACTCCAACCAACTTGCTTTGATCATATGAGCCACATTTCCATCTAATTCTCCATTCTTTTGGATAACAGATCCAAGATAGCGAAAAAAAGTCAGAAGCTTTGACAGTCTTTATATTGAATGTGATCATCCTTGCGTCCTTACATCCTACTCTCCTAAACTTACACTCCAAATATGCAGTCTTGCTTTCAGCTAAGCCTAAAGCCTCAAGATTTTAAAGTCTTGTCTCCACAATTCCAACTTACTTTCAACACCATATTTTGTCTCATCAATCAGCTCCATATCATCTCCAAACAACATATAATAGCAAAAAGAATGGACTAAGTGGAGAAACTTGATGCACTCCAATTGTAATAAGGGACTCTTCTGTCTTCCCAAATAGTAATTGTGAATTCTTTCCATTTGCTTTGAACGAAATCTCCTCGGAGTCCAACCATCCCAATTGAGCTAACCATTGGCAAAGGTTAGTTGAAACATATCAAAGGACAAAACCATTTAAAACTTAAAAGACAGTCTATTTGCCGCATACAAAGTTGATATAGGGATACGAAAACTAATTAAATTTATTAAAAGGGACAAAAAAAGTAAATTAGACCCAGGGAGAGGCCACTATCAAGAGACAAGGACCTGTAGAAGCAAAGGGGATCCGTATCAGATAGAAGGAGAGGGAAAGCAGAATAGAAGAGAGCAAAAACAAGAATTTGTAATTACCACAGTCAGGTGGGATTTTGTTGATTTCTAATCTTAGAATTTGTAATTACCATAGTCAAGTGGGACTTCATTGATTTCTAATCACCCATTACTTCCCACACCACCGGGCGGCTCACCAGGCTGCCCAGTCTTTCTCTCAGGATTGTTCTTTGTATTGTTGTGATAATAATTTGCAATTGCTATATTGTGAATTCGTGGAAGAAGTCATTGTTAAGAATTTTGAATTTACGGGTTCTTTACTTAATGATGCAGTATGATGAGAGTTTTATTTTAATTACTTGTTATGTTATTATTATTTTCGGTATTAATTGGAATTAAATGTAGTAGGACGATTATAAGAGGTTTTAGAGTAGATTTAGCCTTGATTTAGTAGTTTTAGACTTCTATTAAGTTACCTTATAGGTTAGGCTTTATTTTAGGATGTTATTTCTTATTTTCCAAGTTTTATGAGTGCTATAAAATAGCCTCAACGTTGTAATCCGAAAATTAGTGTTTGATTAATAAAAATTACGTTTGCCATCATGCAATTATTAGGGTTTCAATCCCGTCTTGTTTCAATTCCGTTCGGTCTTATTCTCATAACCTTTGTTTTGCTATCATTTGGTATCAGAGCCTGGTTATGTTATTATTATTTTCGGAATTAAATGTAGTAGGATGATTATAAGAGGTTTTAGAGTAGATTTAGCCTTGATTTAGTAGTTTTAGACTTCTATTAAGTTACCTTATAGGTTAGGCTTTATTTTAGGATGTTATTTCTTGTTTTCCAAGTTTTATGAGTGCTATAAAATAGCCTCAACGTTGTAATCCGAAAATTAGTGTTTGATTAATAAAAATTACGTTTGCCATCGTGCAATTATTAGGGTTTCAATCCCGTCTTGTTTCAATTCCGTTCGGTCTTATTCTCATAACCTTTGTTTTGCTATCATTTGGTATCAGCTTCCTGGTTGATTATCAATGGCCGAACGAGGACGAGGAAGCGGTGGTCGTGGTAATCGTGGAAGGGGCTGCCGATCAAAACCCCTTGGAGACGAAATCCATCGACATCGTTACTTCAGTAAAATCGAGAAAGACGAATTGCGAAGACAGATTCAAGATCTCCAACTTCGCTTTCTGCGTTTCGAGATTCAAGAACTCCAACGTCGTCTTGAACGTGTGAAGGGTCCACGAGTCCAACGACATCTAGCATGTTTGGAGGTTCCCACCAATGTGGGCTCGGAGTCAAATCTGTGGTCTGATGATGATGAGGCTATCTATCCTTTCGATCGGTATCAAGAACTTGAGTGCAAGAGAGAGGCCGATCCTCTTACTCCTGACGAGTTTTGTGACCGATTGATTCCTGTTCCCGTGGATTGCTTTGTTGATTCGATGAGTCCCGACGTTGTCATTGATTGGTCAAAACCACCAATCTTTGATGAAGATAATGGTGAAGAAGATTTCTGGGTTTTTGACCCAGCCGTAGTTGCTCGACCGAGCGCACATGAAAACTTGCCCGAGCAAGGAACACCAGAAACCATTGAGAGGCAGAGCACCATCCCTAGCACCTACTCGGCGCAGCAAGCACGACCGTGCCTAATTCCAGTACACGACCGTGCGATTAAAGGCAGCTGTGGAAGTCCTTGGCGCACTGATCTGCACGACCGGGCCAGATTACCATACACGACCGTGCTTGGGGACCCTCAGCCGAACCTGGGCGCAGTTTGTGAAATTTTGGGTTCCACAATTTCCGTTTCGAATGAAGAAGGTATTTTTGGTTCTTATTGTTATGAAGATCCGTTTGATATTCTTGATTGCAATTTTTCGTCACCGTGGCACATCAAGAAATTGCTCATGGAAAATATTTGTCAATATTATCATGGAAAATATTTGTCAATATTATTGGACGGATTGGATGGATATCATGAAGTGTGGTACAACTAAATTTAAAGTTAGTCGAAGATTGAAGAAAAAATTTCACGATGTGTTTCCAAAAAGCAACGACTCAAATTCGAGGTCGAATTTTTCTAAGAAGAGGAGAATGATGCAGTATGATGAGAGTTTTATTTTAATTACTTGTTATGTTATTATTATTTTCGGAATTAAATGTAGTAGGATGATTATAAGAGGTTTTAGAGTAGATTTAGCCTTGATTTAGTAGTTTTAGACTTCTATTAAGTTACCTTATAGGTTAGGCTTTATTTTAGGATGTTATTTCTTGTTTTCCAAGTTTTATGAGTGCTATAAAATAGCCTCAACGTTGTAATCCGAAAATTAGTGTTTGATTAATAAAAATTACGTTTACCATCGCGCAATTATTAGGGTTTCAATCCCGTCTTGTTTCAATTCCGTTCGGTCTTATTCTCATAACCTTTGTTTTCCTATCACTTAAGTAAATTCACAATTGTCAATTGCAAATATACTTGATATTTTCACTCCCTGATTTTACAAAAATGATTGTAATCATTTGGGCCGTTTTCCCCGCTGGGTCTACAGACTCAATGTCTAAAAACGCGGCAACAGTGAGTTTTTATTTGCATGTGCCCTCTAAAATCTTTGAACTATCTTCTAATTTGCTATTTTTATTGGCAGAATATTGTTTCACAGATAGTAGAAAATCGCGTGCATCTTCCAGACACCTTCGGAAAGTATCAGTTTTCTGAATGGAAAGTTGAGTCTCCCCAAATAAGGTACAATCTTGACGTTTTTGTTCATTTTCTTTCTAAGCAATTCTCTGCCATATGTAATAAATCTATTTTGATTAAGACCAAGTATAGTTGTTGGCACATTCATCATATGTAATCGTGAAAGAGTAGATGTGAGAAAAAATGTAAGTTAAAAAAAGAAAAAGGTTGAAATAAAATTTGGAAAAAAAAATTGAAAAAAAAAAAAGATGATAATATATATGGGAAAATGAATAAAAAATGAAAAGAATGTAGAAAAAATATATGAGCAAAGACAAAAGAAAAAAATAGAATTTAAAAGTAAAAATAGGAAAAGGAGGAGGCAAGTCAAATCCCCTCACTCACATGAAATTTCGCCCTCCATGCCTCCTCAACACCATATATTCATCTGGTCCTAATAAACTTATTGATTTCGATCACCCTTGTCCATATATTCTTAGGCCTTCCCATATTTTTCACCATCTTACCACTTTTCCACTCTTCCGGCCTCCTAATTATTGTATCTCTCGGTATCCGTCTTACATGACTAAACCACTCTAGGCAATTTTCCCTACTTTTGTCTTCAGTGGGTGCAACTCCTACCTTCCCCCTGATCACCTCATTTCTTAACCAATCATTTCTTGTATGCCCACACATCAATGTTAGCATACGCATCTACATCATCTATTGAACGTGGCACTATTTTACGGCCTAACACTCAATGCTTTATAGTAGTGCTAGGCTAAGTGCCGCGCAGCAGAATTTTATCTATAATCTCCAAGGCATGCCTGGACCACAAAGAATCCCCGTGACACTCTTCCACTCCAACCAACTTGCTTTGATCATATGAGCCACATTTCCATCTAATTCTCCATTCTTTTGGACAATAGATCCAAGATAGCGAAAAAAGTCAGAAGCTTTGACAGTCTTTTTATTGAATGTGATCATCCTTGCGTCCTTACATCCAACTCTCCTAAACTTACACTCCAAATATACAGTCTTGCTTTCAGCTAAGCCTAAAGCCTCAAGATTTTAAAGTCTTGTCTCCACAATTCCAACTTACTTTCAACACCCTATTTTGTCTCATCAATCAGCACCATATCATCTCCAAACAACATATAATAGCAAAAAGAATGGACTAAGTGGAGAAACTTGATGCACTCCAATTGTAATAAGGGACTCTTCTGTCTTCCCAAATAGTAATTGTGAATTCTTTCCATTTACTTTGAACTAACCATTGGCGAAGGTTAGTTGAAACATATCAAAGGACAAAACCATTTAAAACTTAAAAGACAGTTTATTTTCCGCATACAAAGTTGATATAGGGATACGAAAACTAATTAAATTTATTAAAAGGGACAAAAAAAGTTAATTAGACCCAGGGAGAGGCCACTATCCAGAGACAAGGACCTGGAGAAGCAAAGGGGATCCGTATTGGATAGAAGGAGAGGGAAAGCAGAATAGAAGAGAGAGCAAAAACAAGAATTTGTAATTACCACAGTCAGGTGGGATTTTGTTGATTTATAATCTTAGAATTTGTAATTACCATAGTCAAGTGGGACTTCATTGATATCTAATCACCCATTACTTCCCACACCACCGGGCGGCTCACCAGGTTGCCCAGTCATTCTCTCAGGATTGTTCTTTGTATTGTTGTGATAATAATTCGCAATTTCTATATTGTGAATTCGTGGAAGAAGTCACTGTTAAGAATTGTGAATTTACGGGTTCTTTACTTAAGTGAATTCACAATTGGCAATTGCGAATATACTTGATATTTTCACTCCCTGATTTTACAAAAATGATTGTAATCATTTGGGCCGTTTTCCCCGCTGGGTCTACAGACTCAATGTCTAAAAACGCGGCAACGGTGAGTTTTTATTTGCATGTGCCCTCTAAAATCTTTGAACTATCTTCTAATTTGCTATTATTATTGGCAGAGTATTGTTTCACATATAGCAGAAAATCGCGTGCATCTTCCAGACACCTTTGGAAAGTATCAATTTTCTGAATGGAAAGTTGAGTCTCCCCAAATAAGGTACAATCTTGACGTTTTTGTTCATTTTCTTTCTAAGCAATTCTCTGCCATATGTAATAAATCTATTTTGATTAAGACCAAGTATAGTTTTCGGCACATTCATCAAACTGGTTGTTGTTTTTTTCGGAGGAAGTGAGTATTGATGATAATTTTTCTTTCGTCTATCAGTTGCAAATGTACCTTTCCTTTGTGTCAGTATTGTGCCCCTTTGCAAATTATACTCCTCCGTCCTACAATGAATGACATTTTCTTACTTAAGGATAAAGGGACACATTTTGGCATAAAAAGGTCGTTAATTTTGGATGGAGGTAGTTCACGAGTGCTTCCTCAGTTCTTGCATAAGTTATACATTCTAGAGTCAAAACATTTTAAGGATCACAAAGAGTGCCATAAGCATCTTTGCTTTTTAGAATCAGACCATTCTCCTTTCTTATTGTTTTTGGATAATGTAATTAGAGTTGTTCAGGTACTCATAGCCTATTTTTCAAATAAGGCTCCTCGAGTAGAAATTGCCTAAAATTGGTAGTAGTGTGCTGTGTGGGTGTAAGCAAAGTTCAATTGATTACAGTAGTATTTTCCCCATTTACAGGCATTCGGTTATTTCCGTAAGCAGTTTACGCCATAGGTCGCAGCAGCACAATGCTGGTGGCGTGGTTTTAACATTGCTTGTAATTTTTGCTATTGGGTTATCAGTATTATGCTTTTTATGGGAGCGGAGACAACGATCACGTTTTCGATACAGACGGGTGAGTTCATTTGTAGCGGAGGCAGAGCTTGAACTGATTTAGAAATGTAGATAGGAAGTAAGGAACTGTATACTTTTGCTGTTGTATTACAACATCATATATTTAGAGTTTTATGTAAATAAAGGTACATTTGTGATAGAACAGATCTTGACAATGAAGCATAGTTGTCCTGAGTTCAGGATTTTTGCCCAGATGGATTTGTAATTTATGTTATATTCTCTTTTATCAACGAGACCTTTTTTGGTCAATGATACTGTGAATGATCTGGGGAAATGTCAAACTTGATTTGAGAAGTGGTAGGTTGAGCTTCCTTTACTTTGGGATTTTGTAAAAACTTTTCTTGCACTTCGATCACATCTTACAAACACTAGACCACCATTTTCTAGAACTGAAGTTAAGAATCCTTGTTCAGCAAGCTCGTGGATGGTAGGTCATTTGTTCTTAGGTTTTGCCTTGATGTGTTCTTCACGATCACTTTCATCATCTGAGCGAACAATCAAACAAATGTGACCTTCTTCAAAGGCCTTATTGCTTTCATCTGATACTGATTCTATTCAAGGAGCTAACTCCTTTGTGGTATAATCTTCCTTAGCAACCATTCCCTTTTGTCTTAACGACCTTGAGTGATAGCTGTTTTTCTTCTTCATATATTCATACTTGGGAATCGGACATTATGATGCAAAATGACCTTGCTTCTTGAAATTTTGAAATTATTTCACAAACATAGAAAAGTCATCATCATCATCCATATCTAATAATTGTAAAGTGGAGATTTTTGGATCTTCTTCTTCGGCCATTTCTTCCTTTTGAGCAACCTACGACATGCCTTTTACTTTTCTTTCTATTTTTTAAATTTGTGAGATTTGATTTTAAAGACTTTGAGGTTGGCATAGAGGTTTCTGAGAGACATATCATCTAGAAGCTTTGTGTCTTCTAGAGTGTTGGCTTTGTGGAGATATTGAGATGCAATGGCGAATAGGAAATTCAAGTTAATTTCTTTCTAAGTGAGTTTCTTTCCAAGAGAGATGTAAGTGCTTACAATCTCATAATAATGATCATAAGAATCTTTGAGAGTTTCACCGGGAATTTAGGCAAAGTTGTTGAATCTCCTTTGAATTGCAAATCTCTTGCTCTCCTTGCAAGCTTGATCTCATTCAAAGTAATCTTCTAAGGCAATTTTTATTTTTTTTAATTTTTTAATTTTTTCCCCTGCTGAACCGGCTTCAAATTATATTAATTATGACCACGAAATCAAATAAATAAAAATTAATATGATACAAATATTTCATTCAACAATTATACTCAATATTTTATTACACCAACAATAATTATTGCAATTAATCATCCACAAAAGTTATAAACTAACAAAGAGTTAAAGATCTTTGTTCTCGATCATCAATAATATAGTTAATCTTATATTCAACAATAGTTACAAATAAAATTCTTCGTAATACCTATTTTCTTCTACTTCCCTGCCATCTTCTCCTTAAAAAATTGCAGTTATGCAAGTATCCTGCCCAATTATCCTGAAAATCTGCATTTTGCTAGGAAGATAACACTTGATTTGGTTTGCATGGACAAACTGTACCAAAAAATTAGAAGACATTTGTTAGAAACAACATATGCAATAAACACAAACACATATATAAACACATATATATCTATATACTATTGAATAACAATTTAAACAAAAATATTCCGATATTGATTTATTTACAAAAATTTCGATAGAGTTTCCCCAGAAAAATTGACTATCCCAAATTTTACAACACTTGTTAAATTTACAATTTCAGAACCACACTAACCACAACGACCACAACTCAACGAGCACATGCTCGGAGTA
Organism: Campanula takesimana; assembly: GCA_026119855.1. NCBI lineage: Eukaryota > Viridiplantae > Streptophyta > Magnoliopsida > Asterales > Campanulaceae > Campanula > Campanula takesimana. Next base: position 1,807,795 of record JAOWBW010000072.1, read on the forward strand.
CCACACACAACACAACAACCACAACTCGACGAGCATGCTGATTTATTGACAAAAATTTCGACAGAGTTTCCCCAAAAAAATTGACTATCCCAAATTTTACAACACCTGTTAAATTTACAATTTCAGAACCACAATAACCACAATGACCACAACTCGACGAGCACACGCTCGATGTACCACCCATAATTCACATAATACAAAAAGTACTCCAGGTTACACCTTTACATCTAATCCCAGCAATAAATACAAACCAAACTCATGAGATTTCCAAAGGTAAGAATATATTTCAAACAAAGTCAAATAGAACAGATATGTAGAATTGAGAGATGAAACTAAGCGATTTACTTACAGAAACAGAGATACTTGTTTTACCACTGAATAATATACTTTTAATGAAGCATCCAACATAGTGGCCACAATGAATCCCATCAGGTGGCTTCGGACACTATTAATAATAATTGATGTTTGTATTAAAAAAATTTAAAATATGAATTAATTTCTACTCTATCGAGAAGTTTGTAAAGTAAATTACTTGAATGTTATTCCATTTAAAACTGTTGAAGAGGGCCTTCTTGGTAGTCCCTGGACGAATGATCCGAAAAGCTCTCATACCACTATTAAAATATGAAATTAACATGTCAAAAATATTTAAATGTATAATTCTAGTTGTCATTAAAAGAATGTTTAAAAGAGAACACGTTACTGTTCAACAAGCTATTTCAAGTTCTGATTTCTTGAAATTCTTCCATCTTCAGCTGGATCCATATAGTAGATGCTCTCTGTCTTGGTATTGATAGGAACCAATACCCAATGTTTCCTGTTTATTTAGTTAACACAAGGTGGAAAGATAAACATCACCCAAGCTTTATTGATTTCTAAGTTCAAATAACTTTTACATTTACTAAGCATAAAAATGCATAATTATTTTAGTTAACTTACCCCACATTATGAGGCATTAAAACAAGGTGGTCTACTCCAACATAATGCAGCAGACAATCAGCCAAATAATTGGATGCAGCAGAAATATCTACTAGAGGAGGAACCGTATGGGGCGAAGCGAAAGAGAACTTGGCAGCCTAACTCAAGATTTTCGGAAAGATAAACATCACCCCAAATACCTTTTATTAAGAAAAAAAAATACATGAGTGTATAATAGCTAAATCAAATATATTGTCAAATATGAAAATCAAAATATTTAAGTAGTAGTAGTAGCAATTTTACCTTATGTACAAGACAATAGAAGAGGAACTTAGCCACTGGTCATCCAGAATCTCCATAATGTTCTCCCGTCCAATGTGCTCAATCCAATATTATCCATCAAAATATGATTTAATGGGAACTTCAATGTCGTTGACAACCTCCGTGTGAATGACATTACGTAGAAGGACCAAGATGACATCACCGTGACTAAAATCACCAGGAAGGGGATAACCTAGTGGTTTCTGTGGTGCTCCACCATGTGGACACTAACGTTCTCTCATTTTTATTTGCTGTTCTAGATTGATCAGCTTCCTTGTGAAGCTTTGTTTTCCGCTTGACCGTCTTCATTGGCTTCAAGATCTACAATCAATACAATATAAATAAAATACCAACTGAAAGTGAATAACAACACTCATTACCCAATTAAGTACTCCCTCCATCCCATTCGAATTAGGACAAATTTCCATTTTGGGTGTCCCATTCGAATTAGGACAACCCAAAAATAGAAGTGTTTTATTTAATGGGACCCACATTGACACTCACAACAACTTTCCACTCATTATTCTCTACCCCATTTTCTCTCTCCTACTTTACTTTTCAAACTCACAACACCTACTCCACTAACACTTTTTCCTTAATCCCCGTACCCAACCCTAAAATCCTAATTCTGGTGGGACGGAGGGAGTATATCTTTTTCTTTCTTTTTTTTTTTTGACAAAAAAAAGAAGCACAACTAGATCATTTAGAAAAATTAAAGGACAATGTACTCTATGAAATATTAACTGGTTTGTCCAAAGACACCAACGTTTTCGGCCATGGAAGAAAATACCCAGAGGTCCTCCAACAGTTCTTGCTTCATCACATAAAACCGGTAGCGGTATATCTTTTTCCTCTTCGACCGCCACCTCAAATTGAACACTCACGTAACCAGCTTCGAGCTGAACACCATGACAAGTTTCATTAGGGCCATTGTGCAAGATCCATTTCCCGACATATCTACGAGGTGGCTCTTGGTACAAATAACACTCGACCGGACCCTTCCCACGAATTATCAAATCAAAAAACAAATAGTGAAAGCAGAAAACGAACATCAATTTCTAAAAACCAGAAAAATGATGGTCTGAATGCCGAGTGTAAGAAAAAATACCTCAGGAAAGTCTACATCTGGATCGGCACAATCATTTATCTCAAAATTATCCATTTGGCTTGATCCTCCAGATGACGGCTCACGAAAGACTTTACCTTTCATCTTTTCCACCTATTTTTCTAAAGAGAAAAATTCCTTTTTCAACTGAGCCAATTCAGAGACTTGGGGGGCCGACTCTAATGACTTTTTGGTGATGCCCCAACCATAACCCCGTACTCGTCCAGGGTACTCCAAGGGTATGGCTCCAGCAAGAAAATCTTCGGTGCCAATATTTGTAACCTCTTCTTCGCCCAGAGTCTTAGCTATTTGAACCTAAGCAAAACGTATGACCAAGATTAATATTAAGCTAAATCATAATCTAAAAGATAACTCCTTTACAAACAAAAACAAAGCACTACGATGAACTATGACCGGAATGTGTTCAATAATTTTTGTCTTGAACTTTATTAACATAATTACCACATCCTCAAGTATTTTCAATTCATCTGGATCATCAACAACACTATCAGCATTTGTCCTCGCAGCTTCCCACAATTTCAATCGAGTCACAACTGGATTCTTTTCTCTCTTCTGAATTTTTTCTGCAATCTGCATTGACCATCATAACCTCGAATATTTAGGTATGTGTTACATTTTAAAAAAAATAAGTTCACATGTTATGCACTTACAATCTTCTCCCTAAGACGTACGTAATCAACACAAAAGCACTCGTATATCTCCCCTCCATTGCTTCTGCTCTCTCTTTATTTTTCTTGCTTTTCTCCTACAATATATTGTACTAAACTTGTCACTTTTTCATTAAAAAAAAAATGACACTTTATGTTTTACAATTGATATAACATTAAAGATACCATGAATTCTTTCTTTAATGCTTGTTCCACAAAATCATTCCAATATGGAGTCACCGTACTCAATTCTCGATATAGATTTGGTGGCTGTGCTGAGTAGTTGCCATTAGCATCTCTAGCAAGACTTCTCAACCTTGTCCTAAACACCCAGTGATAGCAACCGGCACGAGAAATGATAGTCTTCTTATGATTTTCATCCAACCCTGTGAAAGTCGCCTGCAACTGTAAGGATCCCGCCCCGCGACGAAGGAAACGAAGGGTGTTTTCGTTTCGAAGGGCGAAAAACCAAACACGGTTATCACGCAAAACATAACGGAGTCGCCACATTTGTTAATTATTTAACCCAATAAATGGAAAGGTTAGGGATTCTATTAGTTCGGAGGTCAGGTTACGCCTTGGGAAGAGTTTTACGTCACCCAAGTCTCCTCGGATAGGACCGAGTCTCCCTAATCGTTAGTTAACAAAGTGCATGTGTGTGTGTGTGTTTTCAATAATGGGAGAAACTGACTTTTAACAAAGCTGGTTAATTATTTAACAGAAAAGGGTTATTTTGCAATCAGTTTAACAAAAAGGGGTAAAACTGGAAAAAAGTGCTCCCTGGCCAAACTAGCCGTATGGCTGGTTTAAACCATCCGTACGGCTTGTTCAGCCGTTCCAGGTTTTTTTACAGATTTATCAGAAAACTGTCCAGTTTCAGGCAGAAAAAGAGTATTCTGCTGAAACTGGACAGAAATGCTAATTTTCAGTTTGTGATTAACAACAAAACTTTGAAAAGATCATTCTTTGATTATCAAAAGAACCCCAAAACAAAGATTTGGGTGCGATCAAAGGCAATCATTGTAGAAATTAAGAAAAGATGGTGAACATGCCCTTTGGGGCCAAAATGACCATTTGATGAATAAAGATTGGAACTTTATCACCAAAATGGATTTATTAAGTTAAATTAAACCTTTAGGTACAAACATGTAACATAAAGATTGATTCTTTATGTCCCAAACTTGGGGATTTTAGTCAAGATCATGGTTGGGAAGATAAAGATTGAAACTTTATCTCCCAATCATGATCATCATGGCCAAAAAAGAACAATATTAATAAGAAATTTAACAAATCATGATTATATATAGCAATAATATAGTAGCTTGAGAGGACAAGACTTGTAATATATATATATATATATATATATATATATATATATATATATATATATATATATATATATATATATATAGTGCTTGAATGGACAAGACTTGCAATGTAATGTAAAGGCTTGAAAGTAAATTGCATCAAAGTAAAGACATAATGACATCAAATGATAACAAGCCTTAGGTTATCCTTTGGTTTAGAACCCACAATCATGCATAGAACATGAAGGGCACCATGGATCAAGGCTTGGTTCCAATTCATATAATTTGCAAGAAACATAAAGACATAAGGTAAATAAATAAAAGGAAAATAGAATGAGATGAAGAGAAGATGGGGGAGAAGGAGGCCTCACTACTCTTTGGTTCTAAGCCTATCTTCTTTCACTCCTTTCACTCAAATGTGTTTATCCTTCCTATCAGCTCTCAATTCTACAGAGCTTTTCCTCTAAAACTGTTTTCTCCCCCCCTGAAATGATCAGCCTAGGGTTCAATTTATAGGGACTGAGGGTGCCCAAACCAGCCGTACGGCTAGGTCCCCCAGGTACCCAAACCATCCGTACGGCTCAGTCTGGCGAGCTTCAAGATTTTTCTAAGGTTTATTCCAAAACAGTCCTGGAATGTTTGGTTTATCCTAGTGAGGTCCTGGCCCATTGGTTTATCCCTGAATGGCACCAAGAATTCCTCTAAAGTTGGTCAATTTCAGATCGGGGTACTTACAGCAACATAGATTTAAACATATAAAACATAGATAATTTAGATTGAAAAGTATAAATTAATTTTGACAATTTAAATAATCACATTATACCACAATCTCATCCCAAAATGCTTCCTTAGCCGGAGCGAACTCCTTCTTGCGAAAATCAATAATAGTGATAGGGAACGTCCTCCTAGCTAAAGCCCCAACATAATGTGCAAGAGTCATTGACTCCTTACCAATTGGTTGGCCTAGCTCATTCCAAATTCAACTAAAAATAATATATATTTAAAAAAATGCAAATGAAGCAAGCCTTGTTACAAAGTAAAGAATGATTTACATAGCAAAAAAATAACAAAGTCAAACTATTTACCTTCACCAATATTCCCTTAGTTCTTTTTTTTTTCTTTGAGCATACTTACTATTCCTCAGGCTGGAGGATGAGAGATTTCACTATTATCAGATGTGCCTGTGCCTTGGCTCCCACTATGTCTATGAATATACATTGCCAAATCAAAGCCCAAATATGATGAATGTACAGAAGATGGAGACCAAACCTGATAGTTCCAATTCAAATGGTCATCTTTTCACATGTAAAACTCCATTTTCATTCAAAAGAAGTGCAAATACATTGCCATATCAAAACTACAGCTAAAAACCAACAAATGGATACTATTTTCTAGTTTTTTATTTAAAAAAGAAGTACATAAACATTGCCAGATCAAGAACAGTTTCCAAATTTCATAAGACATATTGGAATAGATAAAAAGAGGGGTAGGGGGATACAGTAGTACACATCTATTCGTACAAGTAGATAGTGGTAAGTACCCCAATCTGAACTAAAACCACCTTAGAGGAATTCTTAGCACCATTCAGGGATAAACTGATAGGCTGGGACCTCACTAAGATAAATCCAAAACTCTAGGACTATCCTGGAATTAAACTTAGAAAAATCCAGAAGCTCGCCAAGCTGGCCGTACGGATAGTATAGGTACTATAAGGGCCCAGCTGTACGACTGGTTTGGGTGCCTTCAGTCCCTATAAATTAAGGCCCTTGCTGATCATTTCAGGGGGGGGGGGGCGAATAGTTTTGAGTGTTGAAACTCTGTTGAAATAGGAGAAGAAACACAATATTTGTGAGAATTGAGTGAAGAGAAGAAGATAGGCTATAATCAAACATTGGTGAGGCCTCCTTATCCCCCACCTCCTCTTCACTTATTTACTTGTTCATATTCTATGCAATGTCTTTATATTTCTTGAGATATTATTAAATGGAACCAAGTCTTGAAATGATTCATGGTGCCCTCATGCCTTGTGCATGATTAAGGGTTACAAACCAAAGATGACCAGGGCTTGTTATGATTAATGCAATTTACTTTTATGTCATTTACTTTTATGTCATTTATATTAATGTCATTTAATTTGATGTCTTTACTTTTAGCTTGGTGATCCATTGCACATTTGGAGAGAGCCATTGCACATTTATGATATTTATGTTTATGTTATGATGATCAAGTTTGGGTGGTAAAGCCTTGATATTTACCCTCCAAACATTGATCTAAGTCCTAATAATGTCCCTTTGGATGATAAAGACTCAATCTTTATTCATCCAAAGGTTGATTTTTTGATGTTTCAAGACTTTGTCTTGGAAGAACCATTCATTTGGAGGGTTAATGTCTCAATCTTTAACCACCCAAATGGTTGTTTTGGCTCAAAGGCCATGTACATCAACTTTGTTTTCTTTTCCCAATAATTGCCTTGATCATACCCAAAATCATGTGTTTTTGGTGTCTAATTGATGGTCAATGGCATAGGGATGATTGGTATACATGTTTTGCTACCACAAAGTAATCTGAAAAGATCACATTCTGTCCAGTTTTAGCAGGATGCTCCGTTTTTGCCTGGAACTAGACTGTTTCTGATAAATCTGTAAATTCCCAGGCAACCATCACCAACAGTATGGATGGTTTGTCCAGGAAATTGTTTTTTCCAATTTTAACCCCATTCTGTCAAAACTTTTCCAAATACTTTATGTTAATTTCTTAACTGTTTCTGTCAAATGTCAGTTTCTCCCATTTTGAAACACACACACACACACACACTTGCACATTTCTGTCAACAAAATTAGGGAGACTCGGTTTTTCTGAGGCGGATTAGGGGAACGATGAAAAGTTCTTCCCAAGACGTAACCTGACCTCCGAACTCACTTTCTCTAAACTTTTCCGTTAAATTGGGTTTAAAATTAATTTAACGTGGTGACTCTGTTTTCTTGAACATAAAGTGCCGTGTTTTTAACTATTTCATGTGAATATATAGCTATTAAGTAGTAAGCTTAACAAGTTGATTTTCCACCTTCTTGCTGTAATGTTGTAACCCTTCTAGAATGCCCTATTATATAAATGATAATCAAATTCATAATACTCATATATGGATAGTATAGGATTATGAAAGTTCCATAAAGGGCTTCCTTTAACTGTGTTAGCTGTTTCCGCTCATATCTACTTGATCTGGCATATATATATCCACTTGCTCAAGATTCTTTTCATCAGTTTATGGATCAAGATTATGTCGATGCTAATTTAATATGAGTTCAGATTTTCTACAATTAAAAGAAAGCATAGCTTCTATGCATTTTCTACAATTCAGGGCTGGCAGTTGACCCTATGAACAACATCTAGCAACGCATAACAATTCATGTTCACCTTATTAGATAAGATTTCATGCCAACAAAAGCAGGAGATCACGCATAAGTGTAATTGAATAGAAAAGAACAACTGAACAGTTTAAGCATAACTATCATTGTGTGAGCGCGACCCCTCCCGCAGTTCCCGGACAGCTCGGCTTGGATCGTAAGGGTTTGAATGTTGCTCGTTTGTTATGAGTCACCACCATGTTTGACAGAACATGGACCGTAAGAACTGGATTCGGGGGTTAAGTTATGAATTAGGAAGGTCAAGGAGCACCCAATTCACCCAATCTAGGATTGGTCTTGCTAAGAAATCACCATCATTGTTTCAAAATCATGCAAAACGTACGCAAAAGGGACCAAATAAATAATTTCTTATTTATTTGGAATGTCGGATCATGTGCTTCGAGACCATCTCTATGAATTAGAGAGGCTCTAGGATGATCCTTTAATGGAATCACACTACTTCAAAGATAAAGATGAGGATGAGAAGGCAGAAAACAAAGTGTTTTACCTAAGCGTTCTTCGAGAATCCTATAGATGGCCTTGAATAAAGGCCTTGATGATCCGATGAACTTGGCTTGAATGGTGTTATGAAGGTTTGAATTTCATGGGTGAGGGAGAGAGGCTGATTATGAGGACCTCTTTGATCAGATTTGGAGTGGTTTTGGGTGAATGACCATTCTAGAGGTTTTTCGGTTCAAGAACCTCTATATTTATAGGAGTTCTAGACCTAGGGTTTAAGCCAAGAAGGTAAGTTTGGATGGGAATCAAGGACTTGATTTCCAACGAGGTATTTTTGGACTCTAGGATCGCTTATTAGGTTTTTCCCGGATTCCTTAAGTGTTTGCCAAGAAAAGGGGTTGAGATCAACAAGGAAACTGCTGAAACTCGACTGTCAAAGGGGGATGTCTCGTACGAGACATCAATGTCTCATACGAGGCATCTTTGTGCTGGAATCACTTTTATGCCCTTCTGCAGCAGTTTGAATATTCATTTTGGCCCCTAACTAACGAAGTTAGTCAGAAACATAACAAAACATGCCAAACTTAACGAGTTTTGACCCAAATCAAAGGTGAGCCACAGAAGTAGTGTGATTATGAATGAACGTTCAAAATAGGGTGTCTATAGAGCCCTTCGGCGATGATACTTATGAATGAAGTAACGTCGTCGATAGAAAAGACACCATTTAGAACTTTGGGTATGGTCGTGCTAGAAAGCTGTCTACGTATTCCTCGGAAGGAAATCAGACCAAACATAGTTCGACTCCAAAACACACAAAAACGGAGGCTTAAGGTATTTTGAAAATCATTTTTGAAAACACTACTGCAGTAAGTAAAGTTTAGAGTTTAGAGAGTAACCCATACTAAGGAATCAATGTCCTTGACCCAATTCTGAATATACTCCTTCTGGTTGCTGGCGAACCATCTCCAGTTACAATCCATACTGAGGAATCAATCTCTTTGACTCCAATTCTGAATATACCCTGTTATTGATGACGACCCGTCTTCAGTTCTGGGGTGAATCCTATGTTATTAGTATACGCCTTGATAACAATTATGGGATTCCAGGTTTTGGAGACACCAATTATTCGGATCTATTTTCTCCTTTCAACGCGACCACCTTCCCGTTGAAAATAAGAATCCTATGTCATTAGCATACACCTTGATGACAATTATGGGACTTTGAGGGGTGTGAATCCTATGTTATTAGCATACGCCTTGATAACAATTATGGGATCACTGGATGTGGAGACACCAATTACTCGGACCTGTCTTCTCCTTCCAACGCGACTTCCTTTCTGTTGGAAAAATGAATCCTATGCCATTAACATATGTCTCGATGTCAATTATGGGACTCTAAATGGTGGGATCCTGTGTTATTAACTTACGTATTGATAACAGTCATGGGATACTCGGTTGTAAATCCTGTGTCATTAACATACGTTTCGATGACAGTCATTGGATTTAGAGTTTGCTGATGCTGATCTTGTTGCTCACCCATGATCTTGGATGTGCGGTGAGAATAAATTCGTACTAAGAAACAACTTTGCTTGTTCCAATTTTGAAAATATTCTTTTGTTGACGACTCAATGTTCCATCTTGAACGGGGTTCAGATTCGACTTTTCAGTTAAAAGCAGGGCTTTTTCTGACCTTTCTGTTAAAAAGCAGGGATTTTCTGGAATTTCTTGTTTAAAAGCCGGGCTTTTCTAGAATTTCTCGAGAAAATAGGGTTTTTTTTGAGATTTTTCCGGAGGATACCTCGTACGAGGGATAGATGCCTCGTACGTGTCATCCCTGATTTTGCACAGAACAAGCGCATATCAGGCGCTGAAAGTGGATTTTCAATTCACTTTTCTTATTTCATTTCAAGAGTTCTCAACCCTAGGCGGTTTTGTTTCTCAAAAATCTTCATTTTCACCAAGCTCTAGTGATTCCCAACCCTTTCTGATGGCCGGTGCTAATCGATCCCCCAAAGAACACCTCTTTGGTAGGCACATGAAGGGGAAGAGGTGGGAGACGGATAAACTATGCCCGTTTCTCAAGGACCACGTTTCTCACGCCATTCGGACTAGGCGGGTAAGTATTTATTCCTTTGATTGAGTTTCCATGTCAATTTCGTTGTTGCATGTCTCAATCCTTTGGGTTTTGTAGTTGAATTTTGTTGATTTTCCGCCTAGGAACATCGCTGCTAGGGTTTACCATGCATGGCTGATCTTTTAATGGGATTTCGCCCTTGTTGATGTTGAAAATCAATGTAGTATAATAGTACATAATTTCGACTCTTGTTCTAGGCATTCTGCGATTTTTCAGGTAAAATGCTTAAATGAGGATTTTACTGCTTTTCTGACATCCATCTCTTTTGTCTCTGTTGCTTGCAGTCATTCAGAGTGATTAACAACTGTAGGGGCAGTGTGCGAGTAGTGGCTGAGAGGTAGGCAACTCTCATCGTTGAAATGAAGGAAGAGATTGAGAACCTCGGGCTTAAGCCTTTCTTTGATGGTTTGGTTGGCGAGTGGCGGAATGCCCTTGTGCTCCAGGCTATTAGGGAGCGCTGGTGGGATAGAACTCATACTATGCATATGCGGTGGGGTGAGGTTACCAAGACCCCTACTGATTTCCATGCTATTACCGGGCACTCTATCGCCGATGAGCCGATCGAGGTGGATCCTGACTTCCTCCCTAGTAGTGATGACATGAAGCGGCTGTTGGGCTTCCTAGTGCGCACCTCAGGCAGGGGCGTCCCTCTCAAATCCTTAAGGGATAAGGTGGATGCTTACGCTGCTGCCAATGTCGGCCAGATGGGTTCTCTCGGCACCCGTATTGTAGCTGTCAGTGGTTTTCTATGGTGGGCCTTCTTTGAGACGCTCTTTGCTAATCATACGTCAACTGCTCTATTTACTCTTTTGAGCGTGTTGAAGGACATGCAGCATGTGACCTATGCTAGTTGGGGTCTAACCTGGAGGTATAATACTCATCTTCTTCTGTATTCCTCCTTCATTTCAGCCCCAGTTTACTTTAGTCTCGGTAGCATTCTTATTTTAGCTATGACATGTTGACATTTTTCTGTATCTTTCTCATTTGCAGGCTTGGGGTTACACCATGTTGAGACTCTTCAGTTTTAACGTCCGGGATAATGCTGCCATATTTTCGGACACATTAAGGTGGTGTAGGGCCAACCGGGATACCCAGGACGAGCAGGCTGAGGGGGCGGACTTGCCTATAGAGGAGATGAGGCGGTATCTTGATGAGCAGACCGTTGTTCTTGATGTTGACACTGCTCTCTTTCCTTGGAGGAGTTTAGAGATTCATCAGGCTTACGGGTATGCTGGTATGAGATTACTGATGATCAGCCTTGGTGGGGCATGTTTTTATCTGGGAGAGCGAGTCTCTCGTCAGCATAATGGTGGTAGGATTGATCTCATCGTCCCTCTGGATCCACCGGCTAATATGCTTAGCTCTCATGCTATTGAGGATGAGGAGAGAGAGGAGCTTATTATCAGTCAGGACACCTTTGACCACATGCATCTTAAGGCTGACTATCAGGACTTTCTTACTCGTCTCATGCCTCGATTAATTCTGGAGGGTGATCAGGCTCAGGTCCAGGGGTTTGTTCATGTCCCTTTCCATCCGCAGCTCGGACCGGCTTCATTCTCCTACAGTATGGCTGAGGCAATAGAGAGTACCGAGGACCTTCCCACCCAGTACGATATGCCTGAGGGACTCGTACCTCCTGCTGATGCGACCATGGTATGGTTTATGACCCTTCTTTCGTCATTTCCGTCATTCTGCCATTTCATTTCTCTGTTTATCATTTATCTGAATACTTTGACATCTATATTTGTTTCTTCTCAACAGGTGCCCATTGCTGAGTATAGAGAGGTCGCGGGATGGCTCGCCCAGTTCATGGCCTGTGCCAAGAGGGTAAAGAGAGAGACCGCGAGACTCTTAGGCCGATTGGCTCGCCAGACAGTAGAGTCGGCTTCTTGGGGGAAGAGACCTCAGACTGACGAATGATTACGTGGTGGTGGCGATGTCTCTTTTCTTTTTGATGCCGGAGCTGATATGATCCCCCATTCCCTATTTTTGTTGATGATGTATTTGTTGCCCCGACGTAGGCGAAGACAATTTTTCTTTCTTTGGTTTATACCTATGCGACAGTTAACTCCTAACTCTAATACACAATACTTTTGTTAATTTTAGTTTTTATTTCTGACTGTGTAAATGGATTGATTCACATCCGGTTGGTCAACCGAGGGTTATTTTTATGAGATGTATTCGTGTTGGGTTATTTGTATGTGATGTATAAATTGTTTTGGGTGCATTTCGATGTCTCGTACGAGATACCCTTTGAGTCTGCGGCCGTTTCTCCTTTTTCCTCGAGGATTTGGTGTCCAAACTTGTATATAAACACCTCTAGTCCATCCTAGAATACCATGCAGCCTTAAATCAGTTCTGGGAACTTTTTTTTGGAGTATAATCCTCAACCTTTCACTCCTAATGGCCCCAAGAAAGTCCGTCCCTTCATCAATAATTGTTGATGAGTTCTCCTTGGACTCGAAATTAATGGAACGCTAAAAGAATGACTTAGCAACGTTCTTTCGCTCGTTTGAAAAGGCTCGTCAAGGAAGATTCATAGAGATGTTCAGTTTTAAGATTCTTTTCACCTTGAAGAACCTAAAACTGAATTGGGACCTTTTAAAGGGAGTTGTAGAAGAGATGGCAGCTATCCTGGATATGCCATTGACAGGGGTGATTGCGGTGCCCAAGTATGATAAGGTATCGGCAGAGTCTCTCAGGGATTTATTGAGTATAGGTCTTCCCGAGGCGCAGAGTTATATTCATAACCGCTATGTTGATCTGCATGCTTTGCCTAGGAGATTTAAAGGTCGGGTGACTCGCGATCATGTCATGGATTCCCAATGTTGCCTCTTGGCATTGTGCTTATTCCGAAGCGTGCTTTTTATGAGCAAGTGTGGCATGGCTGACACGAAGCTCGTAGATATCGTTCTGCAAGCTAGAGAACGGGCCTTCAACATTGTTCCTCTTGTCTTAGGGGAGACCCTTCATGGTTTTGATGAGCTAGACCGAACCGACTCTATGACTCGGGGAAGTCCATTATTGTTGACTATTTGACTCAGAGAACATTTTAAACTATTGGACTCTCCGATCGAGTATTCTCCTTATACTTTCCATAAGCGGAGACTATTGGTGAAGGGTCTCAACATTGAGGAGTGGGCCCATCTTTTTGCCAAAGTGGAGACTGATGATATTGCTTAGTGCCCATCCTTTTGGAAGGTGAAGCGGTTCGTAGCTAATACCCTTGGATACGACAGGGTCATCCTTCCGGGTTTGAGAGATTCCTCTTTTTACTTTTCTCGAAGGGTGATGCGATAATTTGGTCAACAGCAGGACACTTTCGTGTTAGGGGGACGGCCTTAAGGCATTTCTTTCATGGACTCAGAGTTCTCTACAAGCTTGGCTCGCGCTTGGGGGTAGGGCACCACTATCGACCGTTGGACCAATCTTCTAATGTTAGTATAGATGCCACCCAAGACTTCCTGGATAGTGAGTTTTACGAGAAGAGGGCAAATGGATTTCCCGGTAAATTTCAAGCTCTAGATAGGCCTCATGTGTTTGCAAGATTGACTCCTTTGGTGTTCAGTAGACTTGATGTTCCTCCTGGTTTCGAGATACCTTTGCATAAGAGGAAAAGGAATGACAAGGCGGACCATGGTCAAGCCCCTACTAAGTCAAGGAAGAAATAGATCCTTAGGAGTATCGAGAGATTGCTTAGATAGACCAATGTTTAGGTTTTTAGTATTTTATTTATTTTCTTTTGCAAGTTGGTATTCATGTTTGAAATTTTCCTATTTCTTTCTTGAAATGCATTCAATTAATAAGAAGACAAGATTTTGATTTTATTTATTGAATAGACTGGACCAAAAGGCTGCCTACGTTCTCCTTTTACATCAATTAAATAAGGAGCTCAGGTCATCGTAGTTCTTGTTCAAGAAAGAGAAAAATATGTCTTCTGACTGACATGTCTCATACGAGACATGGGTGTCTCGTACGAGACTGTCCCCCTTTTTTTTATATATGCACACCCGGATTTTTGCCTAGACCTCCCTTTTAGGTTTTCAATCTAGCGGGCTTCTTTTCTCGTGCTCTCGGCTCTAACTTTTGCCTAGGCCGCCCTTGCGGGTTTTCAACCTAGAGAGCTTTCTCTCTTTTTTTGAGATAGGGGACGGATCTAGGAGTAGTACTTCTTCAGCTTGTCCATGTTGACGGGCTTCGGCAGTTGATCTCCATCTAAGTCTGCGAGTTATACCGCTCCTCCGGAGAAGATCTTCTTGACTATGTAAGGGCCTATCCATCTTGGTCCCCACTTTCCCAGAGGGTTGAATGGTCCAGGATGATGTTCGCGTAGGACAAGGTCCCCTTCTTTGATGTTTCTGGACTTGACTTTCTTATTAAATGCTCGGGCCATTCTCCGTTGATATGCTTGGATATGCTCGGTAGCTCAAAGTTGTCGCTCATCTAGTAGGGCTAGTTGTTCGTAATGGCTGTTCAACCATGCGACTTCATTCACTTGGTTTTCCAGGAGAACCCTTAGTGATGGTACTTCTAATTCGATTGGTAACACTGCTTCCATCCCATAGGCGAGGGCGTATGGAGTTTCACCGGTGGCGGTACGGATTGAAGTATGGTATCCCCAGAGTGCAAAAGGTAGCTCGTTGGGACAGTCTCTACCAGTCTTAGCCATTTTCCTAATGATGGTTTCTATGGTTTTGTTAGCAGCTTCGACAGCTCCATTGGTTTGTGGTCGGTACGGTGACGACTGATGCCTTTCTATCTTGTATTCTGCAAGTAGTTGGTCACATTCTTTCTCAAAGTACGTGCCATTGTCAAATATCATCTCGTGAGGTACCCCATATCGGTATATGATGTTGGTCTTAATGAAATCAGCCACCTTTTTGGCATTTAAGACTTTGTAGGATTGAGCCTCGATCCACTTGGTAAAGTAATCAACGGCGACTAATACGAATGAATGTCCATTATGACCTGTCGGTGAGACTTTGCCAATGACGTCTATTCCCCACGTAGAAAATGGCCAAGGGGATGTCATAGGGTACAACACGGACGGTGGTGCGTGTTGCAAGTTAGCATGTATCTGACACTTGTGGAATTTCTTAACCATCTCAGTGCATTCGGCCTCCATTGTAGCCTAATAGTACCCTAGTCGGATAATTTTCTTTGCTAGCATATTGCCATTCATGTGGGTTCCACAGACTCCTTGATGGACTTGGTCCATGATTTCCATGGCTTCGTGCTCATCGGCACAGAGTAAGCACTGCTTGTGATGTTTCTTGTAGAGGTGATCACCTATGATAACGAATTGGGCGGCAAACCGTTTGAGAGCTATCTTATGTGTTTGATGGGAATGTTCCGTCTAGGAGGAAACGCTATACATCATAATACCAAGGCTTATCGTCTAAGGCATTTACGAAAACAGAGTCACATGCCTCTTTGTAGTCACGTAAGTCTATGATCGAGTGATAAGCAGGAGTCGTTCGTCTCGCGACTTTGAAGGTTTTGACCTCAGTCCATTCGAGAATTTCCACTAGTGATGATAGCATGGCTAGCGATCTGCTAAGCGGTTCTTATCTCTAGGGAGATAGTAGAAAGTGACCTCTTTGAACTGTTTGACCAAGTCTTGGAGATGGTCATTATATATTTGGAGTGTAGGATCCTGTACCTTCCACTTCTTGAGTGATTGATAGATTATAAGTTGTGAATCTCCGTACACTTCTAATTCGATCACATTTCTTTCTAAGGATGCTTCAAGCCCTGATAAACAAGCTCTGTACTCGACAATATTGTTAGTGGCCTCAAAGTCAAGGCGGATTGCGAGTGGAGTGTAGAAATCTAAGGGATCTACCAGTAACATGCCAATGCCATATCCCCGCTTATTGGCCGCGCCATCGAAAAATAATTGCCACTTATTTTCTGCTATTGCTAAGATGTCCTCATCAGGGAATCGCGGGTCTTCCCCCTTCGCTTCATCACATGGAAATTCGGCTAAATGATCGGCAAAGACTCTTCCTCTCGTGGATTTCTGTGTGATGTAAGTGATATCATACCCCGCGAGCATGATGTACCACTTGGCTATTCTAGAGGATACATGCGACTTCTCGAAGATGTACTTCATTAGGTCCATTCGGGCAAATAGTTATATAGGAAACGCTTCCATGTACGGCTTTAGTCTCTCAGCTACCCATACCAGTGCAGCACATAACTTTTCTAATGCAGAGTAATTCAATTCATCCCCTTGGAAGCGATGGCTGACAAAGTATACGGCATTCTCTTTCTTCGAATCGGGTTGCTCTTGTGCTAGCATAGCCCCTAATGTGGTATCATTGACTGTGAGGTACAAGGTCAACGGTTTCTCTTTATGTGGTGGGAGAAATACTGGTAGATTTACCAAGTATTCTTTGACTTTTTCAAAGGCTTCTTGGCATTGTTCGGTCCATTCTAGGGATGCATTCTTCTTGAGGAGCTTAAAAATGGGCTCGCACATCGTCGTGAGTTGATTAATGAAACGACTAATGTACTGAAGGCGACCCATGAATCCCTTTACTTATTTCTGCATCTTAGGTGGAGGCATGTCAATGATGGCTTTGATCTTAGCGGGATCCGCTTCTATACCACGCTCGGTGACCATGTATCCAAGGACCTTTCCTTTTACTACCCCAAACGTGCACTTGGCTGGATTAAGTCTCATCTTGTAATGTCTTAACCTTTCAAAGAACTTTTTGAGGTCAACGAAGTTCTACCCATCAGAGCCTTTAGAGTGTATGCTCATATCATCGACGTACACTTCCATCTATTTATGTATCATGTCATGGAACAGCGCAGTTACAGCTCTCTGGTACGTGGCTCCGGCGTTTTTGAGTCCGAATGGCATGACTGTATAACAGAACATCCCCCAAGGTGTGGTAAATGCTGTTTTGTGTTGGTCCTCCTCGGCTATGAGGATCGGGTTGTACCCTGCAAATCCATCTATGAATGAGCGGACCTCATACTTTGCGGTATTATCAACGAGCATGTCTATGTTAGGGAGAGGAAAATCATCTTTTGGAGACGCTCTATTGAGGTCACGGAAATCTACGCAGACGTGGACCTTTCTATTTGCCTTAGAAACCTGCATAATATTATCCAACCAGGTTGGATACTCTATCACTTTGATGAACCCAACACTCAGGAGTTTCTCTATCTCTTGTTTGACTTGTACTGACCACTCGGGTTTAATTCTGTGGAGTTTCTGCTTGACTGGATTTGAATCGGGAAGCAGCGGTATCTTATGCTCAACAATCGAATTGGCTAGCCCCGGCATGTCTTTGTAGGACCAAGCGAACACATCTACGAATTCTCGGAGAAGATCTATGAGGTCTTGTCGGTCTTCACCCTTGAAGAAACTGCCAATCTTGGTCTCTTTCGGATCATCGTCCGTCCCCAAATTAACTGTTTGCATTTCTTCGGCATCAATAGAACCATTTTCACCACGATAACTCACTTGCTTATTAATTTCTTTTAATATTTGTTCATTTTCTTGATCTATCTCGTCATATGACTCATTATTATCTAATTCATTAGAGTTATTAGTTAATTCATCATTTATGACGCTAGCAATCTCAGGATACTCGGAAAGATCTATGTTTTCATTAAGAAAGTAGGGGAATACACGTTCCGCGATGGCATCCAAGTCCTCTTGGGTGAGCTCATTGGTAGCGGTATCTGACTCTAAGGTAAGAGTTACAAATTTTCTTCCCTATGGGGATGGGGAGTGCATCCTAACTCTTGGATTAGGAGTTCGTCACTTGCTATGGGTCCCCCAGTTGTGTACCAGTTCTGGATGGGCTCATCGCATTTCTTGATGAGCTTGGTGTAGTCTTGGTTCGGAGCATCCCCCTTGTCTATTGCATTGATCTGAGTGTCCTCTAGCTTGCAAAAGTTGAGAAATTGGCGCAGTAGGTCTTCTCCCAACACAAAGTCCCATTCACTTCATGCTTCGGCCTTGGTACTCCCTAATTATCGAGGTAGCCATGAGAATTGCATCGGTTCTGTTTCAAGTGAGTACGGATCACAGTCATTGAATATTTCAAAGCCCGGTTGGCGCTTCCCCCTATGGTCGATCCACGGTTCAGGGAACATAAAGTATGGCAAGTTGTTATTTTCCATACTTAGTACTTGATCACAAGACAACATGTAACAGAAAGAAGTTTCATTATTAAAGTTTGGAGTGCTCTCGCCCACATTTGGGACTTGGCGAGTAGTCTCCTCTTTCTCACTAGCTATTTCTATTACATTGATCCCTCCTCCCGCAGTTGGGAGGGGGTTTGTCACTACATTAGGAACCCCTAGTTGCTTAAAGTCTATGAGATCTTGGATCAAATCTTTGAGGTGGTTGCAGGAGTTGGTATCATAGCCACTGAACTGGTGGAACTTGCAGTAGAGTTGGTGAGGATGATTTGCAGGGAGTTCCCTTAGAGTGGTAAGAGGCTTCCTCGGTGCGACCTTTCCGGCTTCTACGAGTATATGAAACAGTTCTTCTTGAGTGATACCCTTTAGTTTGTTGTAGACTCTTTCTTCCAACCTCCGGTGGCTTCCATCTTGAAACGCAGACTTTGGGAGATTTCTCGGAGAGACATTTATGTGCGAGCGGGCATTGTGTCGGGAGCGTGGAGCTACCTTGCTGATCGGACGGACCTAGAGTGCAGAAACTGTGTCAAATCCAGGATGGGGTCCTAACAAGTCGGCTTTATGAGATTGGGTTGACCAACACGGCAGAATCACAAAAAAAGGAGAGATGTCTCGTACGAGACATAGATGTCTCGTACGAGACATAGATGTCTCGTACAAGACATCTAACCTGACAGTCAGATTGCAGATTTTAATCCTATTGGTCGGATGGAATTTAATCCATTTTGAGAGGTTACTATCTAGTTCATCCTAGAACAGTGGATTCTGTCACCCTAGAATATAAGCCCCTTATTTTTCACCTGTATTGCACTCTCCCAAATGGACAATTCGGGCAAAGCTCCCATATTCTCATCGGAATCCACCATTCAATTAGCCAAACCTAAGTGATTCTGTAGTTGTTTTGCAGTTTGTTAAACAACGCTTTTAATGCAATCAAACCTTATGAATTCTTGTAAGGGACAACCGAAAGGGACATTGTTAAACGCAGGATCTTGGTGGTGGAAGAGACTAGACTCGATGAACGTAGAAAAATTCTCAATTCCACCATCTCAATCCTTTGTTTAACAATTTAACCAAAGGGACATTCGTCAATAATTCATGAAGGGAGGATTATAGATTGTATAAAATGCGTTATCTTGGGTAAAGGTTAAAATAACCCTAAGAATCAAACCGACCGGTCTTAAGGAGTGTCCTATTGACTAGTATGTATGCATGAGGTTGATGCAAGGGTTACGGCTAAGGCTCCACATAAACACAGTCTAGGACTGTGTCACGGAGTGGGTACACCATCTTTGGAGAGACCGGCAAGGGCATTCGTTAGAATGGGGGTATTGACCAACATCCGTCCTCCGATTGGGACCCGGGTTGAAGGGTATGTAGTGCAGTTATTCTACATGTGTTTGAGAGTCAAGATCTGGGTGACAAAGAGAAAATAGAAAGTTTTTTTTTTGAAACCAAAGCAAAAACATGCAATGGCCGGGCCAAGTGGCTACCTATGTTTCCCTCTTGTGGAGGAACTCAGGCCGTCGTAGTTCACACATAAAGCAAACACAAGTAAAGCATAGAATAAATCAATTAGCAAGTACTCCTGCAAAACAGAGGTTAGGTTTACGATACACGGGGAGTTTCTTCATCATTAGGAGGGTCCTAATACTCAGAAACAGAGAGGAAGACAAGCCTGTAATCTTGTGTACACGTTTGAACCGAACGGAGTTCCTTTTTCAAATCAAGAGAACATACTGTCTGGACAGAACATGGATGTCTCGTACAAGACATCGATGTCTCGTATGAGATATCCCTTCCGGGAACAGAAATACAGCGCAGAAACTGCAGAAATTTGAAACAACAATGATTTCTTTCGATGCAAGTCTAACCCACTTACTGTGATCATCCCCAGTAGATTCACCACTGTGAGCGCGCGACACTCCTGCGGTTCCCGGACCGCTCGGCTTGGATCGTAAGGGTTTGAATATTGCTCGTTTGTTGTTAGTCACCACCATGTTTGACGGAGCACGGACCGTAAGATCTGGATTCAGAGGTTAAGTTATGAATTGGGAAGGTCAAGGAGCACCCAATTCACCCAATCTAGGATTGGTCTTGCTACGAAATCACCATCATTGTTTCAAAATCATGCAAAACGTACGCAAAAGGGACCAAATAAAAAATTTCTTATTTATTTGGAATGTCGGATCATGTGCTTCGTGTCGCGACCCCGAACCCCGCGGGCCCGAGACCGCGAGCTGGACGTCGACTTAAAACCAAAACTCTAAAATATAGAAGTTAAAAATTCCATTTTGACCCAAAAGATTTTTAATACAAGGTTTGGAAAATCCAAGTTTAACAACACCATAAAACAACTAGTGTAAGCTCCACAAGCTCACACCCAAGATACAAAATATACAATTCTTAATGACGTCAGTAATGGTAAAACTATCCCCAAAAAGGTTATACATTTAAATAATGTAAACCGATCCATAACAACCTGCCCCAATATCTCAAACCTCTCGACGTCCTCCTCGATCCGCGAATCCTAATCCTTTTCCTCCTGGGGGGGGGGGGTTAAGGAAAAACAAAGATGGAAATAAACGGGGTGAGATAAAATCTCAGTAAGTTACTAATGCAACTACATGACATGCTAATGCAATGACCGATAGCAATTAACATAAGATAGATAGCAGCGGAATAATAAGTGACATGCTGTCGAACAGTAACATCCAATAATCAATCATATAAATAAACATATAACAACAAATGAGAGGCTCCCTATCGCCAACCGTCCCATACCGGTTGGAAATAACGACCAGCTCATCATGCAACACATAAAAGCTGAAATAAACACTCATAAGTGGATACATAGCCAAGGTTTTCCAAACCGGAACATCCAAATAAAGGATCGCTGCGCAGCTTCAATAATCAACAATCAACATCTTCATAGCAGCATGAAAGCTCGAAGACAAAACCCCGGTACCGGAACCAATAACCAATGAGGTATCACAAAGGACGGGAGACATGCCACAAAGTCATGCTCCAAGAAATAGCTAAAATGCACACAAAGGAGCTAGCTCTTCTCACATCCAAGGCCAATCTGGAGGAGGGTAATAATTGGGCAAAACAATGGTCAACATCATAATGGACTTGGCCGTGCCATCATAATATTTCGCATCGCCCGAACACACACAAAATACCAGCTGGACTTTCAAATAAATGCTAAGTAATAATAATTTAGCATGAATAACAACTTAAGGTTCCAGAGTAGGGAACCACACCAATTAATCACCATAAAGATGCAAACGATTACTCATGAAGAGTTCAACAACAACGAACACAAGAAATTTCTCATAAAGAGCACAACAACAATGATTATTAGAATACCGTAATTTCATAAAGAGAAACCATACCAGATACATTCCAAATATGATACCCACGAGTTAATCATAAAGATCACAACCCAAACGGTCGCTCACAAATAGTACAACGACTATAACCCAAAATTATCCTAAACGTTTACTCATAAAGATGTACTAGGACTATGAACTCAACCATCTCATCACACCTGGAATTCCAAAGTAGGAATCAGAATGAATACACTTTAAGGTTAATCAAACCGTAAGTACCCAATTGCCAATACACGCTTTACCTTCGTCCTTAACGAACCAATCCCAAAACCCTCAAACGAATCAAAAAGGTTAATCTTAAGAACATGATCACGACCGGACAAAACCCTACACTTTGGTGTTCAACAACGACCCTCTAGGTACTATGGGACATCGCCTAAAACCTAGACCAAGTCTTACTCGAAATCAACTCGATTGGAACAACCACGAACACATCATAAGATGCCCAAACACCCAATAAAATCCCGAAGTATAAAACTTATAACTTAACTGAAAACCTATACCATATTGTAGTTCTCGAAGAGAGCTTCGAAACGATAGTTTACACGCCTAAAACGGAGTTCGCATGAACCCAATACGACTCTCGAAAGATTGGACCAAAAGGGGAATAAATTCATAACAGGGGAGGGGGTGCGCTCGCCTCCTAAGGGAGGGATGCGCGCGCCTCCTAGATCAGTTGGAAAATCGAGATGAGAGAAGGAGAGGGTGCGCGCACTTCATAAAAATGGGTGCGTGCGCCTCCATCCGACAGAAGCACAAATGATTAAGGATGGCATAAGGGTGCGCGCGCCTCCTAAGGGAGGGATGCGCGCGCCTCCTTGCCCGGAAGGGCGATTTCCGGCCAAAAGTTCTGGGTTTCCACCATTAACTACCCCAAATCCAATACACACCAATTCTTTACCATTTCTAACACTACCAAGAAGGGAACTAAGGTACCTACACCATTTTGAGCCAAAATAACTCCAATCAACATCAACTAAAGACCTCACTCAAGGGTGATTCAAATACCCAAGATTTCACAAAAATGAACAAAATGCAAATCACTCCCAAATCAACCCAAGATGCAATAAATGGCATTCATAACATCAAATAAACATGGAGTAGCATTTCTAGCATAAAATAGGGGGAAAAGCAACTTACCCGGATTTCTCAAAGTTGACGGAATTCAAATCTTTTTGGCTTCCTACGATCCTATCGACGATCTAAACAATGTTCAAGTTTTAAGAAATGAGAGAAGATGAGAGGAAGAAGGTTTAAATGAAGAGAGAAGTGAGAGGAAGAAAAACTTACCCAATGAGCTAGAGAGAGAGAGAAATGGCTGGAAATGAATGGGGTGAGGGAGAAATAGAGGGAGTAGGGAGAAGATGATTAAAACTAAACTTACACTTAGACCCCTCCCTTACTACTACTCTCTACAAACAAACTCCCCACTAACAAATAAGACTCAACACTTCTACATTAGCACAAATGACCCAAATAAATGCTAGTCATAATTTATTATGACACATAAAGTGCACACATAAATATTTAAATAAATAATAATTTAAATATTTAAATAAGCAATTAAATAAATAATAATTATTTATTACTAATAAAATAGAGCCTAGTTTTCGGGTCGTGACATTCACTCCTCCTTAAAGAAAATTCGACCCGAATTTTAACGAGACTTACCCGAAAGACCCAATAGCTACGGATACGATAGTTCCGCCATTTCTCACTTCCTCAATTGTCCAATCTATCCCACTACAAGGTAACCTTAAATAATGCTTACGATAAAACTACCTCTCGAACCGAATCATTCCATCATTATCTTCGTTACTAATCAAAACTCGTACTCAAAATCGAAGAACCCAAACTATTTCCACACATAATTCTCGAGATATCTCAAGCTCGCCTTATTCATAACCTTAATTACACTGCAAAGGTGTTTCCTTTTGTAAATCACATACTTAGTAATATTCCCCAGAAATTCAAAACATCACAATCCCGAGCCTAATTAGCTTTTAAAATGTAAAATGGCTAAAGAAATTTCTATTTCCACAATATTCATCGAAATGGATATATCTCTATGGATTACCATTATAGTGTCTTCACTTTGAGTTAACACCTTAAATTAATAGTACCATGCAAACCCCAAAATTTCTCGTACAAAGTTCCCACTTAAATCTATGTTATACTCTCATCCCTTCATTAATCAGGTCTTGAAGCCTAAACAATTCAATATACTCAATAGTCCGCAAAACGATCCAAAATTCATCTTCAAAAGATTTTCTCTAACTCCCATTTAAGTTATAATCCGTGCTCATATACCCAAAGGAAATCAATGAACTCTAAATTCAATAGCTAACCCCAGTTAGTCTTTCACGCATACATTTATTAACCTAATGATACTTAAGCTCAATGGTACTATCAAAATCATAAACCAATTAGCTAGCAACGTTCCAACTGACCCAATACCAAATCATAGTATTCTTTAATACGCCCGAGTATTTATACTCAACTTTATTCACTTATTTGTAATCCAAAATAAGAAATGCCACCAAGACAAGATTTAGGACCATAGAACACCCCTTTAACTAGAACTAAAATGCCTTTGATATAGGTCACAATTTATTACTCTCCCGAAATGTGCTTAGTCCTTTCAAACTTACGCGCTCACCACTATCGATGATTATAACTTCCATAATATACTCATATCCCATAACACATCATGCTTTTCCTCATACTATCCAATTCCGATGCGCTCACGTAGATGCACTACAAGTAAACAAAATCTCCTATCCAGAAATCCTCAATTTGAATCCTCAACTCTTATAACCCAACCGATGCCATAAGGACATTGATCTAAATATTAGCACTACAACCTTGTACTATAACAACACAATTTAACCCAAGCTTTTTCCCAAACACTAGGTACTATTCGGAAGAAAATGAAAATCTTACGAATGATAAATACACCCAACAAATTGACCGAAACTAAATACTCGGATTTCAATTAAGAAAAGATAGGTATAACTCTACCCAAAGGAACGGTCTCAAACAGTTTTAAGAAATTAGGAATGGAGAACATAACAATCCCCCTACAACAATAGACTAGAGCAATAGTAACATCAAAATCTTGCAATAGCAATATGGCTAATTTAACAGGTGAGACATAAACATACTTAAGCACGTCATAAGCACATAAGACTTCATCAGATACTTTAAACTCCTCCATAGGAGTAGACACCTACAACACATAAGTCAAAGACTCAGAAGAAATAAATGCAACTAAATGCACAGAAACACATAGATGCGATGATCCTAAAATGCACGCGCTCGCTCTCATGACGCAAAATAATACCTCCTGAAATTATCCGTTACCTGGGGAGTACTGATTGATCGCAATTACTCTGCCCTATACCTTAGGGTTCCCCAAAGCATCTCTCTTCTGACCCTGTGCAGTACCAGCTCCACTTCCCGATGATTGATATCTGAATTTAGTACAGTCTCTCGCAAAGTGCCCAAACCGACCACAATTAACACATTTTCCTTGTTTCTTCCAACACTTGTCTTCTGAGTGTCCTTTCCTCTAACAGTAGCTGCAGACTTTTCCATTTCGTGTCCCCTTATTAGAACCTTGATTTCTTACTGTTGGTTGCCCTTGAAGTTTCCTTCTGAATCGAGTTTGCACTCCAGAATTACCTCTGTTATCCGAATGTTGTTGTTGTGACTTACTCTGCCCTCCTTGTTTACCCGGGTTAACCATCTCAGTCTTCCTTCTGTGTTCCCCAATATCCTGCTCAATTAAGAAGGCTCGATCCACCGCATCCTGATAAGTCTGAATCCGCTGTGCTATAAGCTGAGTCCGAATAGAAGTCTTCAAACCACGGATGAATCTCATAGCTTTCTGCTCCTCGGTCCGCACAAGATAGTCACCACACCTGGCTAATTCTGTGAACTTAACTGAATACTGTGCTACTAACATCATACCTAGCTCCAAGCTGAGGAACTCGATCTCCTTCCGGTTTTGATCCACTAGAGAGATAAAATGATCCTTGAATTTCTTCACGAACCACTCCCAAAGATATGGCACAAGAGTCGCATCCCAACTGGTCTTCAGTGCCTTCCACCAATGTTCCGCGGCCCCCCACGAGCTTATAAGCTAAAAACAGAACCCTATCCTCATCAGTGCAACCAAAGACCTCGTAGATTTTCTCCATCGATTCTATCCATAGCTCGGCCTTCTTCACATCAGGCTCACCGTCGTACTCACTTGGTTTCAACTTCAAGAACTGCTCCAACCCATATCGCGGAGGTGCTACATGTTCCTCTCTCGGCCCTTGGTCATGAATTGCTTTCACGGCCATTTCAAACCTGTCCTGAAACACTGCATGGTTTTCTTCCCTTAGACCATTAAGATTCTGAGTCCCACCAGAAGCTTCACCAATTCTTCTTCTAGCCATCACAAACAAATACCTGCATAAAATACTCATCGTTACTCACTCCGAACACAACTACCCACCTAGGTCATACTAATCCACCTAGACTTATACTTAGGGCCAAACCATGGCTCTGATACCAACTGTCGCGACCCCGAACCCCGTGGGCCCGAGACCGCGAGCTGGACGTCGACTTAAAACCAAAACTCTAAAATATAGAAGTTAAAAATTCCATTTTGACCCAAAAGATTTTTAATACAAGGTTTGGAAAATCCAAGTTTAACAACACCATAAAACAACTAGTGTAAGCTCCACAAGCTCACACCCAAGATACAAAATATACAATTCTTAATGACGTCAGTAATGGTAAAACTATCCCCAAAAAGGTTATACATTTAAATAATGTAAACCGATCCATAACAACCTGCCCCAATATCTCAAACCTCTCGACGTCCTCCTCGATCCGCGAATCCTAATCCTTTTCCTCCTGGGGGGGGGGGGTTAAGGAAAAACAAAGATGGAAATAAACGGGGTGAGATAAAATCCCAGTAAGTTACTAATGCAACTACATGACATGCTAATGCAATGACCGATAGCAATTAACATAAGATAGATAGCAGTGGAATAATAAGTGACATGCTGTCGAACAGTAACATCCAATAATCAATCATATAAATAAACATATAACAACAAATGAGAGGCTCCCTATCGCCAACCGTCCCATACCGGTTGGAAATAACGACCAGCTCATCATGCAACACATAAAGCTGAAATAAACACTCATAAGTGGATACATAGCCAAGGTTTTCCAAACCGGAACATCCAAATAAAGGATCGCTGCGCAGCTTCAATAATCAACAATCAACATCTTCATAGCAGCATGAAAGCTCGAAGAGAAAACCCCGGTACCGGAACCAATAACCAATGAGGTGTCACAAAGGACGGGAGACATGCCACAAAGTCATGCTCCAAGAAATAGCTAAAATGCACACAAAGGAGCTAGCTCTTCTCACATCCAAGGCCAATCTGGAGGAGGGTAATAATTGGGCAAAACAATGGTCAACATCATAATGGACTTGGCCGTGCCATCATAATATTTCGCATCGCCCGAACACACACAAAATACAAGCTGGACTTTCAAATAAATGCTAAGTAATAATAATTTAGCATGAATAACAACTTAAGGTTCCAGAGTAGGGAACCACACCAATTAATCACCATAAAGATGCAAACGATTACTCATGAAGAGTTCAACAACAACGAACACAAGAAATTTCTCATAAAGAGCACAACAACAATGATTATTAGAATACCGTAATTTCATAAAGAGAAACCATACCAGATACATTCCAAATATGATACCCACGAGTTAATCATAAAGATCACAACCCAAACGGTCGCTCACAAATAGTACAACGACTATAACCCAAAATTATCCTAAACGTTTACTCATAAAGATGTACTAGGACTATGAACTCAACCATCTCATCACACCTGGAATTCCAAAGTAGGAATCAGAATGAATACACTTTAAGGTTAATCAAACCGTAAGTACCCAATTGCCAATACACGCTTTACCTTCGTCCTTAACGAACCAATCCCAAAACCCTCAAACGAATCAAAAAGGTTAATCTTAAGAACATGATCACGACCGGACAAAACCCTACACTTTGGTGTTCAACAACGACCCTCTAGGTACTATGGGACATCGCCTAAAACCTAGACCAAGTCTTACTCGAAATCAACTCGATTGGAACAACCACGAACACATCATAAGATGCCCAAACACCCAATAAAATCCCGAAGTATAAAACTTATAACTTAACTGAAAACCTATACCATATTGTAGTTCTCGAAGAGAGCTTCAAAACGATAGTTTACACGCCTAAAACGGAGTTCGCATGAACCCAATACGACTCTCGAAAGATTGGACCAAAAGGGGAATAAATTCATAACAGGGGAGGGGGTGCGCTCGCCTCCTAAGGGAGGGATGCGCGCGCCTCCTAGATCAGTTGGAAAATCGAGATGAGAGAAGGAGAGGGTGCGCGCGCTTCATAAAAATGGGTGCGTGCGCCTCCATCCGACAGAAGCACAAATGATTAAGGATGGCATAAGGGTGCGCGCGCCTCCTAAGGGAGGGATGCGCGCGCCTCCTTGCCCGGAAGGGCGATTTCCGGCCAAAAGTTCTGGGTTTCCACCATTAACTACCCCAAATCCAATACACACCAATTCTTTACCATTTCTAACACTACCAAGAAGGGAACTAAGGTACCTACACCATTTTGAGCCAAAATAACTCCAATCAACATCAACTAAAGACCTCACTCAAGGGTGATTCAAATACCCAAGATTTCACAAAAATGAACAAAATGCAAATCACTCCCAAATCAACCCAAGATGCAATAAATGGCATTCATAACATCAAATAAACATGGAGTAGCATTTCTAGCATAAAATAGGGGGAAAAGCAACTTACCCGGATTTCTCAAAGTTGATGGAATTCAAATCTTTTTGGCTTCCTACGATCCTATCGACGATCTAAACAATGTTCAAGTTTTAAGAAATGAGAGAAGATGAGAGGAAGAAGGTTTAAATGAAGAGAGAAGTGAGAGGAAGAAAAACTTACCCAATGAGCTAGAGAGAGAGAGAAATGGCTGGAAAGTGAATGGGGTGAGGGAGAAATAGAGGGAGTAGGGAGAAGATGATTAAAACTAAACTTACACTTAGACCCCTCCCTTACTACTACTCTCGACAAACAAACTCCCCACTAACAAATAAGACTCAACACTTCTACATTAGCACAAATGACCCAAATAAATGCTAGTCATAATTTATTATGACACATAAAGTGCACACATAAATATTTAAATAAATAATAATTTAAATATTTAAATAAGCAATTAAATAAATAATAATTATTTATTACTAATAAAATAGAGCCTAGTTTTCGGGTCGTGACACTTCGAGACCATCTCTATGAATTAGAGAGGCTCTAGGCTGATCCTTTAATGGAATCACACTACTTAAAAAACAAATACGAGGATGAGAAGGCAGAAAACAAAAATTTTTACCTAAGCATTCTTCGAGAATCCAATGGATGGCCTTGGCTAAAGGCCTTGATGATCCGATGAACTTGGCTTGAATGGTGTTATGAAGGTTTGAATTTCATGGGTGAGGGAGAGAGGTTGATTATAAGGACCTCTTTGATCAGATTTGGAGTGGTTTTGGGTGAATGACCATTCTAGAGGTTTTTCGGTTCAAGAACCTCTATATTTATAGGAGTTCTAGACCTAGGGTTTAAGCCAAGAAGGTAATTTGGATGGGAATCAAGGACTTGATTTCCAACGAGGTATTTTTGGACTCTAGGATCGCTCATTAGGTTTTTCCCGGATTGCTTAAGTGTTTGCCAAGAAAAGGGGTTAAGATCAACAAGGAAACTGCTGAAACTCGACTGTCAAAGGGGGATCTCTCGTACGAGACATCAATGTCTCGTACGAGGCATCTTTGTGCTGGAATCACTTTTATGCCCTTCTGCAGCAGTTTGAATGTTCATTTTGGCCCCTAACTAACGGAGTCAGCCAGAAACTTAATGAAACATGCCAAACTTAACGAGTTTTGACCCAAATCAAAGGCGAGACACAGAAGTAGTGTGACTATGAATGAACATTCAAAATGGGGTGTCTACACATTGTTTTCCGATAAAGTATTTATACATGATTCTATCCTCCACGTCGCTAACCATTCTTTGCCTTATCAGCTCATTACCAGTATCATTTATACACCAATTCCCAAAAAAAGAGACATGTAGTATTCCAAAAATGCAGAAGCCGTGACATATTCAATATCAATGATCAGGTTCCTCACTTTTTGCCCCTTTTTTACTATCAAATCAGTCACTTAATACTATAGAGTTGGATAAAGCCTAGTAAATGCATTTGCTAGTAGTCCCCTGCGTAAAAACCAAAAACAGACCGACATGCTATCTCCTTAAACAAAAGAGGAACTGGGGTATTCCTAAATTTCTTGAGCAAGTATTATTAAGAATATCTCATTTTAATCTCATATTTCTATAGCTCCTTTGGGGTTTTCGAGAGTATGGGAGATACGTGGACACTATATATTTATGTATATGTAACTTTCATTGATTGTCAGTCGGGTCATGGGTGTTGATATAATATTGATAGTTGCTAAAAATTTTCTTTAGTGATAACTACGTACTACTACTACTAATACAAATAAATTAGAATTCGTACAGACTATAGAAGGCTGACATAATTTCTTAGTGCAGTGCAGTGGGACGGAGGTAATATATTTTTGAAAATATACCTGCCACTAGCTGGGTCGTCTTTCTGAGACTCACCACCGCGTCGACATCCTCCTGTAAGAGGTAATAATGAAAATCAATTATTACATAAGTAAACTAAATAAAATTGAGAAAACAAATACTTCAAGAGAAGAAATAAAAAACATAAAATGAAAGTTTGTATTTTTTTGATAAAAAAAGCAATCATAGTTTTCTTTTTAGCCTTTTTAGTCTTTCTAGCCTTAGTTTTTCTTTTTCTGTTCTGAGGCGCTGTTTCACGTTGATGACCATGTACATCGAAAAAAATTGGATTTACAAATTCATCCTCATTTATGTCCACATATTCACCCTCGTCATTATCGAGTCTTTGGTACGGGGGTTCATGAGCATCATCATTGAGAAACAAACTGGGAGTATCAACCATGTTTTTAAAAGGGTCATCTATAGCATCTACATCTTCAATAACGTGATCACTAACTTGGTAGTTGTTGTTTCTCTTGTTTGACAAGATAATAATAGACCACTTTGTTAGAACCTAAGTTTCTAAACAAAGAGTTT
Organism: Campanula takesimana; assembly: GCA_026119855.1. Taxonomy (NCBI): domain Eukaryota; kingdom Viridiplantae; phylum Streptophyta; class Magnoliopsida; order Asterales; family Campanulaceae; genus Campanula; species Campanula takesimana. The sequence goes on from JAOWBW010000072.1 coordinate 1,838,953, forward strand.
TGACAACTAATTAAGCAAAGAAGGAGCATTAATCAAACTAAGATAAATTAGTACACATTTTACTCCACGCAACATCTCTTCAGAAACAAATGAATCATATATACAAGTCTACATAAAGGAACATCAAAACGGATCAACCAAACATTGATACAAGAAGTCTACTATTAGTACAACTCAAAGATCAATCTAAGTCAGGTCTACTATCTTCATATTCTCAGCAATGGCAGGATAGTAGACCTTATCAAGGATAGTAGACCTTATCCAAGATAGTGGACCTCATCCTTTGTGATCTTCTCAGTCCAACTTGTGCCAGCAAGTCAGTCAAAGTCAAACTGACTTTGACACTATTGATAAGCACTGTTCCAGTCAATGATAGTAGACCTACTTTTTACAATCCCAAGATGCTCAAGACAATTGCACTCCAACAGACATAATATGAAGACCTATAAAAGAAGCCCTCATCAACTAAAGAAAATACCTTCTTCCCATCTTCTTGCCTTTGTTCAACCTGAAAAACTTTTAAGCATATTATTGTAAAAGCACACATAATCATATAAATCTGTGCTACTTAAGATAAAATAGAGATCTCACCTAGCTAATTAAGTGCCAACCAAGAGATCATCTCCCTTCACATTTGTGAAAACTTTTTCTTTTGTTTTTCTGTGCTTTGCAACAAGCACAAGCTTAGTTAGTGAGGCTAATTAGGCTGGAAAGTTCTGAGGGAATTTTCCTTCCAATTTATTGTAATTACTTGACGAAGGATTATAGTGGATTGCTTCTTCACTGTTGAGGACAGTGAGGCGTGGATGTAGGAGGGTTGCAATACTCTGAAACACGTTATATTTTTGTGTTTGTCTCTTTTCTCTCACACTAAATCACACACTTATCACTTGTAATTTACTCATTAGTTTCCTCCTTTTATTCATACATTATTTTGCTGCAAAACATAACAAATCACACACTGTACCTCAAGATAGTCGACCTATCATTTGATGATAGTAGACCTCTTGTGAACTAATCAATTTCCTTGTTTAAGTGCATTATTGACACATGTTCTTTCAATTGGTATCAGAGCCTGGTTTCTAAGAGACTTAAGTGTCTTCAAGCTTAACATCTTGTGAAGAATCCAGAAGCATAAACACCATGCCTCAACCAAGAAGAAATAATGAGAAAGACATTCCACATGTTGATGATTGTGGATCATTTGAAATATTCTCTTCTAAAATTAAGACTTACCTTGATGCCAACAGTGTTTGGAACTAGTTTGTACTTCATGAAGAAGTTAGAATACCCACACAACGTAAAACAAATGGAGGAGATGTAAAATATAAAACTCCAAATCTTTGGATTGAAACTGGAAGACACTTAATCACATCTAATCAAAAATTTAAAAACATTTTACAAAAAAGTGTTAATGACTCTTTGGCCCAAGAAATTGGGAAAGTTGAAACTGCCAAAGAAGCTTGGGACCTAATTAAAACCAAGTTCACTAAGCATACAAGTGTCAGTGAACAAAACTTATATAACCTATTAAGGAAACATGACAATTTTAAATTTGCCCCTAGTGAAAGAGTTAGTGCTGCCAAAGACAGATTTGAAGACCTCCTTAGACAAATATCAGACCATGGCAAGAAATTGGACCAACAAGACCTATGCTTGAAAATCTTTTCAAGTCTCCCTCAAGAATATGAAAAAGTAGCCTTACCCATAACGGAAGGTGTTAAATGGCCAACCATGACTGTTGAATAATACTTTGGAAAATTAGAAGTATATGAACTTGAAGGGACTGTCAATTACCCATCATTGAATCATCTCTAGCCAATACTCACACCATAGCTCTTGCTGCACAAGAAGCTCCAAAAACATTCTCACAACAATTGACTCTCTAATCTGTAATGCAATTCAGAAAGTCAACCTGTCCTAAAAACAAGAAGTCAAACCTTTGACTCAAAAAGATATCCTAAGTGTGATATCCATAGCTGTTAAAAATTATATGAAACATCAAAAGAGAATGTTTGACAAGAGAAACAATGCATCCACTTCAAATCAAGATTAAACTGAGAAGAAAGAAGTCACTTGCTACAACTATGAAAATATAGGACACTATTCACAAGAGTGCCCTGAACCAAAAAAATCACGAAACTTTTCATCTCTAAAGAAGCTATCATACTCGAAAGAAATCATACACAGCTCAAGGTGTAACTGCTACAATTGTGCTGAAGCCAAGAATGATGAAAAGATGGAACAGGTCATGATAGCAGACCTGTCAAAATTCAGTGATGATGAAAGTAACTCCTCAGACTCAGATGATGACATGGAAGCCATGATATGTCTCATGGCAAATGAAGAAGATGACTCAGAAAGTGAAGAAGAGCTTGAAGCTTTTTCAGCTACAGAAGAACTAAAAGAGGTTAGTGACTTCAATTCCCTTGACCTTGAAGGTCTAAAAAACCTAGCTTGTACTTTATTTATTCAAAGAAAGAAAGAAGAATCAAGTCTTAGGGCCTTGATAACTGAAAATATACAATTTTCTAAGGAGTTAGATAGTCTTAAAACCAAAAATAGCCTTATTAAAAACCAAAACCTCACCCTTCAAGAGCAAAACAAGAAACAAGCTGATGAGATAGCAAACCTTCATGTTGATGTCTTTAATGCAAGGAATAATCATCTTCACATCAGCAGTCAACTAAAGGAACTGAACCTAAGAATAGAGGTACTGAATGATGAGAACCAAGAGTTCAAAACAAAAATTGAATCTTGGAACAAATCAAGCACAACCATGTCACACTACTTGTACACTCAAAGGCATGCCTGTGATAAAACTGGATTAGGAGAAAATAATCCAACTATGGTAGAATACAAAACTACCTGAAGGAGAGAGAAAACTTGAGAAAATGCTTCTTGTTAAGATGGGAGATAAGACAATAAAAAAACCCATCTATCCTGTTCAAACAAAACAAGATGTATACAAGGCTTAAGGAAAAAGGAAGGAGGTCTGCTATCAGGATCAAGCTTCCAGTAGCAATGCTTAAATGACAATCTCCAACAACAAAGTTGTAGCCCCAAGTCCTCCAAAGCAATCTCAAACTTGGAAGAACAATCAAACAAGTCAATATACCAGAAGACAACAGATCTACCAAGACTACCCTAGAAAACAAAACAACAGACCTACCAAAGGAGAAACAAGAGAAGGAAAGGTCATCAAAACACCAATTCAAGTTTCCCTAAAGCCTATCATTCATATAACCCTTATAAATTTCATTCCTTCCATAACCAAAACCACCAAAAATACAGAATGACACCCTACATGTAACAAATTTTGTCCTATCTAAACTCCCTTAACAAAAAACCTTTTGTCCAAAGAAAACTACCCCTCCTAAGGATGTCGTGAAAGTTTGGGTCCCTAAGGCTGTCTAACCCCCTGGACCCACATTCAAAAGGAGATCGTGTTTATTTTTATTTTTTTTGTTTTGTAAGAATTAAATAAAGGACTTTGGTATCTAGATAGTGGTTGCAGTCGGCACATGACCTTCAACAAGCAATGGCTTCAGAACATCACCTCAAAGGATGGACCAAATGTTATTTTTGGAGATAATTCACAAGCCAGAGTCAAATGATATGGATATTTAGTTACAAAAAGCATTATTTATTCAAATGCGTCCTATGTAGAAGGTCTCAAGCACAACTTGATTAGAATTAGTCAAATCCGTGACAAAGGATTTCACGTTATATACTCTCACAATTTGTGTCAAGTAAAGAATTGAAAAGGAGAAATCATCCTTACTGGTTTCAGAAAAGTAAATGCGTATTGTATATCCCTTGAAGTGTCTCAATATTCTAATGCCCTATGTCTACTATCTTACAATCAATCTGATTTAGCATGGCTTTGGCATAAGAGATTGGCGCACTTAAACCTCAAAAGCATAGCCAAACTTGCATCTTCCAATCTTGTTAAAGGACTTCTAAAGATATCCTTAAAAAAGGATAAGCTATGCAATGCTTGTCAGTGTGGAAAGCAACAAAAGATTTCTTTTAAAGCCAAGAACAGATTGGATACAAATGACCAATTGAACTCATTCATATGGACTTATTTGGACCAATCAGAACTAGAAGTCTTGGAGGAAAAAGGTACTCTCTAGTGGTAGTTGATGATTACACAAGATACACTTGGATCATTATTTTGGAATCTAAGTCAGAAACTCTTGGACATTTGGTCAAATTGTTCATTAAAATTCAGAATTTCAAAAATAGCAAGATTGTCAGAATAAGGTCAGATCATTGTACTGAATTTGAGAATACTGGAGTTAAAGAGCTCTGTGATCAGCAAGTCATAAGTCACAATTTCTCAGCCCCTAGAACTCCTAAACAAAATGGAGTTGCTGAGAGGAAAAATAGAACAATTTGTGAAGCTAGAAGGACAATGTTTCTGAAAACAATCTTCCTAAGTACTTTTGGGGAGAAGCAGTCACAACTACAGTCTATATTCAAAACAAGACCTTGATAAACAAGTATCACATGAAGACTCCCTATGAACTGTGGAATGAAAGAACACCAACAATCTCATGCTTTCATGCTTTTGGAAGTAAATGTTTCATTCACAATAATGGGAAAAATAATTTAGACAAATTTGAGTTTAAAAGTGATGAAGGTATATTCCTTGGCTATTCTGCAACTAGCAAGTCATACAGAGTTTACAATAGAGTTTACAATAGAAGAAGAATGGTAGTTGAAGAATCTATACATGTAGATTTTGATGAATTGCCCAGTGCTTTGGATATGATATCCAATGAGTTTGATGAAACTCTTGGAAATTTTGACTCTCTTCCTGAACCCTCAAGCATTACCTCTCAAAAATCCAAAAATGATCAACTTGACTATCTTCCTTATAACCTATCCAAAAGCTCTTCTAAAACCTTTCTACCGTTCAGCAATCTCAAAATCAATGATAATAAAGTTTCACCACCAGCTGTTCAGTCTGAAACACCTTTCATTAATCCCTGTCGCTCTACTAATAGTAGACCTACTAATGATAGTAGACCTACTGCTGATAGTAGACCTTCCACTGAAGACAGAACTGAGAACAACTGTGAACCAAGCACCTCCACTCAAGAACCATCAAATCCTGATCCACCCAAACCTATTCTTGTGTCTAACATATAAATTGATCTTCCCTTATATAGAAACTACAACAATGACTATCCTGAGTCATTCTACAGTGCCTTCAGATACTAAATGGAACCTAAGAAGATTAATAAAGCCCTGCTTGATGCAGATTGGATAGAAGCAAAGGAAGAAGAACTTGAACAGTTTGAAAGGAATAAAGTTTGAAAACTTGTCCCTAAACCCAAGAATCAAAAAGTAATTGGAACTAGATGGGTGTTTAGAAACAAGATGAATGAAGATGGTACTTGTTTGCACGCGGGTTTTTGAGGCGGTTTCGTCCTTCGGTTCACCTTTTGATTTGAGAATCGCCACCATGTTATTATCGGAACACAGACCGAGATATCTGGATTTGAGGGTTAAGTTATGAATTGGGAAGTTCAAGGAGCACCCAATTCACCCAATCTAGGATTGGTCTTGCTAAGAAATCATCATCATTGCTATAAAAATTATGCATTCATGTACTAAAAGAAAAAGAACAAATAAATAATTTCTTATTTATTTGAGATGTCGGATCATATGCTTCGAGACCATCTCTATGGATGGGAGGGGCTCTAAGCTGATCCTTTAATGGAATCACACTACTTCAAAGACAAAGAAGGAGATGAGAAGGTAGAAAACAAAGAGTTTTACCTAAGCATTATTTAAGAATCCTATGGATGGCCTTGACTAAAGGCCTTGATGATCCAATGAGCTTGGCTTGAATGGTGTTGTGAAGGTTTGAATTTCGTGGGTGGGGGAGAGAGGCTGATTATGGAGACCTCTTTGATCAGATTTGGAGTGGTTTTGGGTGAATGGGGACTTTAAAGGCTTTTTGGTTCAAGAACCTCTATATTTATAAGAGTTCTAGACCTAGGGTTTTGGCCAAGAAGGTAAGTTGTGATGGGAATCCAAGACATGATTCCCACAGAGGTATTTTTGGACTCTAGGATCGTCCATTAGGTTTTCCCTGGAATGCTTAAGTGTTTGCCAAGAAAAGGGGTTAAGATCAATAAGGAAACTGACCAAAACCCGACTGTCAAGGGGGGATATCTCGTACGAGACATCAATGTCTCGTACGAGACATGCATGTGGTGGAATCACATTTTTGCCCTCTGCAGCAGTTTTGATGTTCATTTAGGCCCCTGACTAACGAAGTCAGTCAGAAACATAACGAAACATGTCCAACTTAACGAGTTTCGACCCAAATCAAAGGCGAGTCACAAAAGTAGTGTGATTATGAATGAATGTCAAAAATAGGGTGTCTACAGAGCCCCTCAGCGATGATACTTATGGATGAAGTAACATGGTCGATAGAAAAGATGCCATTTTGAACTAAGGGTATGGTCGTGCTAAAAAGCTGCCTACGTATTCCTCGGAAGGAAATCAGACCAAACGTAGTTCGACTCTGAAAACACGCAAAAACAGAGGTTTAAAGTATTTTGAAAATCATTTTTTTAAAACAATACTGCAGTAAGTAAAGTTTAGAGTTTAGAGAGTACCCATACTGAGGAATCAATGGCCTTGACCCAATTCTGAATATACTCCTTTTTGTTGATGACGAACCGTCTCCAGTTACAATCCATACTGAGGAATCAATCTCTTCGACTCCAATTCTAAACATTCCCTGTTTTTTATGACGAACCGCCTTCAGCTCTGGTGGGAATCCTATGTTATTAATGTACGTCTTGATAACAATTATCGGACTCGGGTTTGGAGACGCCAATTACTTGGATCCTTGCTTCTCCATCCAACGAGATTGCCTCTCCGCCGGAAAATATGAATCCTATGCCATTAGCTTACACCTTGATGACAATTATGGGACTCTGAGGGGTGTGAATCCTATGTTATTGGCGTACGCCTCGATAACAATTGTGGGATCACTGGTTGTGGAGACACCAATTACTCTGATCCTTGCTTCTCCTTCCAACAAGATTGCCTCTCCATCGGAAAATATGAATCCTATGCCATTAGCTTATACCTTGATGGCATTTATGGGACTCTGAATGGTGGGATCCTGTGTTACTAACTTACGTCTTGATAACAGTTGTGGGATACCCGGTTGTAAATCCTGTGCCACTAACATACGTCTTGATGACAGTCGTTGGATGCCTAGTTGTAAATCCTGTGCCACTGTAGACACCCCGCATTGGACCTCTCGCCCCGATTGCATACATAAGTATTTTTATTTAACTTATTTTTGTTAATTTCTGCTACTTTGGTTAAGTTTCTAACTGATTCCGTTAGTTTTGGACTAAACTGCATAACAAAATTAACTTTAGAGTCATTTCTGTCATTCTGTCTTTTCCACCCGCGGGCGCTTCCGACACAGATTGTGGGCTGCGCGCGCGACTCGCCCCTAAAGCGGGACTCGCGCACCTCCCATTATGGCAGTAACGGATTGCACCTTATTTCCCTCCCTTTTCTTATTTACAACATCTCTTCTAGATCACAAAAGAGCCTCTTTTTACCTCCACATTCATCCCCCCTAGTTTTATAACCACCAATCCCATTATTCTAGCCATTTCTTAAAAACAAAATATTTCTTTTTATTATTATTTGATTTTCTTTTATTTATTTCATTTATTATTTTATATATCTTATTTTCTATTGGTCAATTCCATCTCACATGGATTGATCATTTTCCCTCCAACCTTTCCCTCTCTTTTCTACCCATAAAAACCTCTCATTTCTACCTTAGAAAAGGACCCCAACTTTTGATTTACAAAACTACATTATACACAAATTCTCCCAACAAGAGTTCTTAGTAACAAGACTCTACACAAATTGTTCTACAACAATTTCTCTACAACAACACCATTTTCAAGTCCAAGTTTGAAGTCCTCTTTCTTAAGGTACTTTATTCTTCTTCTCCTATTTTACATGTCTTTCTAATGTATGCAATCCCCATCAATAAGACATAACCAAATAATCACTTTACTATATTAAAGTTGGTTAAGGTTATCTCCCTACATTTACACTCTAGTTTAATTTACTCTTCTTCTCTTAATGTAACCTTTGACATTTAATCAATAAAACAATTCTCTTTTAATTCCCCTTTTCTTTACTATATAATTGTTAGCACATTTTAATATCAACAGAAGGACTTTTTAGCATTAGAACACCAAAAATAGCAAGACCCGCGCAAGCGGGGCGGAGTGGGTGTTTAAGTACTTCTCACTCCGTCACCTAACCCCCGAACCCCCTCATCTCAAGAATCTTTGGTTTCGTAATCAATAAAAAAGGCTATTTTCTTAGGTTTTCTCGCGTTCCTCTAAAACGTGGGTGGTGACTCTTAAAATCAATTAGACATCCTAGGTAATTCACGCGCTCTAGCCAAGCCGTGGTTCCCCGGGGTATCTACTTTGGCGACTCCGCTGGGGACATAGAGGGTTAAACTTGCATTTTCTTCTTTTGGTTTTCTTATATCTGTTTTCTGGGCATTCTGGTAAAAAGGGTGGGAAGCGCGCGCCTCCGGCCTTCTTGGCCTAAAGCGCGCGCGTCCGACTCTAATTACCATAATCGCCCGCCTCCCATCTTATCCTTCAATTCTATGTTTCTGTGCTAACGTTTACTGCAGGGGAAACGTTTTATAATTTAGGGTCAAGGCAATCCCTTGAACCCGCTGATTTGCAGGTACTACCCAGAAGCGGGCGCCTCCACTTCTCTCAGTCTAACGCGCGTGCCTCCCGAGTAGGCTTCTGAATGCGCGCGCTTCTAGGAATTTCCCAGAAACAGAAACAGTGAACAGAATGGACAGTTTTGACAGTGTGTGGGCAACGGGCCTGCACAGAACAACTTTTATTTCCTGTTCATTTTTATCATTCACACGGGTGATTCGAAAGTTGTAAATTACGTGCTTATTTGTTTTTTTTTTATTTCCTTTGAAAAAAAAAATTGTCACGTGATAGACCTCACATAACACGCACAATTCTTATCAACTGCTCACTATTGAGTCGCACAAGTCCAACCCCAAACCCGTCGAGGCCTGTCCTAGGAAGTTTCAAGCTCCACCCGACCTTGACTCTTCCGAAGCGGTCAACCTCAGCCCGTGGCGTAGTTCATGACTACATGCTGGGTGACCTTTAAGCCTCTCTTTAGCCGAGCACAAACCGTACAATTCTAGTTAGGGCCTAACACTCCGTGACTCAAGTCAGTTTCCATGTGCCGAGATTTCCCTAAACTAATGTCTTTAAATCATACATGCCACTCGTTGTTATGGACGAAAATAAAAATCCGTCCCCGAATGTATGCTTTACTACATTAATTTTGTTTAATCCCGACACATGTAGGATTCACGAGCGTGGTGGAATCCGATGAGTATATGGGACCACGAGAAGGTCTATATACTAGTGTGACGATTCCACTATTTTTCTAGAAACCCCAAAAAGGACCACGTCCTTCCGACTTTTGTAAAAAAAAAAAAAAGAGTCATTTTTCTTATGTGGTTAAGTCTTTTTTCTTTGTTTGTGGGTCAATTATTTTACTCAAAATATGTTTGTGGGGCCAACCTAAGATCGACCGTGTTCTCTCAATAGGTCCAATGGCTTCCAACAGCAACAACAACAAGGGTGAGAATACTTCCGTGTCCAACGAAAGGCTCTTCAACATAATAAGAGCCATGGGGGAGCAAATGGATAGACTTGTCGAGGATGCCCGCCGTAAGGACGATTTGTGGCAAGACCGTCTTGATCTCAAGAGGAAAATTCATGAAGAAGATGTGTCCGAACTTAAGGCTCGTTTTCAAGAGCTCACCGACAACAAGGGAAAGGTCCACGGTAAAGCATTCTCAAGTGGCTCATCCCTCAAAAGTCACAAAGGTGCCACCAACGACCGTATCTATACCCCTCTCAATGGCATGACTGTCACCAAGGCCTATGAAAATCTCAAAGCAAAGGGACAAATTTCTCCTCTCCAAGGGTACAAGCAACCACAACCATTGCGTCGCAACCATGCCCACCACAAGTGGTGTGACTATCACCTATGCGGCGGTCACCTCACCGAGGATTGCTTCTCCATCCGCAATATCATCCAAGACTTGATTAGCAATGGTGAGTTTACCGCGGTTGAAGAACAACAGTTAGAGAGTGAGAACATGCAAGAACTCATCAAGGAAGGGGCTCAGATTTGAAATAGGGTCTCAACAAGAGATCATGCCTCAAGGAAGGCTACAACGACAATGGGGACTACAGCAACAATCTCCGTTTCTCTTTCTCTACCTAGTAATAGGGATAAAAGAAAGAGTCAAAGTCATCTTTAGTGTGCATTAATGTTTTCTCTCGTCCCATGTTCAATGTCGAGTCTTATTATCAAATAAAAGTCGTTCTTATGCTCATACACTCTTCCAAGTTGTTCAATCTAATTCTTTGCAAAATGATGAAAAAGGTGTCTAAACAAGTTTTGGAATGAAGGCCATCGCTTGAACGCCTAGGGGCCAAACATCGACGACGGCATCAACAACGAAGACATCAACAACGACGAAATCAAGACAAAGAAAGGTGGAGCAATGATCATGAAGCAAAGTTTTCAAAAGGGGATTAAAAAAAATCCCCCTCAATCAAAGAAGAGCAACAACAACATCATTCCACCAAACAAAGGACGAAGCAACATCGATAACAATCACGACGAAGCAACAATTCATCACTGCGAATGGAGAATCCACAAGAACTATGGTGACCTGAGGCTCTTCACTGGAGGAACATAGGCAACCTTCGGGTCCGGTCTCACGCAAGAAAGAAGATGTGTGAAAGGCTCCCGAGAAATGGAGTAGCTCTTGCCATGTCCTCTCATGTTTGTTCCCTCGCACGAGGATGAGTCACTCTTACTTTGCTCAACAAATGATGATTCCCTAGGGGCTATGTGACTCAAGAACAAGGGCTTCTTTTGCCTCATTTGACAATCAATAAGCCCTAGGGGCTATGCTTGAGAAAGATGTGTGAGACTATCCACAAAGTCTCTCAAAAGGGATATCAAAAAGCCCTCTTGTCATGTGTGCCCGTGCTCGTTCCCCCAATCAAGGATGAACCTTTCTCGCAATCAATGATGGCACTCTAGGGGCTATGGTCAAGTCTTAAAGGCTCCCTCTGTAGACACCCCGCCTTGGACCTCTCGCCCCGATTGCATACATAAGTATTTTTATTTAACTTATTTTTGTTAGTTTCTGCTACTGCGGTTAAGTTCCTAACTGATTCCGTTAGTTTTGGACTAAACTGCATAACAGAATTAACTTTAGAGTCATTTATGTCATTCTGTCTTTTCCACCCGCGGGCGCTTCCGACACTGTTTGTGGGCTGCGCGCGTGACTCGCCCCTAAAGCGGGACTTGCGCGCATCCCATTATGGCAGTAACGGATTGCACCTTATTTCCCTCCCTTTTCTTATTTACAACATCTCTTCTTGATCACAAAAGAGCCTCTTTTTACCTCCACATTCATCCCCCCTAGTCTTATAACCTCCAATCCCATTATTCTAGCCATTTCTTAAAAACAAAATATTTCTTTATATTATTATTTGACTTTCTTTTATTTATTTCATTTATTATTTTATTTATCTTATTTTCTATTGGTCAATTCCATCTCACATGGATTGATCATTTTCCCTCCAACCTTTTCCTCTCTTTTCTACCCATAAAAACCTCTCACTTCTACCTTAGAAAAGGACTCCAACTTTTGATTCACAAAACTACATTATACACAAATTCTCCCAACAAGAGTTCTTAGTAACAAGACTCTACACAAATTGTTCTACAACAATTTCTCTACAACAACACCATTTTCAAGTCCAAGTTTGAAGTCCTCTTTCTTAAGGTACTTTATTCTTCTTCTCCTATTTTACATGTCTTTCTAATGTATGCAATCCCCATCAATGGGACATGACCAAATAATCACTTTACTATATTAAAGTTGGTTAAGGTTATCTCCCTACATTTACACTCTAGTTTAATTTAATCTTCTTCTCTTAATGTAACCTTTGACATTTAATCAATAAAACAATTCTCTTTTAATTCCCCTTTTGTTTAATATATAATTGTTAGCACATTTTAATAACAATAGAAGGACTTTTTAGCATTAGAACACCAAAAGTAGCAAGACCCGCGCAAGCGGGGCGGAGTGGATGTTTAAGTACTTCCCACTCTGTCACCTAACCCCCGAACCCCCTCATCTCAAGAATCTTTGGTTTCGTAATCAATAAAAAAGGCTATTTTCTTAGGTTTTCTCGCGTTCCTCTAAACGTGGGTGGCGACTCTTAAAATCAATTAGACATCCTAGGTAATTCACGCGCTATAGCCAAGCCGTGGTTCCCCGGGGTATCTACAGCCACAAACATACGCCTTAATGACAGTCATTGGATTTAGAATTTTCTGATGCAGATATTGTTGCTCACCCATGATCTTGGATGTACGGTGAGAATAAATTCGTACTGAGAAACAACTTTGCTTGTTCCAATTTTGAAAATATCCATTTGTTGACGACTCAATGTTCCATCTTGAACCGGGTTCAGATTTGACTTTTCAGTCTAAAGCAGGGATTTTTCTGACCGTTCTGGTAAAAAGCCGGGCTTTTCTGTTTAAAGGAGGGATTTTCTGGAATTTCTCAAGAAAACATGGTTTTCTGAGGATTTTCTAGGGATATCTCGTATGAGGGAAGGATGTCTCGTACGAGACGTCTCTATTTTTACGCAGACCAGAGACATTTTAGGCGCTGAAAGTGATTCCAAAATCACTTTTTCATATTTGTTTTCGGGAGCTCATCAACCCTAGGCGATTTTCTTCCCAAAAATCTCCATTTTCACCGAGTTCTAGTGATTCCCAACCCTTTCAAATGGCCGGTGCTAATCGATCCCACAAAGAACACCACTTTGGCAGGCATGTGAAGGGTAAAGTGTAGGCGATGGATGAGTTGTGCCCATTCCCCAAGGACCACGTTTCTCACGCCGTTCAGATGAGGCGGGTAAGGATCTCTTCCTTTGACTGATTTTCCATGTCAATTTTGTTGTTGAGTGTCTCAATTTGGTGTTCTAGCAATTCGACTTTTGTCAATTTTCACCTAGAATTATCGCCGCTAGGGTTTACCATGCATGGCTTCTCTTTCGATGGAATTTCATCCTTGTTGATGTTGAAAATCATTGTAGTATAGTAGTACATGATTTCGACTGTCGTTTTAGGCAATTTTGCGACTTTTTGGGTAAAATGCTTAAATGAGGATTTTACCGATTTTTTGACATCTGTCTCTTTTATCTATGTTGCTTGCAGTCATTACGGGTGATTAACAACTGTAGAGGCAGCGTACGAGCGGTTGCCGAGAGGTGGGCAACTCTTAATGGCGAGATGAAGGAAGAGATCGAGAATCTCGGGCTGAAACCCTCCTTTGACGGCTTGGTCGGTGAGAGGAGGAACGTTCACTTGCTCTAGGCCATTCGGGAGCGCTGGTGGGACAATACTTATACCATGCACATACGGTGGGGGAGGTTACCATGACTCCTACTGACTTTCATGCCATTACGGGGATTGCCATTGTCGGTGAGCCACTTGAGGTAGATTCAGACTTTTCTCTTAGCAGGGACGATATGATGCGCTTTCTTGGCTTCTCTGTGTGTACCCTAGGCAAGGGTGTCCCTCTGAAGGCCTTGACGGAGAGGGTGGATACTTATGTCACCGTTAATGCTAGTCAGATGCATCTGACCAATACTAGCATTGCAGCCGTTTGCGGCTTTCTGTGGCGGGCCTTTTCTGAGACGCTATTTGCCAATCATGCGTCGAGAGCCTTGTTCACTCTCCTGAGTATGTTGAGAGACATGCAGCATGTCACTGATGCTAGCTAGGGTTTTACTGGCTTGGCCCACTGCTATGTGACGATGGATGAGAGTTCGCGGGATCGGGCGAACGCTGGCTTAGGCGGCTACAGTCATGCCTGAGAGGTATAATACTCATCTTCTTCTATATTCCTCCTTAATTTCAGCCCTAGTTTACTTTCTTTCTCGGTAACTCATTCAGTTTTGACATTTTTCTATGTTTCTCCCCTGTGCAGGCTTGGGGGATATGCCATGTTTGGTCTCTTCACTTTCAACCTTCGAGACAACACTGTTATGTTCCCAGATACTTTGAGATGGAGCCGAGGTAACAGGGATACTCATGATGAGCAGGCAGAAGGGGCTGATATGCTGGTGGAGCGTATGCGGCTATATTTTGATAGATGGGAGGCCGTCCCTGAGTCTGCTGTCGCTTTCTTTCTTTGGAAGAGCTTGGGCATTGATCATGTTTACGGGTTCGTTGGTATGAGATTGTTGATGATCGGGCTCGGTGGGAGATGCATCTATTTAGGAGAGATAGTCTCTCGCCAGCAAGGTGGTGGCAGACTCGATGTCCTTGTTCCTCAGGACCCACCAGCTCATATGCTTAACTTTTATGCTATCGCGGAGTAAGATAGAGGGGACCTCATTATTGATCAGGATGCTTTCGACCATATGTCTCCGGAGGCTTTCTTGCTCGTCTCATGCCTCGGTTGATTCTGGAGGGTGACCAGGCTCAGGCTCAGGGGTTTGTGGATATTACTTTCCATCCGCAGCTCGGACCCTCTTCATTCTCCTACAGTATGGCTGAGGGAATAGAGAGCACCGGGGACCTTCCCGCCGATTACGACATGCCTGAGGGACTTGTACCTCCCGCTGACGCGACCATGGTATGATTTATGACCCTTCTTCCGTCATTTCTGTCATTCTACCATTTCATTTCTCCGTTTATCATTTATCTGAAAATTTTGACATCTCTATTTGTTTCTTCTCAACAGGTGCCTATTTCCGAGTATAGAGAGGTCGCGGGACGGCTTGCCCAGTTTATGGCCTATGCCAAGAGGGTGAAGAGAGAGACTGCGGATCTCTTAGGCCGCTTGGCTTGCCAGACAACAGAGTCAGCTTGTAACGACCCCAAAAACCCGTCCCTATTTATTTTATATTTTTGGGGATTTTTAGTTGACTTATGTGTGCATTTTATGTGTTGCATCATATTTTATGATTTGCACATCTTACTTGATTTAATGTGTTATTTATTTAGTTAGTAGTAATAATGGTTAAAGGAGTTAAATGATTAAGTTGAAACTTTAGGGTCCTTTGTGAAAATATAAGTTCAAGGGGCTTAATTGTTGAAAATGGAAATTGAGTGATCGAAGTAGAAAATTTGGGTAAAAAATCTCTTATAACTTCTCCTTTTTTCTTTTCTTTCTCTGTGTTTCATTTTTATGCTCTGCAACATTCTACGTTGTTCCTAGGGTTAGGAGAAAAAGGTACGTTCAACCCATTTCGATTTAATTCTTTTTATTTACTTATCCGTTTTAAAAACTAATTATATAAAAATGATCAGGGCGTTGAGTAGGTCATTTCTACCCGAACAAAACATATTTCTGTGATACTTTTTCCGGAAATAGGTAAGTTACTAATTCCCCTTAAATAGTAAAATGGTCATATATTTGTATATGTGTGATATGTGGTGAAATTATTGTGAAAATAATTTATTTGTGATACTTGTTTATTTTGGACAAATGGAGTATAATTATACTGGGTAAGTGACTTGGTTTGTATGTAAGGATGTATATGGAGTATGTTTATATACCTGAGAATGTTAGTATAAGTGTTTGAAAGTATACTCCTACTCGTGGGACGGTAAAATATTAACATTGAGTTAAATGTTAAAATAAGTATATTATAAAAATTATACTATTATTCTTGGGACAGAAAAATGAATGAAAGTATCCCTATATGAGTATATTAGAAAAATTATACTTATACTTTTGGGATGGTAATATATTTAATTGGAATAAAAGAAAATTATTCTATTATTTGTGGGACGGTAAAAAGAATGAAATAAAATTGAAAGTAAAGTTTTGGGCATGTATTGCACTACTGGGTATTGTTAGTATTGTTAAAATACTAGTGAAAGTATACTCCTATGTTTGGGACGGTGGAATAGAGGAAGTATAATTTATTCAAGTTTTGGCCTGCGAGATGTGTTGGGCGGCCACCCAAATAGGGCGTGCGGCAGCACACTTATCTGGAAGATTTTTCTCTTGGGACAGAGTGTTTTGGGTGGCCGCACAGTCTGGTGTGTGCGACCGCCCAGGGTTACTGGAAAAGATGAGTGGTTCCAATCCAAGTGATTTAAAGTTCAATCTTGGTTTAGGTCTTAGGTGATATCCTAGGGTACCTAGAGGGTTGTTGTAGAACACCCTAGTGTTTGAAATGGGTTCCTTTGTGAAATAAGAGTTGTGGAATTTGACTAAATGTTAATTGGATTTGGTTGAGCATCTTTTGATGTGGTTTGGATTGGTTCATCTTTGTGATGTGTTTGGCTTGGTTCCAGACTTTGGAATCATTGTCCTTGGCTGTTGTTTAAGCAAGTATTCATTACTATGCTAGTGTTAAAGTCCAGCTGGTCTTGTGTTGAAAACTCGGGACAGTGGTAGGGATTATAGTGGCACACGAGCCAAGTTCATTGTAAGGCGTCTACCATTGGTTTCCCATTTTTATAGAATAGATATTTTTTGTTTCCTACTCACACGAGCCCATATTCTTGCTTTTCGATCAATTTCTAATTCTGATCTTCCTCCCCAATCTGATATTATGGTGCCGGTATAGGACGAAATTCCGTTATGGTTCAACTTTGAACGGAAATAAATACCGGGACTTTGCAATATTTGATTGATCACAATTCTATATATTCCATTTACTATAGAAGTTCCCAGAGAACCCCAGTCCAGATTGGCCTTGGATGAGATGAACTAGCTCCCTCGAGTGAGCATTTGGGTTATGTCTATGTGTCATATTTCCCTCTCTGGTTACTTTGGTTCTATTGGTTATGGTTTGGTTTTCAGGATCCCGGCTTCAGCTCTTTGATGCTGCTCAGTTGATACCTCTCAGATGATTATATGTTTGATTCGAGAACCTTGGCTCAGTATCTATGTATGAGTGAATAATTTAGCCTTATGTGTTGCCTGATGAGTTAGTCGTTATTTCCAACCGGTATGGGATGGTTGGCGATAGGGAGCCTCTCATGTTATGTGCTATATGCTATATGATTGTTTGTTGATATTTTTTCTTTATGATTATCATATCAGCATGTAACGTAGTTGCATTTTAGTAGCTTACTGAGATTCATTCTCACCCCTTATTTGTTTACTGTTTTAGATAAAGGCGAGTCCAGGGAATAGGATAATTGCACGGGAGGACGTTGTGGTGGTAAGAGTTTGGGATATGAGTTTTGTCAAGGTTACATTACATAGATGTATAACCTTTTGGGTAGAGTTTCCTTGACTTCATCATCTTATAACACCTATATTTTGGATAATGTCGGTGTATGTACATTTGTATAAAAGTTTGTAAGCCTTCGGGTTAAATACTTTCGTTTGTGAAAGTGGTTTGAAAAGTTTGTTTGAAAGTTAGTGGAAGTCTTTGAACTTCAAGTGTGGATTTTGTTAAACTTTATGAAAGTATATTTCGAAAAATTTTCCTTAAATGTTTTATAACGTCTTCCACTCGTGTCCCGAGTGTGGGGCCAAGTAGGACCACGGGTCTGGGGCGCGATAGTTGGTATCAGAGCTGGTTGTAGATCGTCTAGAATGAATAAGTGACCTAGGATGGTAGTTGGGTAGAGAGTGAGTAACGTTGAGTGTTTTATGCAGATAATCACTGAAGATGGTTGGAACAGAGGGTGATCAGTCGGGGCCTTCAGGGCTGGGTAATGCTAGAGAAGAGGTTCGAACAATGTTCCAAGGTATGTTTGAAACTGTAATGAAAACAATTGACGATATAGTTGAGCATAAAAGCAAGGTTGAAGCCTCAGATGTGACAAAACGAGGAGGACAGTTAAAACCACAACCCCAGCGTGGTGATAGTAAAGAATACCAAGGGACATCTTCGCAAGCTAAGGAATCTTTTAAAGGGCCACAGAATAGAAGAACTCAAGGAAAACGAGTATGTAGCTATTGTCGAAAGGAAGGGCATTTAGAAGAAAGATGTTGGAAGAAGCAAGGCAAATGTATGAGATGTGGTCAGTTGGGTCACTTTCAGAGGAATTGCTCTAAATTTAAGAATCAGTTATCGGGAAGTGTAATTGGGTCTTCTCAGGGTCAGAAGAGGGATTCTTCAGGGAAGCTTAAGGTACAAGGTAGTGTTTCTGCCATCAATCAACAATAGATTTCAGATCTTTCTAATGTGACTGAAGGTATAATTTCTATGTCTAGTTTGAGGGCACATACACTTATAAACCCTGGATCTTCGCATTCTTATGTGTCTGTGCATTTTTCTTCTCGATTTCATGTGTCTCATGACTCTCTACCTTAGGTGTTAGAGGTGTCTATCCTAAGGGGGAGTGTTTGGTGATTGATAGAGTGTTGCGCACTTGTGATGTGCAAATTTGTGAGCATGTTTTACTTGCTGGTTTAGTTATTTTTCCATAGCAAGATTTTGATATTATTGTGGTGGAGTTTTATATGCTAGTGTGCTTTAATTAAGCATGGTAGATATATGTGTTTAGAATTCATGTTATTTTTGCATTAAAGTCTGAAAATTGTTATCAGAAGGTTATACCTGGTATTTGGTTTATGGGGTTGGCAGCAGAGTGTCTATAGCTAAATTAGAAAATGTACTTTTTCTTTGTGAGATCTCAGATATGTTTTCTATTGAGTAGTACATGATTGATGAAAACCTTGGGTTATCTTGAGTTGTTGGGGTATAATGCTATATTGTTGATATCTAGTGCAATATATCCATAACATTGGTTGAGTTAAAGGAGTAGAAGATTCAACTTAAGATATTTCTTGACAAGGGATTCATTACGTTTAGTATATCTACGTGGGATGTATCAGTATTGTTTATTATGAAAAGGTATGGTACTTTGCGATTGTATATTGAATACTAAGAGCTCAACCAGATGACTATAACGAATCATCACTTGTTATTTTATATGGGGGATATAATTGATCAACTTCAGAGATCAGTGGTTTATTCAGTGGTTGACTTGAAGTGATTATCATCAGTTGAAATTTTGAGTTGAGTATATTTTAAAAACGGTTTTTCATACCAGGTATGGGCATCATAAATTGTGGTCATAATGTTTGAATTAACAACTACTTTAGTGGTATTGTTGGATATGTTGAGTTGTATCTGTAGCCGTAATTAGATTGCTTTGTGAGAGGCAACAGTTGTGAAATCAAGGCATTATGTCTTCTTGTTAGATGATATATTATTTTGAGGAAGTTTCAACTCAGACATGGTTATTGATTCTTTAAATATGGAAGCAACAGTAATTGGAAAAATCCTACTTCAGCAGCAGAGGTATGTTACTTGTTGAGATTGGCATATGGTTAGAGATTCATTGATGGATTTCTAAGGTAGCTACACCGTTAACTATATGACACAGGAAGATACACTTTCACGATGGATTGGTAAGAGTGAAACGAGTTTTTAATTGTTGAAACGAGAGTTGATGACAACTTCAGTATTGATATTGCTTAATGGATTTGAACAGTATTACAGTTATCTAGAGGATATGATCATTGTTACTATTTTCTAGCGGATATGTCGAGTTTTACTATTATAGTGGATCTGATAAATTTATTATTCATGGTGATGCCTTAAAGAGTGATTGAGATGTTCATCGCTTCAGAATTGTATGGTAACAATGTGTGCTTTAAGAAGACTGATTCCTTATGAACAAAATTATCCTACCTATAACTTGAGATTTATTGCGATTATATATCCATGGCATTAGTGAATGACCTTTATAAAGCCATATTGAAGTGTTTACCAACCATGAGAGTTAAAGTATTGGTTTTTTCAAAGAGAGTTACACATGAGATAATGCAGGTAGAGTACCATGTTATATCATCTGGGAAAGGTAATGTGTTAGAGGATACATTGACTTATAGTTCATGTTTGATAAAACTAAATGGGGCATGTTAGAGGAATTAACATTTTGGAGTCTTTGTGAGTTGAGACATGGTGTGATTTTGCGATTGTGGAAGCTTTAAGTTTCTACTCTATTGAATGATTTCAACTATAGAAAATTTCTAGTGGAATGAACGATGATAGACAACATGATTGTTTTCGTTGCTAGTGATGGAACTTTAACTTTTGTAGCAGAGTATGTAGTCGATACTTAGTGGAACCAACATGCATAACGAAATTCAACTACAGGTACTTGAAGAAATACACAAGACCAATTTAATTATGAATCCAAGTAAATGTAGAGTATTGAGATAATTTGAAGAGTTACATTTGATTTGTTTGACACGCGAAATTCTATGCATTCAACTAAGTCCTTGAGCTGCGAATAATCTGAAAGTAAAATATCAGTGATCAGTTGGTTTGTGACAAGCCTTTGAGATTTCTGAGTGGATATGAATCTATTGCGAAAGGTTTTATTGAAGGAGTTACACTGAATAGATGAGACCAATGATGTTGATTGATAGCGGATTGGTTACCAAGTTTTCTCACGTTATCTATTTTGAGGGTATAAATGTTAATTCCAGTTGTTACTTATTTATTCAAAAGATAGTTTGATTTCATGGGATGCCTATGAGCATGGTATTGGATATGGGTTTCTTATTTACATCTTGATTTTAGCAAGCAATTCGGAAGGCTTTGAATTCAGAATTGGGATATAGAACGACTTTTCATCCTCAGACAGATGGTCAGTTAGGAAGAACCATTCAGATTCTTAAGGACATGTTGAGAACTTGTTCAGTTGATTCTTAGAATTCGTGGGATATACCTTTACTTCTCGTGGAGTTTGCTTAATATATCAGTTCTTTTGAGATTTTGGGAAGAATTAGAGATTGGGCTTATCATCTTGTGTTAGTTCCTTCTCTTGACAAGGTTTATAATGTGTTCCATGTGTCGATGCTACGCAAATCTGTTTATGATTTTTCTCATGTATGTCTACAGTTTTAGAGGATATTGAATCGAGTAAGTCTTAGGAGAAGCATTCAGATCAAGTGATTGATTCTAGAATTCGAGAATTGAGAAATGAGAGTATTCATTTTGCTTGAGTGGTATAGAGAAATAATAATGTGAAAGAATCTACTTGGAAGTTTCGAAATTAGAATGGAAAGGAAATATCATTGGTTGTTTAAGGGTCGAGGTAAGTAAACCCTAAAATTCGGGACGATTTTTTTTTTAGGGGGAGTGATTGTAACGACCCCAAAAACCCGTCCCTATTTATTTTATATTTTTGGGGATTTTTAGTTTACTTATGTGTGCATTTTATGTGTTGCATCATATTTTATGATTTGCACATCTTACTTGATTTAATGTGTTATTTATTTAGTTAGTAGTAATAATGGTTAAAGGAGTTAAATGATTAAGTTGAAACTTTAGGGTCCTTTGTGAAAATATAAGTTCAAGGGGCTTAATTGTTGAAAATGGAACTTGAGTGATCAAAGTAGAAAATTTGGGTAAAAAATCTCTTATAACTTCTCCTTCTTTCTTTTCTTTCTCTGTGTTTCATTTTTATGCTCTGCAACTTTCTACGTTCTTCCTAGGGTTAGGAGAAAAATGTAAGTTCAACCCATTTCGATTTAATTCTTTTTATTAACTTATCCGTTTTAAAAACTAATTATATAAAAATGATCAGGGCGTTGAGTAGGTCATTTCTACCCGAACAAAACATATTTCTGCGATACTTTTTCCGGAAATAGGTAAGTTACAAATTCTTCTTAAATAGTAAAATGGTCATATATTTGCTATATGTGTGATATGTGGTGAAATTATTGTGAAAAGAATTTATTTGTGATACTTGTTTATTTGGGACAAATGGAGTATAATTATACTGGGTAAGTGACTTGATTTGTATGCAAGGATGTATATGGAGTATGTTTATATACATGAGAATGTTAGTATAAGTGTTTGAAAGTATACTCCTACTCGTGCGACGGTAAAATATTAACATTAAGTTAAATGTTAAATAAGTATATTATAAAAATTATACTATTATTCTTGGGACGGGGAAATGAATGAAAGTATCCCTAAATGAGTATATTAGTATATTAGAAAAATTATACTTATACTTTTGGGATGGTAAAATACTTAAATGGAATAAAAGAAAATAATTCTATTATTTGTGGGACGGTAAAAAGAATGAAATAAACTTGAATGTAAAGTTTTGGGCATGTATTGCACTACTGGGTATTGTTAGTATTGTTAAAATACTAGTGAAAGTATACTCCTACGTTTGGGACGGTGGAATAGATGAAGTATAATTTATTCAAGTTTTGGCCTGCGAGATGTGTTGGGCTGCCGCCCAAATAGGGCGTGCGGACGCACACTTATCTGGAATACTTTTGTCTTGGGACAGAGTGTTTTGGGCAGCCGCACAGTCTGGTGTGGGAGACCGCCCAGGGTTGCTGGAAAAGTTGAGTGGTTTCAATCCAAGTGATTTAAAGTTCAATCTTGGTTTAGGTCTTAGGTGATATCCTAGGGTACCTAGAGGGTTGTTGTGGAACATCCTAGTGTTTGAAATGGGTTCCTTTGTGAACATAAGAGTTGTGGAATTTGAATAAATGTTAATTGGATTTGGTTGAACATCTTTTGATGTGGTTTGGATTGGTTCATCTTTGTGATGTGTTTGGCTTGGTTCCCTACTTTGGAATCATTGTACTTGGCTGTTGTTTAAGCAAGTATTCATTACTATGCTAGTGTTAAAGTCCAGCTGGTCTTGTGTTGTGGAGTCGGGACAGTGGTAGGGATTATAATGGCACACGAGCCAAGTTCATTGTAAGGCGTCTACCATTGGTTTCCCATTTTTAACCCCCAGTCCAGATTGGCCTTGGATGGGATGAACTAGCTCCCTCGAGTGAGCATTTGGGTTATGACTATGTGTCATATTTCCCTCTCTGGTTACTTTGGTTCTATTGGTTATAGTTTGGTTTTTGGGATCCGGCTTCAGCTCTTTGATGCTGCTCAGTTGATACCTCTCAGATGGTTATATGTTTGATTCGAGAACCTTGGCTCAGTATCTATGTATGAATGAATAATTTAGCCTTATGTGCTGCCTGATAAGTTGGTCGTTATTTCCAACCGGTATGGGACGGTTGGCGATAAGGAGCTTCTCATGTTATGTGCTATATTGTATATGATTATTTGTTGATATTGTTTCTTTATGATTATCATATCAGCATGTAACGCAGTTGCATTTTAGTAGCTTACTGAGATTCATTCTCACCCCTTATTTGTTTACTGTTTTAGATAAAGGCGAGTTCGGGGAATAGGATAATTGCACGGGAGGACGTCGTGGTGGTAAGAGTTTGGGATCTGAGTTTTGTCAAGGTTACATTACATAGATGTATAACCTTTTGGGTAGAGTTTCCTTGACTTCATCATTTTGTAACACCTATATTTTGGATAATGTCGGTGTATGTACATTTGTATAAAAGTTTGTAAGCCTTCTGGTTAAATACTTTCGTTTGGGAAAGTGGTTTGAAAAGTTTGTTTGAAAGTTAGTGGAAGTCTTTGAACTTCAAGTGTGGATTTTGTTAAACTTTATGAAAGTATATTTCAAAAAAATTTCCTTAAATGTTTTATAACGTCTTCAACTCGTGTCCCGAGCGTGGGGCCAAGTAGGACCACGGGTCTGGGGCGCAACACATTCTTGTGGGAAAAGGCCTCGGACTGATGAATGATCACGCGGCGGTGGCGACGTCTCCTCCCTTTTGATGCCTGAGTAGATAGGATCCCCCATTTGTCCCTTCTTTCATTGATGATGTATTTATTGCCTTGGTGTAGGCGAAGACAATTTTTCTTTTTGTACCTATACAACAGTTATTTCCTAACTCTAACACACAATACAATAGTTATTTTTAGTTTTTATTTCTGACTGTGTAAATGGAATGATTCACATCCGGTTGGTCAACCGAGGGGTAATTTTATGAGATGGATTCGTGTTGGTTTATTTGTATGTGATGTATAAAGTGTTTCGATTGCATTTCTGAGGTGATTGAGACATGTTTTGACCTGTCGGGCAACCTGGGATTTGAGCAGAGTTGTTGCTGTTCTGAACTGGGAGATGCCTCGTACAAGACATCGATGTCTCGTACTAGTCATCCTCTGAATCTGCGACTGTTTCTCCTTTTTCCTCGAGGATTTGGTATCAAACTTGTATATAAACACCTCTAGTCCGTCCTAGAATACCATGTAGCCTTGAATCAGTTCTGGGAACCTTTCTTTCGGGGTAGAATTCTCAACCTTTTGCTCCCAATGGCCCTAAGTAAGTCCGTCCCTTCATCAATAATTGTTGATGAGTTCTCCTTGGACTCGGAATTGGTGGAACGTACAAGGGTGGTTTAGCAACGTTCTTTCATTCATTCAATAAACCTCGCCAAGAGAGATTCATGGAGATGTTCGGGTTTAAGATTCTCTTCACCTTGAAGAATCTAAAACCGGATTGGGACCTTTTAAAGGGAGTTGTCCGCTTTTGGGATCCATCGACTTATCTCTTCAACTTTTCACTTAATGAGATGGTCCCTACTGTAGAGGAGATGGCGGCTATCTTGGATATGCCATTGACCGGGGTGATTGCGGTTCCTAATTGTGACAAGGTACCGTCTGTAGATACCCCGGGGGAACCACGGCTTGGCTATAGCGGTGAATTATCCTAGGATGTCTAACTTGTTTTTTAGAGTCGCCACCTATGTTTTGAGGAACATAAGAAAAACCTATTGATTGTAGCCTAAGTTTGATTACGAAAACAGAGATTCTTTGTTTTGAGTTTCGGGGGTTAGATTACGAGATGGGAAGTACCGAAACACCCATCTCGCCCAACTTACGTTGGTCTTGCTTGATCGAAATCTACATGAATGAAAATGTTCTTCTTCTTCTTCTTTAAGTCATGAAAAGGGGGGATTTAAAATAGGATTTGGAATGTAGGAGATAACTCCTTAACCAACCTCAATGAGATGAGATGATCATTAGAGTCATGTCCCAAAATGATTTGGGTGATTGCACATTTGATTGAAGTAAAAAGAGAGAGAGGAGATGAAGTAGAAAAGAAAGGAAAAGATGGACTTTTACCTACAATTTGAAGAACTTCAAATATTGCTTGAAGAGATCCTTGGAGAACCTTTAGAAAGTGATTTTGGTATAGTTTTTGTAAGTTCAATCTTCGGTCCAAGTTTTCGATCCTTGAAAATGGAGGTAAAGAGAGGTTTTTATAGGTGAAAGAGGGGTGTTTTTGGTGCCAAAACTCAGTCCCCAAGAAATCCTTCCCGGGCAAAATCCTGTAAATTGAGCAAGGGAGGGAATCCTGGCCAGAAATCTGTAACTGACGCCCAGAGGCGCGCGTTTCCTGCTTTGGGGGCGGGAGGCGCGCGCGTCTGGATCCTCCTGTAGGAGGCGCACGACTCAGAGAAGGCAATTTTGACAGAATGGACTAGAAAGCCAGCCCTGTCATTCAGTTTAGTCCCTGGACTTAACGAAGTCAGTCAGGAACTTAACAGAAGTGACAGAAACTAACGAGAAACACTTAAAATGGGGAGAAACACAAAATCAAATGTGCAATCGGGGTGAGCGGTCCAAGGCGGGGTGTCTACAGAGCCCCTCGGCGACGTGGATTGCAAAGCAAAACGCGTCGACGAAAGTTAAAAACACCCGCCGAGGACATCACCAAGAAAAGGCAAAGACTCGATGAAAGCAGGAATTTGAAATTGCGAGAGATAGTGGTGCGCTCCCTGTGCGAGCGACTTTTGTTGATAGAGGGGGTGGCATGATCCGTTAGGTGAACCTGCCGGCTGAATGTTTTGAATGAGGCCGTTAGTGAACCTTTTGATGAATCCGTTAGTGAATCCCTTGGATGAGTCCGTTGGTGAACCCTTGTTGACGAATCCGTTGGTGAATCCGTTTGATGAATCCGTTAGTGAATCCCTTGGATGAGTCCATTGGTGAACCCTTGTTGACAAATCCGTTGGTGAATCCGTTTGATGAATCCGTTAGTGAATCCTTTGGATGAGCCCGTTGGTGAACCCTTGTTGACGAATCCGTTAGTGAATCCGTTTGATGAATCCGTTAGTGAATCCCTTGGATGAGTCCGTTGGTGAACCCTTGTTGACGAATCCGTTGGTGAATCCGTTGGATGAATCCGTTAGTGAATCCCTTAGATGAGTCCGTTGGTGAACCCTTGTTGACGAATCCATTAGTGAATCCGTTTGATGAATCCGTTAGTGAATCCCTTGGATGAGTCCGTTGGTGAACCCTTGTATGAGTCCGTTGGTGAACCCTTGTATGAGTCCGTTGGTGAACCCTTGGATGAGTCCGTTGGTGAACCCTTGTTGATGAATCCGTTAGTGAATCCGTTTGATGAATCCGTTAGTGAATCCCTTGGATGAGTCCGTTGGTGAACCCTTGTTAACGAATCCGTTAGTGAATCCGTTTGATGAATCCGTTAGTGAACCCCTTGGATGAGTCCGTTGGTGAACCCTTGTTGACGAATCCGTTGGTGAATCCGTTGGATTAATCCGTTAGTGAATCCTTTGGATGAGTCCGTTGGTGAACCCTTGTTGACGAATCCGTTGGTGAATCCGTTTGATGAATCCGTTAGTGAATCCCTTGGATGAGTCCGTTGGTGAACCCTTGTTGACGAATCCGTAGGTGAATCCGTTTGATGAATCCGTTAGTGAATCCCTTGGATGAGTCCGTTGGTGAACCCTTGTTGACGAATCCGTTGGTGAATCCGTTTGATGAATCCGTTAGTGAATCCCTTGGATGAGTCCGTTGGTGAACCCTTATTGACGAATCCGTTGGTGAATCCGTTTGATGAAATATTGCTTTGAAGTCTCGTGCCATTTGGAGTCACGCTTGACTTTTTGAATTGTGGGGTACGGGCACAGTTGACCGCGACCAGAAAAATGTTCCTGCTGGGGATGAAATGTTGAGATTGACTCTTGAGGGGGGTGTGGCACCCGTGACAGAACTTAGGGAGTTAGGAATTTTGAAGAGGACAACCTACTTTTGAGTGGGAGTTTCTATCCTACTTTCGATTTTTGACATGCCTTAAGGGCGGACCAGAAGAATGTGAGCCCAACTGGGTGTCCGAGGATCGGGACAGTGTGTTGATTTAGGCTGGAGATCTCTGACAAGGCCCTTTTCTTGAAGCGATTTAGACCTGGGAGGCGCGCGCCTTTCTATGTAGGATTGGGACGCGCGCGCACTTCAGACTGCTGACGGGTGGCGCGCGCGTCTGGTAGGCGGAATTCCGGGCTTGACATTTGCTGACCAAAAGAGCCCCCAACAGCTATAATATCATCTTCTGTTCGACCACTTGATTCTCACAGCTCCTTTCTGTCATTTTTGAACATCATATTATTGCTTAACTTCGCTTGTGATCAACATTTTCCATGGCTTCCAATTCTTTTGCCCTTGATGCCAAGGTCGTTAGTGTGTATGAAAAGGACTTGGGCACTTTTGTGTATTCTTTCAAGACCCATCCCAAGAAGGCCTTCATTAAAGATTTTGGGTTCCAAATTCTTTTTACCTTGCGGACGTTGAAGCCGGATTGGGATTTGTTGAGAGCTGCCGTGGCTTTCTGGGATTGCGACAGCCATACCTTCAACCTTTCAGCTAATGAAATGGTGCCGACTGTTGACGATTTCGGGGCCATCCTTGGCATGCCTTTGGCCGGTCGGATTGCCGTCCCTAAATATCACCGCGGTGCCATCGGCTCTTGGGTTGGGTTACTGAATCTCTCTGTTGAGGATGTGAGGAAGATGTTGCATGGTACCGTGATTGACATAACTGAATAGCCGATGTTCTTCAGTTTACACTCGGAGGACTTGATGGTTCAATCTTTCAAAAGAAATGCCATGGCTGTTTGTCTCTTCAGCGAAGTACTGTTTGTTACACCTTTCGGGACTGCGGACGTGCAGTTGGCTGAGATTATTTTGCAAGCTAAGGAGCAGCAACTTAGTGTAATCCCTCTTATTGTAGGGGAGACGTTGCACGGCCTTGATGAGTTACATAGGACGGGCAAGATGTGTCGGGGAAGCCCTTTGCTCTTGACCATATGGCTCCGGGAACACTTCAAGATTTATTCCCCGGATGGTGATTTGTCTCCCTTTGCTGTTCATAGGAGGAAGTTGTTGATCCGGGATTTATCTGAAGATGATTGGAAGAAATTCTTTGCCTCTCGGGTGACCGTCGATATTGAGTGGTGTCCTCCTTCTTGGGGTCTTCGTCCTTTTGTGGAATGGACTCTTGGTTTTCAGCACGTGGTTGTACCCGGTTTGAGAGATTCTTCATTTTACCAGCCAGAGCGGGTTCTGCGGCAGTTCGGTCGCCAACAGACAATTCCTTTTCCGAGGGATGGAATGCTTCGTCCAGTTGCTTACATGGGTCCTGACTTCTCGAGTGAGCTTCAGTCGGCTTGGGGAGATGACCGCAATCGTTGGGCTTTCGCTCCTCTGCATCGGGGGAGTGTCTTCCTTCCCGAGAGCTACTTGGACTATTTATTTGGCACCCTTTACCGTGGCATCACTTGGGTTGATGTGCTTCGTGCCGAGTTGTTGGGACAGGGTTTTGAGCCTAGCAGCACTTTGAGATATAGGGAGGCTGTTGCTGATTCGAGTAACATTCTCGCTGACCCTTTCGGTACTCCTTTGGATGACTTTTATTCTAGGAGACGTGTTGCAGCACAGAAGGTTTCGGTGCGTATTAGTGCTCCTTTGTTACCCAAGAAGAAAAGGATTGAGAGACGATCGGGTGGTCCTTCGAAAGCTAAGAGAAAATTGGATTTTTCTTAGTACCCTAAGAGATTGCAATTAGACCACTTTGTTTTAGGATTTAATGTTTTGATGTCTTTTGTTGCTCAATAAATCCGTTGTAATGGTTTGAATAATTCATTGAATGAATAAAAATTGCATTTTGTTATTTGAAGTGAATTGGGTATTTTTGATATGTTTTAGACCGCACCCGAAGGTTGCCTACGTTCCTCCAGTTGGGAGGCTCAGGTCTTCGTAGTTCAAACAAACAAAGACCATTTTTTTTTTTTTTTTTTTGTGCACCCTGTTTTTTGCCTAGACCGCCCTTTCGGGTTTTCAATCTAGCGGGCTTCTTTTTTGCACGTTCTCTAATTTTTGCCTAGGCCGCCCTTGCGGGTTTTCAACCTAGCGAGCGATTTTTTTTTTTTTTTTTTTTAATGGTCTTTGTTTATTAAGCGTAGAACCTCTTGAGCTTGTCGAGGTTGACCTCCTTTGGCAGCTGGTCACCATCTAAATCCACGAACCGGACTGCACCACCGCTTAGTATCTTTTTGACCACGTACGGACCGATCCATCGGGGTCCCCATTTCCCCAGGGGATTCATGGCATTAGGAGGATGTTGTCTTAAAACCAAATCTCCCACATTGATGTTTCGAGGCTTCACTTTTTTGTTGAAAGCTCTTGCCATCCTTTGCTGATATGCCCTCGTGCGTTCGAGTGCTCTTAACCTTTTCTCGTCGAGTAAGGCTAGCTGTTCGTATCGACTTTGCATCCAGTTGACCTCGTTGACTTGATTCTCGAGGAGGACCCGTAGAGATGGGACTTCAAGTTCGATAGGGAGTACGGCTTCAGAACCATAGACCAATGCATAAGGAGTTTCTCCTGTTGCGGACCGTATGGATGTGCGGTAGCCCCACAATGCTAATGGTAGCTTCTCGGGCCAGTCCCTTCCTGTTGAGGCCATTTTCTTGACGATGGTCTCGATGGTCTTATTTGCTGCTTCGACTGCGCCATTTGCTTGGGGCTGGTAAGGAGATGACTTGTATGGATGTGCGGTAGCCCCACAATGCTAATGGTAGCTTCTCGGGCCAGTCCCTTCCTGTTGAGGCCATTTTCTTGACGATGGTCTCGATGGTCTTATTTGCTGCTTCGACTGCGCCATTTGCTTGGGGCCGGTAAGGAGATGACTTGTGCTTGGTGATCTTGTATTCTACCAAAAGTGCATCCATTTCCTTCTCAAAGTGAGAGCCGTTGTCGGAAATGATTTCATGAGGCACGCCGTATCGGCACATGATATTAATCTTTACAAATTCGGCCACTTTCTTGGCGTTGAGGGTTCGATAGGCTTGTGCTTCAACCCACTTTGTGAAGTAGTCGACTGCCACTAGGACGAATGACTGCCCATTGCTTCCGGCAGGATGAACTTTACCGATGATGTCTATCCCCCAACAAGAGAAAGGCCAAGGTGTGACCATGTTGTAAAGTTGTGAGGGTGGAGCATGTTGCAGATTAGCGTGGAATTGGCACTTGGCACACCTTTTGACTTTCTCGATACAGTCTCGTTCCATAGTGCTCCAATAGTAACCAATGCGAAGTATCTTCTTGACTACCATAAACCCATTCATGTGGGGTCCACATTCTCCTTCGTGCACTTCACACATTATCTCTTGAGCTTCGGTCTCATTGGCGCATAAGAGATTGATCCCGTCGTGGTGCCTTTTATAGACTCGGTCCCCAATCAGTACGTACCGAGAGGCTAACCTTTGCAGAGCTGCTTGAGACTTCTTATTGATGTTCTCGGGATAAGTGCCGTCTTTGAGGAAGTTCATGATATCTGAATACCACGGAGAGTTTGTTTGAACCTCGTTGATCTCGATACTCATGCAATATGCCGGACTGTTCCTTCGAGCAATTTTGAAAGGCTTCACCATTTTCCCTTTGGGCATTTCAACTAATGAAGCTATAGTGGCCAGTGCATCGGCGAAGCGATTCTTATCCCTTGGCAGGTAGTTGAAAGTGATTTCTTGGAATTGTTCAACCAATTCTTCAAGGTGCTGACCATACTGTTGGAGAGTCGGGTCTTGGGTTCACCATTTACCCGATTGCTGATTGATAAGGAGCAAAGAGTCGCCGAACACTTCTAGTTCCGTGACGTTTCTTTCGAGAGCTGCTTCGTGCCCTGCTATGCATGCTTCGTACTCGGCAATGTTGTTGGTAGCTTCGAATTCCAGGCGTATGGCAATGGGAGTGTAGATGTCTTTTGGATCGACAAGCAATACCCCTATACCAAAACCGTGTTTATTGGCGGCGCCATCGAAAAAAAGTTGCCACTTGTTTTCCTCGGTTGCAGTGCAAATTAAATGCTCGTCGGGGAACTGTGCGTCTTCCCCCTTCACTTCGTCACACGGGAATTCGGCAAGCTGGTCACTGAACACTTTCCCCCTAACGGATTTTAGTGTGACGTAAGTGATATCATAGCCGGCGAGCATGAATTACCATTTGGCTATTCTTGTTGACATGAAAGGCTTCTCGAAGATGTAGCGGAGCGGGTCCACCTTTGCTACTAGCTTGATCAGAAAAGCTTCCATATAGTGTTTGAGCTTTTGAGTGACCCAAACCAATGCTTCACATGACTTCTCTAAGACAGAGTAGTTCTTTTCGCCTCCTTAGAATCGGCGACTGACAAAATAAATGGCGTTCTTCTTTGTGGACTCTCGTTGCTCTTGTGCTAACATATCCCCTAGGGCTTCATCATTGACAGTGAGATAAAGTAACAGAGGTTTGTCCTTGTGCGGCGGAACTAGAACTGGAGGGCATGTCAAGTAGTGCTTCACTTGATCGAAGGCTTCTTGGCACGCGTCGGTCCATTCTAGAGCCACATTCTTCTTGAGTAACTTGAAGATTGGCTCGCACATGGAAGTGAGTTGGTGCACAAACCGACTGATGTATTGTAGTCTGCCCATGAAACCTTTAATCTCTTTCTGCGTCTTTGGAGGAGGCATGTCAATGATTGCCTTGATTTTGGAGGGGTCTACTTCGATTCCCCTTTCAGTGACCATATAACTAAGAACTTTGCCTCGGATAACCCCGAATGTGCACTTTGCAGGGTTGAGCCTCATCTTGTGTTGACGAAGCCTTTCGAAGAACTTGCGGAGATCGATTAGGTGTTGACCATCGGTTCCTTTGGAGTGAATGATCATGTCGTCCACATAGACCTCGATTTCTTTGTGAATCATATCGTGGAACAAGTCTGTCACGGCTCTTTGGTAGGAAGCCCCAGCATTTCTTAACCCAAATGGCATGACTGTGTAGCAAAAGGTACCCCACGGTGTTGTGAAGGCTGTCTTATGTTGATCTTCCTTGGCCATAAGAATCTGATTGTACCCAGCGAACCCATCCACAAATGAACGGACCTCGTAGGCAGCAGTGGAGTCGACTAGCATGTCGATATTAGGGAGTGGAAAATCATCCTTTGGGGAAGCTTTGTTTAAATCCCGGAAGTCTACACAAACTCGAACCTTGCCGTTCGCCTTCCTGACTGTCATAATGTTGGCTAACCATATCGGATACTCGATGACCTTGATGAAACCCACACTGAGGAGCTTCTCAATCTCTTCTTTGACCTGCAGAGACCATTCTGGCTTGATCTTTCTGAGCTTCTGCTTTACTGGCCTGGCATCTTCTCTGATCGGAATCCTGTGCTCCGCTACCTTTCTGTCTAAACCCGGCATGTCTTTGTATGACCATGCGAACACATCCACAAACTCCCGTAGTAATGCAGTCAATCTGTCTCTGTCGTCTCCCTTGAAGAAGCTTCCAATCTTGGTTTCTTTTGGCTCTTCTTCGGTACCCAGATTAACAACATGCAATTCTTCGTCAGCCTTTGGACCATTCTCGCCACGACTACGGACTTGTTGAGCAAGTTCATTTAAGTATGTTATGTTTTTGTGGTCTATTTCATCATAATTTGAATCGTTATTAACTTGTTTGTTAAGTTCATTATTAGTTAATTCATCATTTATGATGTTTGCAATCTCAGGGTACTCAGAAATATCAAATTTTTCATTAGCAAAGAAAGGAAACACACGCTCGGCTATGGCCTCCAAATCCTCTTGGGTGAGGGTATTAGAGACACTCTCGGACTCGAAAATAAGTGTGAGCTGCTCTTCCTTTGTTGCTGTGCGGGGTATGCAACCCATTTCTTGGACTAAGAATTCCTCGGATACCACAGGCCCTTTTGTTGAATACCAATTGTTGATCGGCTCGGAGCTTGGCGGGATCTCACTGATAGTCTCGTTCATGATGACGGTGTCATGGATGGCGTTAACTTGGCATTCATTTATCATGGCAAGCTCTTCAAACATGGAGGCTAAATCTGTCAGTTCTTCCCCCACGGTGATTTCTGTCTCGGACTCTATAGTCATCTTCCTTCCCCACCATTCACGGGGCGACATGGGGGTTGGTTCCCTTTCGGATTTCCGGATCTCACAATCGGAGAAGATTTCGAGGCCGGGCTTTTTGACACCTTTATTGTTAACCCACGGCTCGGGAAAGATCATGTATGGAACGTCTTCCCCTTGGCGGACAAAATAACCATTCAACGTCTTGCGGTAAGGCCTCAGATTAGGGACTTCATAACGACGGCCTTCTTTACGAGCTCGGGCCTTTTCGTTCTTGATTGCTTGCTCTTGTTTCAAGTCTTCTTTGGAAGGCTCATACCCCAAACCGAAGGTGTTCTTGACAAATGGGACTTGCACGGGATGTAGGATTCCTTGTTGATATTTCCCTAAGCCTAAACCAGGGAAGTAGTCCATATTCCTCATCATGCGGAGGACTTTTTGATTGCTGGGGGTCCATGATCCGTTTCCCCCTTCTTTGTCAATGGCGTTGATTGAGACGCCGGAGAGAGTGGAGTCTGGTAGACCATGCTGAACTTGGTGGACGGGCTCACCTTTTCTGTGGATAGTGATGTTTTCAGCCATTACGGTCACTATTTCATCACCATTTCAGATCTTGACACATTGGTGGAGAGTTGACGGTACGGCATTAGCACTATGAATCCATGGTCGACCCAACAGTAAGTTGAACGAGGCCGGGATATCAAGCACTTGGAATGGAAGGGACATGACCATGCTCCCAAACTCAATGTCTATTTCGATCATACCCATGACTGTACGGGCGGTGCTGTCATAACCTCGGATTACTTGAGTAGAAGGCTTCAAGTCAGAATCCTTAAGCCCCAGTATGCCCATGATTCTACCAGGCATGAGATTGAGTGCGGAACCACCGTCCACTAAGACTCTTGAGACGGGCCTCCCCCTTGCTCGTACCTAGAGGTA
Organism: Campanula takesimana; assembly: GCA_026119855.1. NCBI lineage: Eukaryota > Viridiplantae > Streptophyta > Magnoliopsida > Asterales > Campanulaceae > Campanula > Campanula takesimana. The sequence goes on from JAOWBW010000072.1 coordinate 1,873,159, forward strand.
AATAGCTTCGTTGTGGTCGGAACCAAACGGTGGAAGGTCCATATCGGCAAAGGTGATGACGTTGCTAAAATGAATGTGACCAATCATTGCCGTGAGGTCCTCGGGAGTAGTATCGGGAGAGACTGATGTATCATCGAGATTTCGGATAATAAGATCTCGGTGTTTCTTTGAGGATGCAATGAGGTCCCAAATAGAGATGTTGGCTTGAGTTTTCTTGAGTTGGACAAGTAGAGGATCTTCGGGAGCGTTGTGAGCTTGCGGCTTTTGAGAAGAGGAGCTCGGTGCGGAAATGGAAGGGTTGCTTGCTATGACTCGACCGGATCGAGTTAGCATGTTTACGTTCCCATCTTGCTTCTTTTTCCTATTCTCTAGTACTTCCCTCATTACCTCATCGTAAGTCTATACATAACAAGAATTGTCAAGTTTATTCATAACATTGGGGCCCCCATTCACAATTGGGATTGAATGGGTGGTCCCTTCGAGTTCTCCTATCTCTATTACATTGACATGCTCGTCATTAGTCACTACAAATTCTTTCTTATCTATGAGATCTTGAATGACATTGCGGAGAACGAAGCATTCCTCGGTGGTGTGGCCACTATATTGGTGGTAGCCACAATATTTGTGGTGAGCATGATTGGAGAGGATCATCTTGGGTTGGTACCCTTGCACGGGTGTGACTTGACCCTTTGCCTTGAGGACCTCGAACACTTTGGTTTGAGTCATTCCTTGGAGAGGCGTGTAGACACGGTCACTTCGGGACTTCTTCCCTTGAGGTGGAGGAACCTTTTTGTAATTCCCCTTGTCAATAGTGACGGCGTTGACCGAGGCCTCTTTTGTGGAGTTGGAAGCGGCCTTGTAGCGGTAAGAAGGAGTGGACTTCTTAATCTCCTTGAGCAAGTCATCCATGCGTATCCCCGCCTCATACATTTGGGAGAAGTCGGAGTAGCAAGCCCCACTTAGGTGAGTGCGGAGATCAATATTGAGACACTTGAGAAATATGTCCATTTGCTCTTTTGTGTTCGGCCTCTCAACAATTTCAGAGAGTTTGTCATTCCATCTCCTTGTGAAGTCGATGAAGGACTCATTGTCTCGTTGAGTAGTGTTCTCTAGCTCTTTCCTTGTGGGCCGGTGAGTGGTGTTGCCTTGGTATTGGTTCTTGAAGGCAAGCATGGCGGAGTCCCAATCAAGATGGACAGTGAGCGGGAGAGTAGCATACCAATCTTTTGCCGCCCCCTCGAGAGTGAGAGGAAAGCATTGAGCCATCACCTTGGTGGAGACCTTCTTCGGAACCATTGCCCAAATATAAGTCTCAATGTGAGCCATAGGACAAGAGTTGCCCTTGAATTTTCTTATGTCGGGCATCTTGAACTTATCGGGAAGAGCGGCCATAGTACTCATGAGGATGGATGATTGATAAAGGCTTGTGTCGGAGCCTTTCCCCATGTTGAGCCCATTGAATTTTTTGTCAATGTAGGCCATGATAGAATCCACCATTTTGGGCTCATTGTTCTCGGAACTTGGTTCCCCCATTTTCTTGGTGCGGGTGTTGACATAAGGACTCTTGAACAAACCCTCGGTCCATTCGGATTCATCATCATTGTTCTTGTTCTTTCCCTTGGCAAGGTTGGTGAGCTTTTCTTTCATTAGTTCCATTTCGGCCTCGTGGGCCTCCCTTTGGCTGTCGAAGTGGGATTGCCAAATGTCGTCTTTGCTTTGTGCCTCCTTGTTAAAGGTGGAGACTTGCTCTTGGAGGAGTTGGACCATAGTTGAGAGCTGTTCGAGAGACATGGTGTTGCTGCTGCCGGTCATGGTTGATGTTGGAGCTGTTGGAGTGATCTCTTCACGGACTAACCGATTTGCTGAATCCCGGTAGACTTTGTAAGTACCAATTGAACCTATATTGCAGAAGAGGCCCTTGTCAGTCTTGAGTAACACTTGCGGTCCATGAAGAGGCTTAGAACACACAGTTGGGCACACGACTCGAACCACATAAGAAAAGACTCATTTTTTTTTATAAGTCGGAGGGAATGAATCCCTTTTGGGGTTTCTAAGAAAATAATGGAATCGTCACACTAGTATATAGACCATCTCGCGGTCCCATATACTTATCGGATTCCATCGCGCTTGTGAATCCTACATGTATCGGGATTAAACTAAATTAATGTAGTAAAGCATACATGCGGGGACGGATTTTTATTTTCGTCCAAAATAACCACTTTTTGGGGACGGATTTTTATTGCGTCCCTTTCAACAAGTTGGAATGTATGATTTGAAGACATTAGTTTAGGGAAATCTCGGTAAATAGAATTGTGTGGTTTGTGCTCGGCTTGAATATGAGGCTCAAATGTCACCCCTGACATGTAGTCTTGAACTACGCCACGGGCTGAGGTTTACCGCTTCGAAAGAGCCAAGGTCTGGTGGAGCTTGAAACTTTCTAGGACGGGCCTCGACGGGTTTGGGGTTGGACTTGTGCGACTCGATAGTGAACAGTTCATAGGAATATGTGCATGTAGTGTGAGGTCTAACAAGTGACAAAAAAAAATTTTTTCTTTTTTTTTTTTTTATATTTTTTGAAAAGAAAGAAAAACACACAAAACACATAAGCACATAAAATTACAACTCTCGAATCACCCGTGTGACCGGTAAATAAAACACAAAATTAAAACAGTCCGAGGGTTCAATTCTGTCCTGATGCAGGTAACTGTGCCCACACCCCACTGTTCTGCTCAGTCACTGAAACCTGTTTCTGTTTTGGAAACCAACCCAGAAGCGTGCGCCTCTGAGTGCTGATGTGGGCCGCGCGCGCATGGCGCAATGCTTATGGGAGGCGCGTGCTTCTGGGGCACACCTGTCAGAATGTCAGACTTTAGACTCAGGGGATTGCCCTGGTCCTATGTTCATATTGTAACCCCTGCAAAAGTGATTAGTGTAGAATAACAGAAGAAGAAGATGAAGAACATGAAGAAGTGGGCGATTCTGGTTCTTGATGCGGGATGCGCGAGCTTTAGGCTTAAAAGGCCAGACGCGCGCGCCTCCCTTATCAGGAAACAGAATGCCCAGAAAAAATGTAGATTTCGATCAGAATGCAAGTTTTAACCCTCAAATAAATGTCCCCAGCGGAGTCGCCACTGTAGATACCCCGGGGGAACCACGGCTTGGCTAGAGCGGTGAATTATCCTAGGATGTCTAACTTGTTTTTTAGAGTCGCCACCTATGTTTTGAGGAACATAAGAAAAACCTATTGATTGTAGCCTAAGTTTGATTACGAAAACAGAGATTCTTTGTTTTGAGGTTCGGGGGTTAGATTACGAGATGGGAAGTACCGAAACACCCATCTCGCCCAACTTACGTTGGTCTTGCTTGATCAAATTCTACATGAATGAAAATGTTCTTCTTCTTCTTCTTTAAGTCATGAAAAGGGGGGATTTAAAATAGGATTTGGAATGTAGGAGATAACTCCTTAACCAACCTCAATGAGATTAGATGATCATTAGAGTCATGTCCCAAAATGATTTGGGTGATTGCACATTTGATTGAAGTAAAAAGAGAGAGAGGAGATGAAGTAGAAAAGAAAGGAAAAGATGGACTTTTACCTACAATTTGAAGAACTTCAAATATTGCTTGAAGAGATCCTTGGAGAACCTTTAGAAAGTGATTTTGGTATAGTTTTTGTAAGTTCAATCTTCCGTCCAAGTTTTCGATCCTTGAAAATGGAGGTAAAGAGAGGTTTTTATAGGTGAAAGAGGGGTGTTTTTGGTGCCAAAACTCAGTCACCAAAAAATCCTTCTCGGGCAAAATCCTGTAAATTGAGCAAGGGAGGGAATCCTGGCTAGAAATCTGTAACTGACGCCCAGAGGCGCGCGCTTCCTGCTTTGGGGGCGGGAGGCGCGCGCGTCTGGATCCTCCTGTAGGAGGCGCGCGACTCAGAGAAGGCAATTTTGACAGAATGGACTAGAAAGTCAGCCCTGTCATTCAGTTTAGTCCCTGGACTTAACGAAGTCAGTCAGGAACTTAACGGCAGTGACAGAAACTAACGAGAAACACTTAAAATGGGGAGAAACACAAAATCAAATGTGCAATCGGGGTGAGCGGTCCAAGGCGGGGTGTCTACACCGTCCGAGTCTCTTAGGGACTTATTGAGTATAGGCCTTCCCGAGGCACATAGTTATATTTATAACCGCTATGTCGATCTCCACTCTTTGCCTAGGATATTTAAAGGTCGGGTGACTTGTGGTCAAGGCGTGGATTCCCAGTGTTGCCTCTTGGCTCTATGTTTGTTCCGGAACGCACTTTTCGTGAGCAAGTGTGGCATGGCGAACACGAAGCTTGTGGACATTGTTCTGCAAGCTAGGGGACGGGCCTTCAACCTAATTCTTCTTATCTTGGGGGAGACCCTCCATGGTCTTGATGAGCTACACTGAACCAGCTCCATGACTCGGGGAAGTCCATTATTGTTGACTATTTGGCTTAGAGAACATTTTAAACTATTAGACTCTCCGATCGAGTATTCTCCTTACACTTACCATAGGCGGAAACTATTGGTGAAGGCAAGTGGTCACTTTTAGGCTAGTCCCTGTCCCAGTTTCTCCGTCAACCTCCTGTGTGTTAAAGTTGACCGAAGCGTTTAGGATGACCATGTAAGAGTCAAAAACGATTTGTTTGCGCGGGCAGTCCGGCGTGACGTAAGCCCATTTGATTTGTAAGGAGTTGTCGGCAGTCCTTGGTAGGACGTAAGACCAGTATAGTCATGTTAGGTTAAGAAAACCTTTGTCCCCGAGAGTGGTCAGGTTAGAGAAAACCTATCATCGTGACGGCAGTCCTTGGTAGGACGTAAGACTAGTATAGTCATGTTAGGTTAAGAAAACCTTTGTCCCCGAGAGTGGTCAAGATAGAGAAAACCTATCATCGTGATGGCCGTCCTTAGTCGGACGTAAGACCAGTTTTCCTTTCAAACTCCCCAAAGATGGAGTTGACCCAAGTCAAACCTTGACTCAGAATAGTCATTATAGGTTGAGACCCTTGTCCCCGGCAGTCCTTAATCGGACGTAAGACCAGTTTTTCCGTCAAACTCCCCAAAGATGGAGTTGACCCAAGTCAAACCTTGACTCAGAATAGTCATTATAGCTTGAGACCCTTGTCCTTGGCCGTCCGGTGTGACGTAAGACCATTAGGTTATGAGTTGTCCTTTGGCGGTCCGGCGTGACGTAAGACCATTAGGTTTTGTGAGATTCGTCCTTTGGCCATCCAGCGTGACGTAAGACCATTAGGTTCGTATCTAATACCCTTGGATACGACAGGGTCATCCTTCTGGGTTTGAGGGATTCCTCTTTCTATTTTGCTCAGAGGGTTATGCGACAATTCGGTCAACTGTAGGACACTTTCATGTTAGGGGGACGGCCTTAAGACATTTCCTTCTTGGACTCAGAGTTCTCTACGAGCTTGGCTCGCGCTTGGGGGCAAGGCACCACTATGGATTATTGGACCAATCTTCGTCATGATGGAGGGAGCATTTATTTGTCAGACAAATACTTGGATTGGTTTCTCACAGAACTCCGTCCCAGTGTCGAGGGTATTGATGAGATTCGCCGCTCTCTGTTGGCGGAAAAATTCGAGCTTAGCTTGAATTTGAGAAAGAAAGAAGCTAAGGAGGATCCTTCTAATGTCAGAATATATGCCACTCAAGACTTTCTAGATAGTGACTTTTACGAGCAGCTGAGCTTTTGTGAGAACTAGTTGATCTGGCTTGAGTTTTGGGCCAATCCATGTCTGCAGCTGCTGAGGAGTCATACTGTCTTCTTTGATAGATACCCCCATGTCATATTCCTTGTATAGGGAGGTAGGCCTTTTCTTGGTATATCTGACAGGTTTTGTTGGAGGAAGGGATAAATAGGAGTATATGGATGTTTGAGATGGTTTGGGGGGAATGAATTGACTACTGGGAGGAGGATAAGGGAAGGTTGATTGGGTTGGCTGTTCAGGAGAGGGTGGGGTTGGATTGTCCTCTGTGGAGAATGAATTCAGAGACATCATCAAGTTTGTTGAGGAGGACAGACTTGAGTTGTCTAATGAGAGAGGCAGAGAATTGATTGAAGTCAGTGTAAGTGATGTAGTATGGTGGAGTTTATTTGAAAGGATCAAAGTTGGGAGGGAGATTGGCAATCTTTGATCTGTTCTTTTTTGTGGAATGGAGGAGTAGGAGGGGGTAAGCCTTGGGGATACACAACAGAAATGGGGTAAACATTCTTGACAATCATCCCAAGGATGCAGCTTTTCTTGGACAATAGAGTCTAGAAGACAGATTGTGAAAATTGAATGCAGAGTACATACATAAGAGAGGATGGTGTGTACATACATTCTAGAAGGTTGTTTGTGATTAATTGGGAGAAAACAAATTCCCATTCAGCTTGATGAAAAATACTTAGAGGCTTGGGAAGAGATGGAGCAGAAAAAAGAAATGAGGATTAAATGGTGGCTCTAAATTTCTTCCACTCTTCATAGGCATAGAAGAGTTGACCTCCAATTTTTCTATCATGGATGCTCATGTGGGTCTTGGTCATTTCCCAGGGTTTGGATAAATTGTGGGGATTAAGCAGTGATGGGAGAGGAAAGATGGAACCAATTTTTTGTGGGCTTCAAGAACAGCTTTGATGGAGAAATCTATGTCACAATCAAGAGCCCAAAAGCTTGGAGTAGGCATAGAGGTGTCAAGATCAAACTGAGACTGAGGAATTATCTCAGTGGGAGGGATATCTATTGGGGGATACTGAGGAATACCTGTTGAGGTTGAATGAGGAACAACAGATCCACCTTGTCCTTGGGATAGTCTAGCCTCTCTTATTCTCATAAAATCAAAGGCTTTGAGGGTTTCATCCAAAGAAAATTTACTGGATAGCTGTTTAAATAGGGCTGAACTGGATTCTTAAGAGAGATCAGAGACTGCTTTCTCTTTAATGAACTCAATGAGTTTTGGGTTAAGCACAGGAAGGACAGCTAGATGAGAAGGAATGTTTGGAGGGAGAGGCACATATGCTTAGGATGGGATTTAAGGTGTAGAAGTAGATAGGGTCTTAGCTGTTGGGAAGGTTTCAAGAGCAGGTGAGTTCCCCATTGATCTAGTAGGGCTATCTAGCCTAGGAGAGTTCCCCCAATGGGTTTTAACTTGTGTAGGGAGTGGAACAGTTTAGGAGTGCAACTGTAAAAAATGCCTTCAATTGCAGACACATGTTCAGAACTAGAGGTATGTTTGGGAGAAGGGGTTGACTCAAACTTGGACCTTTTATGAACTGGGGAAGATGACTCAGGGCTTCTAGGTTTAAAGACATAATCACCATCATTGGAAGAAGAAGAGGTTACCTTAGGTAGGTCTCCAGATTTGGGGTTAGCTATTGGCTCATGAGCAGTTGCATGCACCTCAGTTGTTGAGTCAATCTCTATGGTCTGCTGCTCAGGTGCTGGAACACCTTGATCTACTTCTGAATCCACATCCATTGGAGTTCCAGAGCTATGCTAGGCTGCCTTGATTGCAGTAAACTGTTATTAGAGAGTTTGTTGTACATCAAGTTCTTGTACATCACTTAAATTACTTGGCTTCTAAACCTCAGGTTCTCCTTCAATCAAAGGTGTGTCATCATCAACAAAGATTTGCTGTGATCCTTTGGAGTGAGCTTGATTACCTCAAACTCAGTAGCTGTGTGCTCATAACTGGAGGGAGGTATAGAGGATTCTTTTGAAATAGGTCTTGAGGATTCACTGGAGGTTGATGAGGATGATGAAGGAGGTTCATCAATTGGTCTTTTTCCCTTTACTTTGACAGCTCTTGATTTTCTCCCTGTTGATTAAGCTTTAGCTGTTGATCTAGTGGATATTCTCCTGACTGGGGAATATTTAGCTGTTGAAATTAGCTTAGCTGTTCTTTCTTTTACAGGCTTGGCTTATGGTTGCTTGGCTGTTGGTGACCTTGTTTTGGTTTGCTTAGCTGGTCCTTCTTTGGGGCCTTTGAGTTGGAGGGTTTTCTTGTCAAATTTATTGGTTAACCTAAGAGGGATGGAGTGGCACCATTTTGTACTGATGGGTTGGTCAATGGTAGTGAATTAATTAAGCATTATTCCGCTCATGAACCTGAACAGGTTAGGCTTAGTGGATCTAACATTTGGCTTTAACAGGGATGGTGCTCTTTCCAGATTGAAATTGTTGAGCATTATAACACACCAATTGACATTACCCCTGATGAGAGCAAGGGCTTCCTTCCACTCTATTGCACTAAGCTGGTCAAGAGATGATTGCTTCCCACACAGGCCCTTGATTACTACATCACTCAAAGCTGAGTTGTTTTTGGATAAGTTTTTCTTGTAAATTTGTTGCTTTTAAGAGAGGAATAGGAGCAATTTAGAAGGTTGGTGAAGGCCTTGTAAAGTGGCTCAAATTCTTCATCCATTGATGAGTCCTAGATATCTTCCGTGTCTGTGAGATTATTGGGAATACCATAGGTGGTTTTGATATCTTCTTGGGTGATTGAGAAATGGATAGTGTTTAGGAAGGCATTGATTGAGTTTTCTGTGGTTCTATACCCATTTCTATAAATTTCTCTGCAAGCATTTTCAAGGATGGGAGGCTTAGCTGTACGAGGCTGTATGCTTAAAGGATTCTTTGAACATAAGTGCCTACTTTATCAATGAAAAAGTCACTTTCGATATAGTAACCATATGATTCTTCAGGAAGAGCCATTGATTGAGAGAGATTTGAGTAAGAACAGGGGTTAGGGTTTGAGGTAGAGGAATGTAATATTTGAATAAATTGAAAGAGAATTAGTGTTTGAGAGGTTTATAAATGGGTAGAGGATGTAAATAGGTCGTGGTAGAGTGGGTGTAAGCAATGGTTAAATCTTGAGAGAGAAATGAGACGTGGGAGTTAATGTAGCCGTTATTGAACAGTAACCGTTGTCCCCTTTTACTGTTCACTCAACAATAAAATGGTTGGGGCAAGACGTGATCTTTATTTATTCCCAAAAAAATTGGGCGGCAACGGAAGAGAATTTCAGTCAATTAAACTTGAGTTTGACTGACAGGATCAAAGTTCTTTATCCTTTTTGCATAACACATCAAGATTTTGCCAAAATTTTCAACCAACATTAAAATTAAAGTATGATGGTCTCAAGAATGTATAAACAACTAACCCTATGGTAAAAAATCATGATGAAAGCTATTGAAATTAATTAGCATTTCACTATAAATAGACAGGGTTCTCAGCTGTTAGAGTATCACACTTTGAGTTTTTTTTTGCCATTTTTAGAATATAATGAAAAGGTTTTTCTCTAAATTCATTCCAAGTAAAATGTACAACACCGCTAAGAAGCTTGTGTTTAAGTGTCCAAAATTAATAGAGATTGAGGAGGAGAAATTTGAGAGAGAGTTCAATTCTTATTCTGTCCAAACAGATTATAGACTGGTAGAAGAGGTTGATCAATTACCAAATGATTATCCTCTGAAGTCAGAAGAGATCAGAGAGAGAGAGTTTTGAGAGAATGGAAAGAAGAGAAGGAGTTCATGATTGAAAATGAGCAGACTAGATTGGCAGAGATGGCCAAGGAGAGAGCGAAGGCTAAGATGGAGGAGCCTATTGGAGAGAAGAAGGTGACCTTGTTGCATCTATTTGGTGCAACAATAGAGGTTAAATAATATATTTGGAAAGGTAAGGAAGTTATGGTGAGGCAAGAGAATGTTGTTATGGAGAAGGGTGACCCATCACAAGTGAAGAGTGAGGGCTTAGCTGTTGAGCAGTCTGAGGCCATTGAGAGACTTTATCAGTCTGTGACAAGGGATGAGCTGACTTTGGATGTTGCAGTGCTTGAAGGTGAAGGTGATAACTATAATCGGGTATCAAGATTACCACCAAAGTCTTATGCTAAGCTTTTTAGTGAGTACATGAGATGCTGGAGTCCTACCAAGGTCCATGATTTTGAAGAAGAAGGACCTCCAACAAATGTAGCTTTCATGGTTCAGAGCAGTGCTCATTCCTCAGGCACATTTAGCTTTTTGTCTCCTCTTGAAGACTTCCTTAATGATGAACATGTCATGGAATGGTGGCCACATAGACAGAGTCCTTCTTTGCAGTTTTCAGTAACTGCAATTGACCCTTTCTTCAAGAGGCACCCCATTTAGCTTGAGAGATATAGGGAGACAAGTCCAAATTATGAGGCTAGGCCTTATGGAAGTGAGAATCAGCAGGACACATCTGCTGAAGGGTCAAGGAATTGAGGTTTGTAAGCTTTTGGAAGAGGAACAAGTGAACAGCTAATTTTTCAAGCTTAGCTATTCAGGTGAAGGGTTGTTGCTAAGAAGAAGTTTGCTAAAGGAAGGGGTTTCCAAGAAATTTAGGAGGTAGCATATTTATGTAGAGTAGGTTTTTGGTCCTTTGGATAAGACAAAGTATCATTGGACCATTTGAATGGATCTTTGTCTAGGTAAGCTGTTGAATTCTGTTAGCTGTTGAAGTCTGTGAACAGCTAACCACTATCTTTGTACTGTGTTTGTCTATAAAATGAAGTTTTAATTTTTCCCTTTTATTTTGGCAAGTTAATCATTCCTAACACTGCTCTTAAAAGTTCAAATCTCTTTTCATCCATAGCTTTAGTCAGAATATCAGCCACATTGTCCTCAGTGCCTACTTTGGCTAAATTGATGTGTACTTTTTCAACATGGTCTCTAATGAAGTGATGTCTGACTTCAATATGCATTGTTTTAGAGTGTTGAACAAGATTCTCAGTCATAGCAATGGTGCTTGAGTTATTATAGAATATAGAAATGCTGGAGAAATTCATACCAAAGTCTTGAAGTTGACTTTTAAGGTATAGAATTTGTGAGCAACAGAGACCAGCTGCAACATATTCAGCCTCAGCTGTTGAGGTTGCTACAGAAGTTTGCTTTTTTGCTATAGCAAGAGATAATCCTAGATCCAATGAATTGACATCCTCCACTAGTTGACTTTTTTTCTAGATTGCATCGAGCATAATCTGAGTCAGTAAAGCCTATGAGTGAGAATGGTGATTCATTTGGATACCACAAGCCATAATCTGGGGTTCCCTTTAGATAACTCAGTATTCTTTTTACAGCAGCAAGATGAGATTCTTTAGGGTCTGCTTGAAATCTTGCACATAGACAAATACTGAACATGATGTCAGGTCTTGAGGCAGTGACATATAGGAGAGAACCTAAATAGCTTCTGTAAAGTGTTTGATCAACACTTTGACCATCAATGTCAGCATGAAGTTTTGTTGTAGTGGACAGAGGTATCTTAGCTGCTGATGCGGTGTGCATATCAAACTTCGTTATCATGTCTCTTGTGTACTTGGCTTGGTTGAAGAAGATTCCATCCTTCATTTTTTTGATCTAGAGACCTAGAAAGAAGGTAAGTTCTCCAATCATACTCATTTCAAATTGCTCTTGCATAAGATCTCCAAATTCTTTGTACAGGGATTCATTGGATGAACTAAAGATAATGTCATCAACATCAACCTGAATGAGAAAAATGTCATCTCCATATTTCTTTATGAACAGAGTGTTGTCTATGTGACCCTTGGTAAATCCTTTATGGAGTAGGAATTTAGACAAGGTATCATACCAAGCTGTAAGAGCTTGCTTTAGACCATACAAGGCTTTGTCCAACTTGTACACATGATCTGGGAATTTGGGATGTTCAAATCCAGGTGGTTGAGAAACATACACTTATTTCTTCAAGTCTTGCAATAGGAGCAAAAGTTTCATCATAGTCTATTCCTTCTTCTTGTCTATATCCTTGAGCAACAAGTCTTGCTTTGTTTCTCACTACTGTTCCATCTTCACTCATTTTGTTCTTGAATACCCATCTTGTACCAATAACAGTTTAATTTCTTGGTTTGGGAACAAGTTTCCAAACTTTATTTCTTTCAAACTGTTCAATTTCTTCTTCCATAGCCTCAATCCAATCAGCATCTTAAAGAGCTTCATAAATTTTCTTTGGTTCCATTTAAGAGATCAAAGCACTCATAAAAATATCATAGTGGGGTGTGCCTTCAGGAACTGTTTCCTTCAAAATTGGTAAGGCAATGACAATGTTGTTTTCATTAACTATGGGAGTTGGGGTAAGCTCATGGGTAGTTTGGGATGGAATAATTTGACAACAGACATTTTCTTCCTCTAAGCTGTTGGGAGGAGGTAAGCTGTTGGCTAAGCTGTTGGGATCAGGATTGCTGTTGAAAATATCTTTGGGCAGAACATAGCGAAGAATGGTGATGTTTTCATTTGAGGATGAGGGATTATTGGAAGTGGGAGAAGGTTCTAGAAGATTGTCAAAGTTCCCAATACTTTCATCAAAGTCACACAAATCAGTGTTGGTTTCATCATTATTTTCTTCAAAGTCAACATGAATTGATTCTTCCATAACAAGTCTTCTTTTATTATACACTCTGTAGGCTTTGCTGGTGTTTGAATATCCCAAAAAAATCCCTTCATCACTTTTGGAATCAAATTTGTCCAGGTTGTTCTTCCCATTGTTGTAAATGTAACACTTGCTTCCAAATCCATGAAAGTAGGATATGGTAGGAGTCTTTCCACTCCATAATTCATATGAGGTCTTCATATGCTATTTGTTGATTAGGGTCTTATTCTGTACATAAACAGCAGTGGTCACAGCTTCACCCCAAAAATACTTAGAAAGATTGTGTTCTGACAGCATTGCTCTTGCTGCTTCATAAATGGTTCTGTTTTTTTTTTCCTGATACTCCATTTTGTTGAGGGGTTCTTGTTGTTGAAAAGTTGTGATCAAATCCCTATTTGATTGCAATAGGCTTCAACTCCTGTATTTTCAAACTCAGTTCCATGGTCAGATCTTGTCTTCTTAATGGTCAAGCCCTTAAGATTCTGAACTTTGTTGAACAGCTGAGTGAGATGATTTAGGGTTTCACTTTTTTATTCAAGCAGAATGATCCAGTGAATCTAGTGTAGTCATCCACAACCACAAGTAAGTAGCTTTTTCCTCCTAGGGATCTTGTTATGATGGGTCCAAAAAGATCCATGTGAATGAGTTCAAGAGGATTGGATGTGTCTAGTCTTGTTTTTGCAGAAAAAGTGGTTTTCTTTTGTTTTCCACACTAACAGGATTTGCACAGCTTATCTTTCTTGAAAAGGATTTTGGGAAGACCTTTAACAAGGTTTAACAAGGTTAGAGATGGCCAGCTTGGAAATAGCTTTGAGGTTTAAGTGGGCAAGTCTTTTATGCCACAGCCAAGACATATCAGATTGGCTGTAGGATAGAAGACAATGCGCAATTGAGGATTAGACTACTTCTAGGTGTAAGCAGTAGAGGTTCTTGTTTCTTGCTCCGGTGAGAATGACCTTGTTGTTCTTATCCCTGACTTGGCATTTATCATTGGTGCAGATGACATGATAACCTTTATCACAGATTTGACTAATACTGATCAAATTGTGTTTAAGACCTTCAACATAGGATACATCAGTGAAGATGATCTCCTTGGTTACTAAGTTCCCTGATCCTTTTACCTTAGCTTGAGAATTATCACCAAAGGTTACATTTGGACCATTCTTTGGTCTTAGCTATTGAAGCCATTCCTTGTTCTATGTCATCTATCTACTGCATCCACTGTCTAAGTACCAAATGCCTTTACTAGATACCTACAAAACAAAATAAAAATTATGGGAACCTTTATTCTATTGGGTCCAAAGGATTAGACATTCTTTGGTACCCTAGCCTTGCCACCTGATCTTCTCTTGAAGAACTGGTTGAGAGTTTTATAGTATGACATAATTTACATCATATAAGGTGTCAAGGTAAAAGGTCGTGGTGAGTTGTATAGATGTCTAGTGTTGTAAGGATTTTGATTTCTGTAGTTTGGTTGGTGAAAGTGAGATTGCTGTCTATGGGGTTAATGTATGGTATGATGATCTTGGAGAGGAGTTTTGAGACTGATAAGCATGGCTTCTCCCATTGGAGTATTGCCAATTTTGTATAGGTTGCCTAGAGTGCCTCTGCTGCCTAACCTGTCTTAGCTATCCAGTTTGTCTTGGTTGTTCAGTTTGTCTTGGCTATATGGCTTGTCTAGGGTTTCTAGACTTTAATTTGTTCATGCTTCTTTTACTGAGATTGGATATCATCAGTACTTGCAGAAGCTTGAGGTTTAAGAATTATAGGAGACTCCACTTATAAAACACTCTTTTTGGTACTTTCATCCACCTTTTTATACACATCTTCCTTTGTTTTATTAGGATAAGAAGGTTTCTTGGTAGAAAAGGTGTTGAGACTTTGTAGAACTATAGTCTCAATAGCATGTTACCTGTTGGAGGACTATAGGTTTTAAATGTGGGATTTTCAGCTCCAATTCCAGACCTATCTCTTGGATGTCTTTGATTAAAGTGATACAAGGACAGAGCATTACTTGATTTGTTCTAGGAATCATCTTGCTTTTTAAGGCATTGTTTTCTTCCTTCAAGGTACTCATTTCTTGTTCATTATCCTTTTGAGATTTTGAACATTCAGTCTTAGCTGTTAAGCTTTTAATGTCATTTTCAAGTTTTTGACATTTGTCCTCTAAATCCTTTTTGGTGGTTTCAAGGGTGATATTGGAGGTTTTGAGAGTTTCAATGGTCTTGGATTGTTTAAGGTTTTCAGTGATTAAGGCAGTAAAACTAGAGTCTTGTTTCTTCTTTTGAATTAATGGAGTACAAACTAATTAAATTCTTAAAACCTTCAATATTGAGAGAGTTAAAATTATGTACCTCTTTTAATTCCTCATCAGCACCTAAGACTTCCAGATCTTCTTTATTGTCTGATTATTCACATTTTTATGCAACCAAATATAGAAGAGCTTCTTCTTCATCACTGTCTGAGTCTGCTGAATCAAATTCCTCATCACTAAACCTAGATGAGTCAGCAAGCATGACTTGTTCTTTATTTTTATCATTTTTAGCTTTGACACATTTGTAACAGTTTCATCTAGAGTTGTGAATGACTTCTTTGGAGTAAGTCATCATGTTTGAACCTTCTCTTTGTTTCTTAGGTTCTTTGCAGTCTGCAGCATAGTGTAGATACACCGGGAAACCACAACTTGGCGAGAGCGGTGAATTATCCTAAGATGTCTAACTTGTTTTAGATTGTTTAGAGTCGCCACCTATGTTTTTAAAGGAACATAAGAAAAACCTAGAAATAGCCTAATTTATGTACAAAACCAGAGATTCGGGAGAGAAGGGTTCGGGGGTTAGGTGACGGAGTGGGAAGTACTTAAACACCCACTCCGCCCCGCTTATGCGGGTCTTGCTACTATTGGTGTTCTAATGCTAAATGTCCTTCAACTTATTAACAGTGCTAGCAATTATAATGTAAAGAAAAAGGGGAAGAAAAGAGAATTGTTTTATTTATAAATTTACGCTAAACAATTACATTAAGAAATGTATAGGAAATTAAAGTAGAGATTAAAATGTAGGGAGATAACCTTAACCAACTTTAATGTAGTAAAGTGGTTATTTGGTCATGTCCCAATTGATGGGGATTGCATACTAGTAAGACTAAAATAAAAGAGAAGAAGAATAAAAGTACCTTTGGAAAAGAGGACCTTAGACTTTGACTTGAAGATGGTGTTGTTTGTAGAGAAATGGTTGTGCAACACTTTATGTAGTGTTTGTTTATAGGGAAAATGTGTTGAGAGAACTTGTGTATCGTTCTTGTAGGGAAGATGAAGTTGGTCCCCTTCTAAGGTAGAAATGAGAGGTTTTTATAGGTGAAAGAGAGATGTTTTTGGTGCCAAAACTCAGTCACCAAGAAATCCTTCCCGGGCAAAATCCTGTAAATTGAGCAAGGGAGAGAATCCTGGCCAGAAATCTGTAACTGACGCCCAGAGGCGCGCGGTTCCTGCTTTGGGGGTGGGAGGCGCGCGCGTCTGGCTCCTCCTGTCGGAGGCGCGCGACTCAGAGAAGGAAATTTTGACAGAATGCACTAGAAAGTCAGCCCTGTTATTCATTTTAGTCCCTGGACTTAACGAAGTCAGTCAGGAACTTAACGGAAGTGACAGAAACTAACGAGAAACACTTAAAATGGGGAGAAACACAAGATCAAATGTGCAATCGGGGTGAGCGGTCCAAGACGGGGTGTCTACAGAGCCCCTCGGCGACGTGGATTGCAAAGCAAAACGAGTCGACGAAAGTTAAAAATACCCGCCGAGGACATCACCAAGAAGAAAGCAAAGACTCGATGAAAGCAGGAATTTGAAATTGCGAGAGATAATGGTGCGCTCCTTGTGTGAGTGGCTTTTGTTGATAGAGGGGGTGGCATGATCCGTTTAGGTGAACCTGCCGGCTGAATATTTTGAATGAGGCCGTTAGTGAACCTTTTGAACGAGGCCGTTAGTGAACCTTTTGGAGAGGCCGTTAGTGAACCTTTTGGACGAGGCCGTTAGTGAACCTTTGAGGAGGCCGTTAGTGAACCTTCGGAGAGGCCGTTAGTGAACCTTTGAGGAGGCCGTTAGTGAACCTTTGAGGAGGCCGTTAGTGAACCTTTGAGGAGGCCGTTAGTGAACCTTTAGAGAGGCCGTTAGTGAACCTTTTGGACGAGGCCGTTAGTGAACCTTTGAGGACGAATCCGTTAGTGAAATTCGTTGATGAGGCCGTTAGTGAACCCTTGTAGAGGCCGTTAGTGAACCTTTGTTGTCGAATCCGTTAGTGAAATCCGTTGATGAGGCAGTTAGTGAACCTTCGAGGCCGTTAGTGAACCTTTGTTTTCGAATCCGTTAGTGAAATCCGTTGATGAGGCCGTTAGTGAACCTTCGAGGCCATTAGTGAACCTTTGTTGTCGAATCCGTTAGTGAAATCCGTTGATGAGGCCGTTAGTGAACCTTTGACGAATTGCTGCTTTGAAGCCGTGTGCTGTTTGGCGTTGCAGTTGACTTTTGCGGGGATGCGACCATGGTTGACTGTGGACCATTTTTTGCTGGGGATGAAGTGCCTCGAGTTGCAGATGCTGTTTGACTTCGCGGTGGTACCTGTTATGTGCTTTGCAGGTATATGTGCTAGTGCAAGAAGATGTATGAAGTGTGAAATGAAGAGAGAAATTGTGCTCGTGGTGCAATGTGATTTGAAAGCAGTTTTGCATTAGAGAGAGATTTACAAGAATGAAGAAATTGCTTTTGTGTGCTGTGTGATTTTGAGGAAAGTATTAATGAATGATGTTCATACCTTCACTTACCATGGACGCTTGATTCGGGATGGAGATGTTGTGGCTTTGATGAAGATGATGAACTGATGCTGCTTTCGATGGAATGTTGGTCAGATGACATTCTGAATGATGGGTTGGTCGTGCCAAAGGCTGCCTACGTATCAAGGATGACGAAGAACGCTGGGGAAGAAGCTATGGAGCACATACTTATACGCAAGTAACGAAAAAGAAAAAGAAAAAGAGAAAATCTTTTTTTTATTTCTATTTTATTTTTTATTTTTTATTTTTTTTTTATTTTTTTAGAAGGAAAAGAATATGTACACATGCGAGAAAAGGATTTTTAGTTCGTGGGTGAACCATTTTAGCCATTGTGTGTTTATAAAGCCAACCCAAGATCAAGTCATGTGCGATCGAAGTCCGGATTGCCTTGCTTGAATTCTGTCGTTGTCGTCGTCGTGCCCAACGAAGATTGATGTCTAACCCCACCGGTGTGCCCAACGAAGATTGATGTCTAACCCCGCCGGTGTGTCTGACGAAGATTGATGTCTAGCCCCAAGAGATTTGTCGATTATGGGGCTTGAAAATACTTTTGATGCCGAGATAAGGGGTCGCTGATTATGAAGCCCCTAGATCGCCTTTGATGCCAAATTTGGAGTGACTTGCATAGCCCCAAGATAAATCAGCTCTTTGGTCCACTTAAATGAATCGTCTTTTGTTGTTGACGTGAGCAAGCTCCAAGCTTCGAGAGATCGCTAAGCCCCAAATGTCATGGACTTGTTGCTTGCGGGTTTGGAGATGGTGAAATGTGAAGACCTTTCATTGTAAAGTTCCCAAATTATCTTGTGATCGGCTCGGCATTGAGCGCGGATGTACCGTCGGGTAGAATTCTTTATAGAGATCCCCTTCTTGCTCTTACTGGGGAGATGAATTGCCTCATTGTGGTTGATACCTAAATGGCGGAGGGCTTATGTCAAAAGATGCAGTAATGTCTTGCGGTGCCGTCGAGGTCACGGATGATAAGGTCTTGGTGTGATAAAGTCCCAAATGAGTATGCTTGCTTGACTCTTCTTGAGTTGAACTATTGACGGATCTTCAGATGCAACTAGTGATATGGCCCAACTTTATCTGAGCTGCACCTTGTGCTTTTGATCTTGGAGAAGGGGGTGCTGAATTGCAGAAACATTAGGATTGGCCGTGGCATTTCCCGCTATAAGCCTGTTTTGATTAGAGTTTAGCATATTGAATCTTTTCCTTTTCCCTAAGACTTCCTTCATAATCTCGTTGTAAGTTCTAACAAGAATTATCAAATTCATTCATATTATTGGAGCCTTCATTTAAAACCAAGGGGACCTTTTGACTGGAAGTGTTGAGAGACTCTTGAAGCTTGATCCCTTTCATGGATCCATAAGACTATTCCACATTGCACTTGCTCGAGTATTGTTGCCCAAAAGACTGTCGGTCGCGAAGCCCTAATACTGCCCTTTGCTTGAATTACTGTAATGCCGTAGCCCAAAAGATTGTAGATTGCGAAGCCCTTAGAGACCTTCAGTGCCGAATTGAGGAAGCTTCCAATGTTGCACATGACTTGGTTGGGGATACTGCTGGGGAGTTAATTGCTCTTTGCCGAGGGAGCCTTTAAGACTTAACCGTAGCCCCTAGAGTGCCATCATTGATTGCGAGAAAGGTCCATCCTTGATTGGGGGAACGAGCACGGGCACACCTGACACGAGGACTTTTTGATATCCCTTTTGAGAGACTTTGAGGATAGTCTCCCACATCTTTTTCGAGCATAGCCCCTAGGGCTTGTTGATTGTCAAAAGAATCCCTTGTTCTTGGGTCATATAGCCCCTAGGGCGTCACCATTTGTTGAGCAAAGCAAGAGTGACTCATCCTCGTGGGAGGAAACAAACATGAGAGGACATGGCAAGAGCTACTCCATTTCTCGGGAGCCTTTCGGCGTACTTTAGAAGCACATACTTGAAGAAGCTTTGAAAACTGAGACACATGTTGTTGCTATTTGTTGCCCAAGCCAATTGACTTAGCTAGGGATTATTTGTGAAACCTCGTGCCCTTTTATGATGGGCTCGTTCTCGGATGGGTCTTGGCTACCACGGGCCTTCTTTTCATGAACCCAAAAATGCACACTGCTGGAGAATGATGCCAATAACCCAAGACAACCTTTGATGGTGCCATATCTTGTCGAGCCTTTTGCAATCCCAAAGTTGACTCGGTGGAGAATTGACTTGCTGAGGAGATCCAATGTAGAGCTCGTGCAGTTGTCTTCTTTAGAGGCCGGAGATCTCCATTTCTCTTTCCCTTCTCTCTCTCACTCTCTCATTTTTTTTTATGACGCACCCTGTTTTTTGCCTAGACCGCCCTTTTGGGTTTTCAATCTAGCGGGCATCACTTTTGCGTCTTCATTTTGACTCGATTAATGAGGGAGTGTCCATTGACTCTAGCTGAGGAGATAAGACATGTGATTTTGCGGTGGAGACCTCTTGTCACTAAAGGTGAGTGACATTGACTTGATTAGGGAAGTGTCCCTAGTATTGACTTCATGTATTTGACCGTTTTTTGAATGACTCATGAAGGCAAGTAAGTCATTAAGAGAGAAGAGAAGGAAAGCCCCAATTTGATTGCAAGAAATTGGGAGTATACAGAAAGAATAGAAGTCCCTAGACTCGACAAGGAACGCGAAATGATTCCAAATCTAAGAAAGTTGTTCAATCTTTTTGGTGATTAATTCATTGGCAAATGAATCGTACAAAGATGTCTTGACAAGTTCGAGATGAAGGCCGATCACCATAACGCGCTAGGGCTATACATATCTTCTTTCTTGCATGAGACCGGACCCGAAGGTTGCCTACGTTCCTCCAGTGTAGAGGCTCAGGTCACCGTAGTTCTTGTTAATTCTCCATTCTTCGGGATAGAATTGTTGCTTCGTCGTGTAGCTTCGTCCTCCTTTGGTGGATGGAATGATGTTGATCTTGATGTGAACTTCTTTGATTGAGGGGGATTTTTTTTTTTCGTGCTCTAACTTTTGCCTAGGTTGATTTGAAGAGTTCAACCTAGCGAGCATTTTTTTTTTTTTTTTTTTTTTTTTTAATCCCCCCTTTGAAACATTGCTTGATTTTTCTCCATGGTTGTTGCTTCACCTTTGATGTCTTGGCTTTGTCTTCGTCGTTAATGATGTTGCCTTCATCACAATGTTTAGCCCCTAGGCGTTCAAGTGATGGCCTTCATTCCAAAACTCGTTTAGACATCTTTTCATCATTTTGCCAAGAATTAGATTGAACAACTTGGAAGAGTGTATGAGGACAAGAACGAATTTTTATTTGATGATGAGACTTGACTCAAAACTTCACATTAATTGGACAAAGAAAACTTAATGCACACTTAAGAGGACTTTGACTCTTTTTTTTTTAAATTCCTATTACTAGGTAAATAAAGAGAAACGGAAATTGTTGTTGTAGTCCCCGTTGTCGTTGTAGTCTCCTTGTGGCATGATTTCTTGTAGAAGCCCCATTTTGAAACCAAATCATTCTTCTTTGATGAGTTATTGCATGTTGGCACTCTCTAAAGGTTGCTCTTCACCCACAGTAAATTCGCCGTTGTCGAACAAATCTTGGATGATGTTTCGGAGAAGGAAGCACCCTTCGGTAGTATGGCCACTATGATTGTGGTAGCCGCACCATTCACCATGTGCATGATTCTTCGGTATCGTCTTCGGCTTGTACCCCTCCAAAGGCTTGACCTTTCCACTTGCCACCAAAGTTTCAAATGCTTCGGCTTGGGTTACTCCTAGGAGAGGAGTGAAAACTCGGTTGTTGGCGGTACCTTTGTAGCTTTTGAGGGACGGGCCACTTGAGCATGCTTTACCCTTAAACTTTGCCTTCTTGTTGGTGAGCTCTTGCAAACGGGCTTTGAGCTCGGAAACCTCTTCCGTGTGAATCTTCCTCTCGAGATCAAAACGGGCTTGCCACAAATCGTCTTTTCGGCGAGCATCCTCGGAAAGTCTATCCATTTGTTCCCCCATGGCTCTTATTATGTTGAAGAGTCTTTCGTTGGACACGGAGAAGTACCCACCATTGTTGTTGTTGCCGTTGGAAGCCATTGGACCTATTGAAAGAACACGGTTGATCTTAGGTTGGCCCCACAAATACCTTTTGAGTAAAATAAATTTAACCAACAAACACGAAAAAGACTCAACCATATAAAGAAAATGACTCTTTTTTGTTTTTTTTTTTTTATTTACAAAAGTCGGAAGGACGGAGTCCTTTTTGGGGTTTCTAGAAAAAATAGTGGAATCGTCACACTAGTATATAGACCTTCTCGCGGTCCCATATACTTATCGGATTCCACCACGCTTGTGAGACCTACATGTGTCGGGATTAAACTAAATTAATGTAGTAAATCATACATGCGGGGACGGATTTTTATTTTCGTCCAAAATAACCACTTTTGGGACGGAGTTTTATTTCGTCCATTGCAACAAGTTGGCATGTATGATTTGAAGACATTAGTTTAGGGAAATCTCGGCACATGAAAAACCGACTTGGTCACGGAGTGTTAGACCCTAGAATAGAATTGTGTGGCTTGTGCTTGGCTAAAGAGAGGCTTAAAGGTCACCCACGGCATGTAGTCTTGAACTACGTCACGGGCTGAGGTTGACCGCTTCAAAAGAGTCAAGGTCGGGTGGAGCTTGAAACTTTCTAGGACGGGCCTCGACGGGTTTGGGGTTGGACTTGTGCGACTCGATAGTGAGCAATTGATAAGAATATGTTCATGTAGTGTGAGGTCTAACAAGTGACAAAATATTTTTTTTTTCAAAGAAAGAAAAAACAGAAACAAATAAGCACGTATTTACAACTCCCGAATCACCCGTGTTACCGGTAAAAATAAACAGAAAGTAAAAGAAATTGTATGCAGGCCCGGTGCCCACACACTGTCATTCTGCTCTGTTCTGCTTTCTGTGCACTGTTCTGTTTCTGGAAAATTGCCCAGAAGCGCGCGCTTCAGGGTGGCCTATGTGTAAGGCGCGCGCGGTAGACAAAGAGGGGCAGAGGCGCCCGATTCTGGGCAGTACCAGCGAATCAGTGGGTTCAAGGGATTGACTTGACCATAAATAAAAAACACTTTCCCCTGCAGTAATTGTTAGCACAGAAACATGGAATTGAAGGACAAAAAAGGAGGCGGGCGATTATGGTAATTGGGGTCGGACGCGCGCGCTTTAGGCCAAGAAGGCCAGAGGCGCGCGCTTCCCACCCTTTTTACCAGAATGCCCAGAAAACAGTAATAAGAACACCAAAAGTTAAGAACGCAAGTTTAACCTTCTAATAAGTCCCCAGCGGAGTCGCCACTGTAGATACCCCGGGAAACCACAACTTGGCGAGAGCGGTGAATTATCCTAAGATGTCTAACTTGTTTTAGATTGTTTAGAGTCGCCACCTATGTTTTTAAAGGAACATAAGAAAAACCTAGAAATAGCCTAATTTATGTACAAAACCAGAGATTCGGGAGAGAAGGGTTCGGGGGTTAGGTGACGGAGTGGGAAGTACTTAAACACCCACTCCGCCCCGCTTATGCGGGTCTTGCTACTATTGGTGTTCTAATGCTAAATGTCCTTCAATTTATTAACAGTGCTAACAATTATAATGTAAAGAAAAAGGGGAAGAAAAGAGAATTGTTTTATTTATAAATTTATGCTAAACAATTAAATTAAGAAATGTATAGGAAATTAAAGTAGAGATTAAAATGTAGGGAGATAACCTTAACCAACTTTAATGTAGTAAAGTGGTCATTTGGTCATGTCCCAATTGATGGGGATTGCATACTAGTAAGACTAGAATAAAAGAGAAGAAGAATAAAAGTACCTTTAGAAAAGAGGACCTTAAACTTTGACTTGAAGATTGTGTTGTTTGTAGAGAAATGGTTGTGCAACACTTTGTGTAGTGTTTGTTTGTAGGGAAAATGTGTTGAGAGAACTTGTGTATCGTTCTTGTAGGGAAGATGAAGTTGGTCCCCTTCTAAGGTAGAAATGAGAGGTTTTTATAGGTGAAAGAGAGATGTTTTTGGTGCCAAAACACAGTCACCAAGAAATCCTTCCCGGGCAAAATCCTGTAAATTGAGCAAGGGAGAAAATCCTGGCCAGAAATCTGTAACTGACGCCCAGAGGCGCGCGCTTCCTGCTTTGGGGGCGGGAGGCGCGCGCGTCTGGCTCCTCCTGTCGGAGGCGCGTGACTCAGAGAAGGCAATTTTGACAGAATGGACTAGAAAGTCAGCCCTGTTATTCAGTTTAGTCCCTGGACTTAACGAAGTCAGTCAGGAACTTAACGGAAGTGACAGAAACTAACGAGAAACACTTAAAATGGGGAGAAACACAAGATCAAATGTGCAATCGGGGTGAGCGGTCCAAGGCGGGGTGTCTACACATAGTGATCGGGTTTACCACAATTGTAGCACTTAATCCTCTTCTTAACAACTTCTTGATTTGAGTTAGATGGAGATGGACTGTATTTCCTATGAAATACTTTCTTTTGGTGTTTCATGGCATTTCTGACAGCCATGGAGATTAGACTTGGAATGTCTTCTTGAGAAATGGGTTTGGGTTCGTGTTTAGGGGTTATGTTCAGCTTTTGTAGGGCATTGCTTACAAGAGTGTCAATGTTATGTGAGAGAATTGTTTCTGGGTTTGCTCTTGAGCTACAAGAGCAAGGGTTTGAGATATGGTAGGTGCTGGTTGAACTTTGACCATCCCTTCAAGCTCATAAGCTTCAAGTTTTCCAAAGTATTACTCAATGGTCATACTACTCCACTCAGCTCCTTCTCTAATGGGTAGATCCACTTTCTCATACTCTTGAGGGAGATTAGAGTAGATTTTTAGATATAGATCATATTGATCAAAAGTTTTTCCATAGTCTGAAATGGCTCTAACAAGATCTTCAAATCTTAGTCTTGCAGCACTCACCTTTTCTCCAGGGTAGAATTTGAAGTTGTCTAGTTGTCTGAGTAAGTAGTATAGATTCTGTGTTCTTACACTTGTGTGTTTAGTGAACTTAGTGTTTATTAATTCCCATGCAGCTTTAGCACTTTTAACTTTAGCTATTTCTTAAGCTAGGGAATCATTTACACTTTTTTGCAAAATGTTTTTCACTTTCAGGTTTACAGTCATTAATTGTCTTTGAGCATCAGTCCAATTTTCAGGAGATTTAATTTTACTATCTCCTCAATTAACTTTAGCTTGAGTAGGTGGTTCAACTTCATTTGCTAAGACATACCAGTTCCATATGCTATTAGCATCTAGATAGGTTTTAATCTTTGAGGAAAAAATCTCGAATGATCCACAGTCATCTATGTGTGGAATGTCCTTTTCATTGTTTCTTCTTGGTTGAGGCATGGTAGGTTGAATGGATCTTTCACAAGTTGAAAGACTCTTTATGGTGAATCCAAGCTATGATGCCAATTGAAATGCCATGTTAAACTAATTGAACATATTAATTAAAACATGGACAGAACATATTAATTAAAACATGGACAGCTAACACTTTTGGGTTAGTTGTTGAGAAATAATGAATAGAAAGAATTATACAGCGGAATATAAAAAAGGTAAAGAATGAAAAGAACAATGTGCAGTGTGTGAGTAAGTGTATGGCCAAGAGTGTACACATTATTTTTAAGTGGTTCAGAGGCAAAACCCTTCTCTTACATCCACCCCCACAGCGGATAACAGAGAGATCAATTCACTATAATATTCTTTTCAATAAGAGTTACAAGAATTGATAAGGCAAGTTCTTAGAAGCCCCTCTACTTAATTGATACTTCAATTAAGGTTGCTTCTTCCAAAGCAGAGAAAAAGAAAAATAAAATACACAAGAGTGTTTACAAAAATAGCTTGGCTGAAAGCTGGCTTGGTGAGGGTTGTAACTGGGTGCTAGATGACACAATATTTGCAGGGGTTTTATGCAAATGGTCAAGACCGCAGAGGTTGGCAGAAAATGTGTTTAAGGGGAATGCAAAAGGGTTACTTGACAACATGCCAGTCTGGCCGTTGGGGGACAAAGGAGCAGAGGAGTAATGGTTCTTCTTGACTAGAGTTAGTCAAGGTTTGACGGACACACTTGTCAGTTTCCATTGGATGCTAGTTGTCAGTTGAAGTGAAGATTATGCAGGCATGATCAAGCTTCAATATGAGTTATTGCAATGATTGGGAAAATAGCCTATCATTGGAATAATCATTCTTTAAAGATCTGATGTGGCAGGGAAAGCTGTTGGTTAAAGACAATCTTAGCTGTTGAAGCATAGTATCTTAGCTGTTGGACCTTTAAGGCATTTTTTGTTGAAGCTTGTTTGTAATTTGCATCTTGATAATTCATTTGAATGTAAAATGGTCTTTAAATGATGGTTCTTCAGTTTGTTTAATGTATAGATGATAAGTAGATCATGAAATGGTTTGATTGTTGAGTTGTGTAGGTGAAAGACAGCTTAGCTGTTGGACTTGTACTGGGTTGCATGTGCTCAGGTCTTTGTATACATCATGTAATCATCAGAGATTAATTATTTATTTATCAAAATAGCTTTACTATGATTAAGCATAGTGAGGTACTAATAGAAGGGAAAACCCATATATTGGTCACTAAACTTTAGTTCAAAATGTGACCACTAAACTTTTTTCTTTTCAAAATGTCCTTATTGAACTTTTCACTGTCTTTAAAATATGGCCACTTCGTCAACAACCTCGTAAAAACAAAAAAAAAACAAAAAAAAAAACTAACATAAGCGAGTCATGTGAGGTCATGTGACTCACTTTTGTTGTGTTTTTGACGAAGATGTTGACGTGTATGCTCAAGACTACCCCTTCTTCCAAACAACAACCTCGTAAATCTTGCAAGCCATAATTTTCTGATCATCCAAACAACAACGATTTTATTTTATTTTTTTACAAAAAAGGTCTATTTCCATTGTACCTTCAAGAACTGCTGCGCTGGAACAACTGGAGTAGTGTGTTCTAAGAACCGATCCAAATTAGTCAAACAAACACCATTGTTGACCACGTTCAACACTGCCGTTTGCAAATGGCTATATCTCTTCCTCTTGCTTCTGTTGTACTTTCTGCAGCTGTTCTTGTACTTTCTTAACTTTTTTATCATGTTGCCGCCGTTGATTTTGTTGGTAGTGGTGCCCTAGGCACGTTTAATAAACGTTGTAATTGTTATCATTTATTTCATATCAATAAAGAGATGTTTTGATTATTATTATTGTTCATGTTTACTTATAATAATCTCCGTCCCTAGTACTTGTTAAGCACTAGTATAAAGGCTAAATGATCATGGGATGATCATGTTAGATTTATGGGTACTTGTTTGGAACAAGGTACTGGACATGACCCGCTTTATGAGATTTATGTCATGGTCTATGTCATACATATATCTCATATTAGTTATGTCATTTGAATCCTTAGACATGAAGTTATTATAGTCTTCCACTTGATGAACATTATGTTTGACATATTCAAACGCTACTTTTAACAGAGTAGTTATAAAGGGTATGATTGGCATAATCGGATTCACGTAGGGAAGAATAATAAGCTAAATGGATTTGTCCCTCCTCGGAGAGATGTCAATCTTGGGCCACTCGTAGGAATGATGTTGATGAAATGTTCGGCCGGACTCAAATGGATTGATTGGATCAATAGCATTTGAATTATCAACATATTCGGAATCGAGAAAGTATTGAACAAAACAAGTTGACTGTTTGACCATGACTTGTGTTCAATGACATCGTGGACAAAGGGATTGTGACATATTCTAAGAGGAATGCGAACTTGTATCTAGTTATACTATTTGGGTAGGTATGACGGTTTGCTAGAACCTAATCATATCTTATGGGATCATGTTTGAGCCCATTGCCAACTTAGTATAATCCTAGAGGGTCACACACAATAGAACGAATCTTTAAAAAGACTACATTGGAATTTTGGAAATTCTGGACATCCTGGGAAGTGGGCGACCGCACAGTATGGACTGGGCGGCCGCACAATTATCTTAGTTTTGTACCAGTTTTGCCTCAGATAGTTGTGCGGCCGCACAGAGGGTTTTGGGCGGCCGCACAGTACTGTCGGGTGGCAGATTCCTAATTTGATTAGGAAACGAATTTTGGACGGATTTTGACACAAGTTTCCTATTTGGAATAGGTCATGCTTGTGTATAAAAGACCAAATTCGGCCAGCACTCTATGCTAATGATTTTGTGAGTCTCAAAGAGTTTGAGAGAGGGTTTATTTTGTTCCAAGACATTCTTGGTTGAAGAACAAAATAAAACACAAAATAAATTCCATATAGTTCTTTTGATTGTGAAAAAGTGTTTCACAATTTGGTCTAGCAACCAAGATCAAAGCTCCTTTGATATTCGTTCGAAGTGTGGATACCGCTAGAGGGTGAAAATCATCATCTTCAAAGTTCATGTTCAAAGCTTTGTGATCGTGATCAAGTCTTCAAACCTCCACCAAAGACCAAGAGAATTTGATAGCCATCAAGGGTTAGTTTTATCCTTTATTCTTATGTTGTATTTGATTTAATCGTATGAACGGATCCATGGCTTTGGGTTTCAAAATTTTAAATGCTAAATTCCGCTGCGCATGTTTGATCGAAACCCAACAGTGGTATCAGAGCCCCGTTCATGTTGATAACATGTACTAACAAGTGTTTTAATCATGGCATGGCAATAAAAGACTTAAAACTTTCTTTGAAGGTTCATCACATGTAGCATATAACATATTTATGAGCAAGATAGATAATGTGGGCACGCCCTAGCGGGATACATTAACTATGCGTTTAAAATGGTTAGACTTAATTGGGCGTCAAAACAGCTTTGGGCCTAGGCAAAGATGAGGTTTAGCATGCTTTTTGAAATTGGATTTCTTAAAGAATCTCATAAAAGGAACTAAGAGTCATATGAGATATGATTGACAAGAGTTGTCTACCTAATTAATTTGATTTTGTGTAATCCGCCTTAGCGGACTTGAAATTAAATTAAAGTTGGATCTTAAACCATTTAAATTATATTATACATTGGATGTATATGAAGGTTATATAATTTAGTGGGAGTATTTTTGTTTGAAAAATACATTATTTATCTCTTTAATGAAGATCGGTACTTATTAAATTTTGGAAATTTTGCATATTTGTAGATAATGACTAATAACACTCAATCAATGTCGTTGCGATCGATCGTTGAGAAGGATAAGCTCGAAGAGAATGGTACTAACTTTATGGATTGGATCCGTAGCATAAGAATCGTTCTTAGGCAAGAAGATAAGTTGTACATTCTCGATGGGCCTCTCCCTGCTGAACCACCGCCTACTGCCCCTAGGTTAGAAAGAGACAATTACAAGAAACATCGTAATGATTCTAGAGATGTAAGTTGTCTCATGCTTGCTGCTATGTGTTCAAAACTCCAACAAAGTTTGGAACATTTGGAAGCCTATGAGATAGGCGTGGAGTTGAGAACCATGTTTCAAGAGCAAGCTAGGCAAGAGAGGTACAAGACCATTGTTGCATTCACTACTAGTAAAATGAATGAAGGACAACAAGTGAGTCCTCACTTTCTTAAAATGAAAGGTTATGTAGAGCACCTTGAGAAACTTGGCTATCCAATCCCATTGGAGCTAGCCACGGATCTCATTCTTGATTCATTGCCTAAAAGTTATAATCAGTTTGTAATGAATTATAACATGCATGGAATGGATAAGAATCTCTCTGAGTTGCATGGGATGCTCAAAACTGCAGAGATGAAAATTGTGGAGAAAGGTTCTCCCGTGCTCTTGGTTCATGATGGGAAGAAGGCTGGTGCCAAAGAAAAGGGTAAGGCAAAAGTTGTCAAACCCAAAATAAGCAAGGCAAAGGTTGCCAAGGCTTTTGAGGCAAAACCTGATTCACAAAAGGATGCAATCTGTTTCCATTGTCAAGAAATTGGTCATTGGAAATGTAATTGCAAGGCTTTCTTGGAAGAGCAAAAGAAGAAGAAGAGCAGCAAGGCTGCGTCAACTTCAGGTATCTATATGATAGATATTCTCCTTTCTACCACTGATTCTTGGGTATAGGATACCGGATGTGGTTCTCACATTTGTCTAAATGTGCAGGGACTAAAGAATAGGAGACTGCTTAAAGAAGGTGAAGTAGATCTACGCGTGGGGAATGGAGCAAGAGTTGCTGCATTAGCCGTAGGGACTTATGAAGTCACTTTACCTTCCGGATTAATTCTTGTTTTGAACAATTGTTATTATGTTCCGGATTTAAGCAGAAATATTATTTCAATTTCTTGTTTGGATAATGAAGGTTTTAAGTTTCTTATTGGGAATAAGAAATTTTCTATTTATTTAAATGATGTGCTTTATGGTATTGCTAATTCATTTAATGGCCTTTATATCTTGGATGTCAAGAATGAAAATAATGACTATCATGTAAATAAGAAATCTAAACCTAATGATGTAAATCATACTTATTTGTGGCATTGCCGTCTTGGTCATATTAATGAGAAGCGTATCTCAAAACTCCATGGGGACGGACTTTTAGGTTCATGTGACCTCGAGTCATATGATACTTGTGAGTCGTGTCTTCTTGGAAAAATGACTAAGACACCTTTTACCAAGCTAGGTGAAAGGGCAAGCGACTTATTGGGGTTGATACATTCCGATGTATGCGGACCATTAAGTAGCAATGCTAGGGGAGGATTTCAATACTTCATAACCTTCACTGATGATTATAGTAGATTTGAGTATGTTTACCTAATGAAACATAAAAGTGAAGCATTTGAGATATTTAGAATATTTCAAAATGAAGTAGAAAAACAACTTGGCAAAAGTATAAAGGCACTTCGATCAGATCGAGGTGGTGAATACTTGAGCCAAGAATTTGATGATCATCTAAAGAATTGTGGAATAGTTTCACAATTGACTCCGCCCGGAACACCACAATGGAATGGTGTGTCTGAGAGGAGAAATCGGACTTTGTTAGACATGGTTCGATCAATGATGAGTCAAGTTGATCTTCCAATATCCTTTTGGGGTTACGCCCTAGAAACCGCTGCTTTCACACTAAATCAAGTTCCAACTAAATCGGTTCCAAAGACTCCATATGAGATGTGGAGTGGAAAGAAACCTAGTTTATCTTTCATGAGGATTTGGGGTTGCGAAGTTTATGTCAAGAGACTTATCTCTGAAAAACTAGCACACAAATCTGATAAATGTATTTTCGTGGGATATCCTAAGGAAACTAAAGGATATTACATTTACAACCGAAAGGACAACAAAGTGTTTGTTGCCCGAACTGGTGTCTTTCTAGAGGAACAGTTTCTCTCCATAGAAATCAGTGGGAGTAAAATAAACCTTGAAGAAATTCGAGACCCAGAAAATAACATTGAACCAATAGTGGAACAAGAACAAGAACCACAAGGAGTTGTGGAACCTGTTCAAAGTACACAAGCAACTCGCAGATCTAGTAGGTTACGATCCGAGCCCGAGAGATATGGATTTCTCGTAACGGATAGTAATGAGGTAGAAATCATTGAGAATGATGAACCGTCAACCTACCAAGAGGCGATGTCTTCTCCTGATTCAGACAAGTGGCTTGGAGCCATGGAATCCGAATTGCAATCCATGCAAGACAATCAAGTTTGGAATTTGATTGATGCGCCCGAAGGTGTAAAAACCATAAGATGCAAATGGGTCTTCAAGAAGAAGACTGACATGGATGGGAAGGTGCATACTTACAAAGCTAGGCTTGTAGCGAAGGGTTATAGGCAAGTTCATGGTATTGACTATGATGAGACCTTTTCACCCGTAGCAATGATCAAGTCTATAAGAATTTTGCTTGCCATTGCCGCATATCATGACTATGAAATATGGCAGATGGACGTCAAAACCGCTTTCCTGAATGGAAAACTCCAAGAGGATGTGTATATGACACAACCAGAAGGTTTTGAACAAGATTCTAAGGTATGCAAATTGCAAAGATCCATCTATGGATTGAAGCAAGCTTCAAGGAGTTGGAATCTCCGTTTTGATGAATCGGTCAAAGAGTTTGGTTTCATCAAAAACGAAGATGAGCCTTGTGTATACAAGAAGATTAGTGGGAGCATAGTGCTATTCCTTATTTTATACGTGGATGACATATTGCTCATTAGAAACGACATTCCTACACTTCAGTCTGTAAAGACTTGGTTAGGAAAGTGCTTCGCAATGAAAGATATCGGTGAAGCCGCATATATACTTGGCATTAAGATCTATAGAGATAGATCAAGGAGGCTACTTGGTTTAAGCCAAAGTACATACATTGACAAGGTCATTAGAAGATTCCGTATGGAAAATTCTAAGAGAGGCACCTTGCCCGTGTTACATGGAGTTTCTCTAAGCAAGACTCAATGTCCTAAGACAAAAGATGAGCGTGAGAAAATGAATGATGTTCCATATGCTTCGGCAATTGGGTCCATCATGTATGCCATGATTTGTACTAGGCCGGATGTGTCTTATACTTTGAGCATGACAAGTAGATACCAATCCGACCCTGGCGAAAATCACTGGATAGCTGTAAAAGCGATTCTTAAGTACTTGAGAAGAACTAAAGACTCGTTTTTGGTCTATGGAGGAATGGAAGATGATCTCGTTGTAAATGTTTACACGGATGCAAGCTTCCAAACCGACAAAGATGATAGCCGATCGCAATCGGGTTTTGTGTTTATGTTAAATGGTGGAGCTGTAAGCTGGAAGAGTTCCAAGCAAAGTACAACCGCTGATTCTACAACAGAAGCTGAGTATATTGCTGCATCGGATGCTGCAAAGGAAGCTGTTTGGATTAAGAAGTTCATAACTGAACTTGAAGTGGTTCCTAGTATTGCTAATCCAATAGACCTTTATTGCGACAATAATGGTGCTATTGCTCAAGCAAAGGAACCAAGAGCACATCAGAAATCCAAACACATACTTAGGCGTTTTCATATCATTCGAGAGATCGTTGATAGGGGAGACGTAAATATATGCAGAGTACCTACTGATGACAATGTTGCGGACCCGCTAACAAAGGGACTTCCACAAGCTAAACATGATGGTCATGTTAGGTCCATGTGTATTAGATACATGGGAGATTGGGCCTAGGGCAAGTGGGAGATTGTTGGTAGTGGTGCCCTAGGCACGTTTAATAAACGTTGTAATTGTTATCATTTATTTCATATCAATAAAGAGATGTTTTGATTATTATTATTGTTCATGTTTACTTATAATAATCTCCGCCCCTAGTACTTGTTAAGCACTAGTATAAAGGCTAAATGATCATGGGATGATCATGTTAGATTTATGGGTACTTGTTTGGAACAAGGTACTGGACATGACCCGCTTTATGAGATTTATGTCATGGTCTATGTCATACATATATCTCATATTAGTTATGTCATTTGAATCCTTAGACATGAAGTTATTATAGTCTTCCACTTGATGAACATTATGTTTGACATATTCAAATGCTACTTTTAACAGAGTAGTTATAAAGGGTATGATTGGCATAATCGGATTCACGTAGGGAAGAATAATAAGCTAAATGGATTTGTCCCTCCTCGGAGAGATGTCAAGCTTGGGCCACTCGTAGGAATGATGTTGATGAAATGTTCGGCCGGACTCAAATGGATTGATTGGATCAATAGCATTTGAATTATCAACATATTCGGAATCGAGAAAGTATTGAACAAAACAAGTTGACTGTTTGACCATGACTTGTGTTTAATGACATCGTGGACAAAGGGATTGTGACATATTCTAAGAGGAATGCGAACTTGTATCTAGTTATACTATTTGGGTAGGTATGACGGTTTGCTAGAACCTAATCATATCTTATGGGATCATGTTTGAGCCCATTGCCAACTTAGTATAATCCTAGAGGGTCACACACA
This sequence comes from Campanula takesimana, assembly GCA_026119855.1. Taxonomy (NCBI): domain Eukaryota; kingdom Viridiplantae; phylum Streptophyta; class Magnoliopsida; order Asterales; family Campanulaceae; genus Campanula; species Campanula takesimana. The sequence goes on from JAOWBW010000072.1 coordinate 1,906,287, forward strand.
ATAGAACGAATCTTTAAAAAGACTACATTGGAATTTTGGAAATTCTGGACATCCTGGGAAGTGGGCGACCGCACAGTATGGACTGGGCGGCCGCACAATTATCTTAGTTTTGTACCAGTTTTGCCTCAGATAGTTGTGCGGCCGCACAGAGGGTTTTGGGCGGCCGCACAGTACTGTCGGGTGGCAGATTCCTAATTTGATTAGGAAACGAATTTTGGACGGATTTTGACACAAGTTTCCTATTTGGAATAGGTCATGCTTGTGTATAAAAGACCAAATTCGGCCAGCACTCTATGCTAATGATTTTGTGAGTCTCAAAGAGTTTGAGAGAGGGTTTATTTTGTTCCAAGACATTCTTGGTTGAAGAACAAAATAAAACACAAAATAAATTCCATATAGTTCTTTTGATTGTGAAAAAGTGTTTCACAATTTGGTCTAGCAACCAAGATCAAAGAAGCTCCTTTGATATTCTTTCGAAGTGTGGATACCGCTAGAGGGTGAAAATCATCATCTTTAAAGTTCGTGTTCAAAGCTTTGTGATCGTGATCAAGTCTTCAAACCTCCACCAAAGACCAAGAGAATTTGATAGCCATCAAGGGTTAGTTTTATCCTTTATTCTTATGTTGTATTTGATTTAATCGTATGAACGGATCCATGACTTTGGGTTTCAAAATTTTAAATGCTAAATTCCGCTGCGCATGTTTGATCGAAACCCAACAGATTTAACCTCATCACTGGTGGACTATAAAATCGGTCTTCCCTAACCTGATTCCAACCAGAAACCGACATTACTGGAAACTTTCCTGAATCAATTCCTTGTAGATACAAGAGAATTATCCTCATTTAATATTCTCTCCTGTTAAAAATTTACACATTGTTTTCAATTTCCAATACCTTCAAAATCCCAAGAAATAGCCAAACCAAAGAAAAACATGCTCCTGTGACTAGTGTTTGTCACAATTGATCCATTGGTTCTCAGTTTAACCCATAATTACCCTCTATTAAAGAAGGCAAGAACCATGAAAGGTTAAATATCTATTTTTCTTGATGTCATATCAAAAGACTAAATCATATCTGAATAGATAGGACGAGAAGGGAGCAACACCTTCACGAGCGCACCAATGACACCCAAGCTGGTTAGCTTTACGTATTCGGATGGCATTTGCTTTTCTGAGTTTTTGATAAAAGGATACAGATATTCTAGTATCCTAGCTGCAAGAAATGCATTGAGTTAGAAAACACGTCATAACTTAGTTTCCTACGATAAGTACAATACTACAATCTAGTAAAATACATCTGATATACTCCATCAGCCTCATAAAAAATACTCCCTCCGTCCCATTTCAAATTGCAAAAGTTGCCAAAAAGGGTGTCCCAACTAAAATTGCAAAATCCAAAAATGGCAAGTTTTAACCCACTTGCACACTCACATCCACTAACCCACTAACTATTCTCTACCACACTTTCTCTCTCCCACTCAACTATCAACACTCACAACACATCACCTTTTCACTTTTTCCCTTAATCCCCGTACCAACCTAGTATTTGCAATTTGAAATGGGACGGAGGGAGTAGTCTTTATTTCCTTTTTGGTCTGTCCCCAAATGACCGTCTCTTTCCCAAAAAATGTTCTCCTCAGACGAGTGTCCAGTTTTAAGGGTTTTACTGAATTGATCTTTGACAAATATCATATTTCATTGTAGACTTGCAAAGGTACATGTCTGTTACGTGGATTAAAACAAAACAACACTCATTTAAAGAATAGGGCACTTATTGCTAAAATTAACACAATTTCATAAATTAAAATTTTACATTCATTTTCAGATGGAGAAAGTAAGTAGAAAAATAATCAGGTAGGCCGAGACATTCAATAAAATACTCTATCTAATAATGATGATAATAATTATAATAATAAATATTAAAGAAATATCACTTTGATCTTATAAGTCAACTAAAACACATTTTTGAGACAAAATTAAGGACCAAGTTTAAGTTAAAAGAATATATTCAGCTTTGACCCTGGCACTTGGGCATGGATTACTTACTTTCTCTTAAGATTATGATGGGTGCCTATTTTTGGTGTTAATAATGTTGGAAATGGGTTTTGGAAATGTGGTTTGACCACATTTTGACCCAATTTTCAAAGTGATTTCATTTTATGTAAATGAAAACAAGTTGCAAAATTAAAATCTACATTTAGTGTAGATTAGGAAAATGCATTTATTTACTCAAAACCATTTCCGGGTGAATGAGAAATTAATGCTCAAAGTGTGCAACTTTGATGGGTTTATGAAGAGTTGGAAATATGGAAAGCCATGTATCCCACATTGGTTGGAAAATGGAAAAGATGAGAGTATTTAACATGGCTCATCTAAGAAGGTTTCAATCAAGTGTGGACTTGGGCTTCCAAGCTCAAATAGGCCTTTGGGCCAACCATGCAAGCTAGTGGGTAAGTGGATTAATTTTGGGCTAGCCCAAAATTGAACCACAACCCGCGAAGCGCGGTTTAGGGCGCACTTCGCTGGCAGCTGTGGAGCTTAAATTTTTGGTGAATGTGGGATCGGTTGTGGATCAGCCTGTGGTCAGTCATCAAGTCTTCTAGTAAAGTGATAGAGAGAGCATCTTGTAGCATTATTTCCGTTCAAGTCCAGAAGTTCCAAATATTTTCATTTGTTCGTCAAGGTCGTTAATTTGGAGTGCTCCTATTAACGACAGTTAAAAGTCGTTGCATCTTAGAGAAGATTGCCATTAATCCGTAAGCACCAGTGCGGGGCAAATTCTTCTTGCGGACCGAGAAGTTCATGGAGCGTTCCGATGAGGCTTCTTGGAATGCTTTCGGGCTATGCGTCCTTGCTTTCTTCTACATGGTGGGTTGCAAGGGTACTTGCCACCGGGTTTTGTTGAGTGTGCTCGAGGAGTGTCTGGGGGGCAAAGACATCGTTCCTTCGGTCTTAGGCGAGACTCTCCATGGTATGGACCGTTTAGCTTTGGGAGACAGTTTTATGCGCAGTGGTAGCCCTGCTTTGCTTACTTTATGGCTGAGGGAGAGGTTGGTGGCCGTCCCTGAGGCTCCTCTTTCTCACAAGCCATGGTCGTATTCTTTGAGAGGGCTAATCTTGGATTTAGCTCAGAGCGACTGGGAGATTCATATGGCTCGCCTCAAGACTGAAGAAATCCGTTGGTGGGTGCCACATTGGCACATCAACTCAGTGCGGGAGTGTCAGGATGGTTCCCCCTTTGTTCGGGTGCCGAGCCTTTTGGGATCGTCCTTTTACATCCCTTCTTTGGGACCCTACTACCACTTTCCTCTTTTCCCAGTTGTGGACCCATTCCCTTTTTCCCATTCGGGCACTCCTCAGGGGTTCAGCTAGCACGATTTTGACCACTGTTTACTTGGATTGGTACGAACAGACCATGGGACAGACTCAGAGGCTTATTGAAGAGAGGTGTGGAGACATCCTTGGAGGAGATTGTGTCTCTAGTAGGGTTTTAAGGGAGGCCGAGGCCGTGACGAGTGGCCATAACTTTACTGGAAACGCTATTGAAGACTATCAAGATCTCGTTGAGAGGAGGAAAGCAGTGACGCCTAGAATTGAGGCGCGGCTCGAGGACTTTCGGGACCGCGTGGCGGTTGACACAGCTCTAAAAGCGGCCGGCCTAATTGACGACGCCGGGCGGGCTCCTAACTTAGGGAGGAACGAGATCGAGCTTTTTGATGTGAAGAGGAAGAATACTCGGAGGAGTCAGAAGAAGAAATGGAGGGGTGAAGGTCATTGATGGCCTTACAGTCCTAAGCATCCACTCATTGTCATTGCAGACATATTAGTTTTCTTAAGTGTTTTATTAGTCTTTTAGCCTGTTGCCCGAGGTCAAGAGTAGACCGTGCTTGAACTCATCAAAGAAGTGTTTTAACTGTAATGAAAGTGGTTATCGAATGAATTTCTTTGGAGAAACAAAATTTGAATTTCATTTATTTTTTAGACCGGACCAATAGTTGGCTGCCTACGTTCCCCTTTTACAAGTAAGACTAAGGGGCTCAGGTCATCGTAGTTCTTTTCCAACAAATTTTGATGCAAACCTTGCTTTTTCTCTAGACTGCCCTAATGGGTTTTCAATCTAGGTATATATATATATATATATATATATATATATATATATATATATATATATATATATATATATATATTTATTTATTTTTATTTTTTTTTAAAACATAATATCGGCGAAGCTTATCACTATTGACAGGATGCACGAAAGGATTCCCATCCAAATCTGCAAGTCTCATTGCGCCTCCTGAGAATATCTCTTGTACGACAAAGGGGCCAATCCATACGGGTTCCCATTTTCCGACAGGGTTAGACCTTCCTGGGGGTTTTTCTTTGAGCACCAAATCCCCGACCCGAATCTCGCAAAGCTTCACTCTTTTGTTGAAGGCTCGTTCCATCCTCCCTTGGTAGGCACGGATGTGTTCCATCGCTCTTAAGCGGCGTTCATTCAAGAGGGATAACTCATCATGTCGGCTCCGAAGCCAGTCCACTTCGTGGATTTGATTTTCCAACAGAACCCTAAATGACGGAATTTCTAGTTCAGCCGGGAGTATGGCTTCCATCCCATAAGTCAGAGCAAATGGGGTCTCCCCTGTGGCGGTTCTGACCGAGGTTCAGTATCCCTATAATGCTAGGTGTAGCTTATCGGGCCAATCCCTTCCTCGGGTTGCCATCTTCTTAATGATCCTTTCGAGTGTTTTGTTGGCGGCTTCCACCGCTCCATTGGTTTGAGGCCTATATGGGGAAGACTTGTGGCGGGTGACCCAGAATTCTTGTAACAGTTGGTCGCATTCTCCCTTAAAGTGTGAGCCATTATCTGTGATGATTTCATTTGGGACCCCATACCGGCACATGATGTTTTCCTTGATGAATAGTGCCACCTTCTTGGAAGTAAGGACCTTGTATGATTTGGCTTCAACCCACTTCGTGAAGTAATCCACGGCCACCAAGACGAATTTGTTCCCGTTGCTTCCTGGGGGAGCGACTTTTCGGATGATGTCGATGCCCCAAGTGGAGAAAGGCCAAGGGGTTGTCATGCAATACAAATGGTGGGGCGGCAGGTGATTAAAGTTGGAGAACCGCTGGCACTTGTCACATTTCTTCACGAATTGTATACAGTCGGTTTCCATTGATATCCAAAAGTATCCCATCCGCAGGATAATTTGCATTAATGCCCTGGCATTCATGTGCGGGCAACATACCCCATTGTGGACCTCCCTCATGAGCTCTTTTGCTCTTTCTGTGCTTATGCATCTTAAGAGAAGCCCCTGATGGCGCTTCTTATACAGAATATCTCCCAAAATGACGTAGTGAGAAGCAAGTCGATTGAGGGCCGCCGCGCTCTTGGCTTTGATCCCATCTTTGTATTCCCCTTTCTCATTTATGAGGGAGGCCTCCCCTTCTCTGAGGAACTGGTAGATCTGGGTGTACCACGGCTCATCTATTTCCTCCGAGCCCTTTTCAATTTCATAGCAATACGCCGGGTTCTCCTTTCTCCCGACTCTGAAAGGCTTTATCGACTTTCCTTCCGGAATTTCTACCAACGAGGCCAAAGTGGCTAAGGCGTCGGCGAAGCGATTTCGGTCCCTCGGCAAGTAATGGAAGCTGACCCTTTTGAACTGTGTCATGAGTTCTTCCATGTGGGCGTGATACTTTTGCAGCCCCGGATCCAACGTTTTCCATTTGTTCAAAACTTGGTTGATGATCAAGGTTGAGTCCCCATACACCTCCAATTCTTTCACATTCCTTTCCAAAGCAGCTTCCAGGACCGCTGTGCATGCCTCATATTCGGCTGCATTGTTGGTTACTTCAAAATTCAATTTGATGGCGATGGTCGTATGCTCGTCTTTGGGGTCAATCAGAAGTATACCGATGTCGTTTCCTCTTTTGTTTGCGGCTCCATCAAAGAACAGTTGCCATTTGCTTTCCTTCTCAAGGGTAAAAATCCCTTCATCTGGGAACTGTGGTTCAGGTTCTCCCTCTTCGTTACTGGGGAAATCCGCTAGGTGTTCGGCCATAACCCTTCCCTTGACTGCCTTCCTTGACACGTAACTGATGTCGTATTCGGCCAAAAAGAAAGACCATTTGGCAAGCCTCATTGATAAGGACGGTTTTTCCAGCAAGCATTTGATGGGGTCAATTTTTGAGATCAACTGTATCGGGTGGGCGTGCATGTAGTGTTTCAACTTTCTCACAACCCATACCAGTCCAGCGCAAGTTTTTTCTATTGCGGAGTAGTTGAGGTCACTTCCCTGTAGCTTCTGACTCACAAAGTAGATGGCGTTTTCCACCTTGGATTCTTTCTTCTCTTGGGCCAACATAGCTCCTATCGAAGTATCTGTTACTGTCAAGTAAAGCAAGAGTGGTTTTTGCCTATGCGGTGGCCGAAGAATCGGTGGATGGATAAGGTAGGCTTTGATCTTGTCGAAGGCTTTTTGACACTCCTCATTCCATTCAACCTCGGCATTTTTCTTCAGTAATTTGAAGATGGGTTCACAGGTGGGAGTGAGCTGATTGATGAAGCGGCTGATATATTGCAGTCGCCCCATGAATGCCTTCACTTCTGTCTGGGTGCGGGGAGGTCTCATTTCTATGATTGCTTTGACCTTTTGCATTTCGATAACTATGTACCCTAAAACCTTTCCTCGGGAGACTCCGAAGGTGCATTTCGCCGGATTAAGTCTCATGGAGTGTTTCCTTAACCGGTCGAAGAACTTCCTCAAGTCAATCAAGTGCTGGCCATCAGTTCCTTTAGAGTGTATGATCATGTCGTCAACGTACACCTCTATTTCTTTGTGAATCATGTCATGGAATAGTGCTGTTGCTGCTCTTTGGTAGGTAGCCCCAGCATTACTTAGTACAAAAGGCATCACCCTGTAACAGAAAGTTCCCCATGGGGTGGTGAAGGCGGTCTTTTCTTGGTCTTCCTCGGCCATTTTAATCTGATTGTATCCGGCAAAACCGTCCACAAAGGATTTTACCTCAAAACTAGAGGTCGTATCCACCAACATATCAATGTTTGGGAGGGGAAAATCGTCCTTGGGACTTTCCTTGTTGAGGTCTCTGAAATCGACACAGCATCGGACCTTCCCGTTGGCTTTTGTGATGGTGACTATGTTAGAGAGCCATGAGGGGTATTCTATAACCCGTATAAAGCCGACTCTAAGTAGCTTTTCTATCTCCTCCTTTACTTACAGGGACTACTCGGGTTTGATTCGTCGGAGCTTTTGCTTGACTGGTTTTATTTCCAGATCAAAGGGGATCTTATGCTCCACGATCGAGGCATCCAACCCCAGCATGTCTTTGTAAGACTAGGCGAACACATCCACATTCTCTCTGAGAAATTCAATCAAGGCCTCCCTCTCATCCCCTTTGAAGTAGCCACCCACTTGTGTTTCTCTCGGTTCTTCCTCGGTACCCAAATTCACTTTGGTCAAAACCTCTTCGGCAGCTTGGGCACGGTTTTCCTTTTGATCGGCAACCTGCTTTGTGAATTTTTTAATGTATTGTTCGTTTAGTGTGTCTGCTTTATTAGTTGATTCATTATTAACCATTTTCAAGTTATTAGTTAATTTATCATCTAATGAGTTGGCAATGAGGGGATACTCGAAAAGGTCCATCATTTCATTCAATGCAAACGGAAATACAACATTGGCTACGAGTTCATAGTCTTCGGGCGTGAGGCTCTCAGACGAGAATGACTCAAATTCAAAGAGGAGAGACTGGGGAGACTCGATTACATTGGACCCTATAACACTAGACTCAAGAGGTCGAGGAACCAATCCAAGAACTGCGGTCATTTCCTCCTTGCTAGCTACTGGCCCGGAAAGAGTAGGCCAATTCTTTAGCGGCATGTTAGTGGGTACAACCGAGGTGCGAGGGTCGAAGCTTCCTATTGGCCCGTCTCCTATTGCAGCGACCATTTCTTTCCTATGATCAATTAGGCTAGGTAGAACCGTGTCTTCCTCAAACAGTTCTTGCATCATTGTCCCATCCCACTCTTTTTCTTCAGCCTTTTCCTTTGTCTTCCCAGTAGGCATCTTTTCGATCTCATATTTGTCATACTGGCCCCAAGTGGGTTCTTCCTCTCGGTTGCCTCCTACTGCAGACAAAACCTCAAACGGTTTTATCACCCCGGACACTCCTTTGGAAATATGCTCGTGCCTTGTCGGTGCTCCGGGCGTGTCAAGGAATGCTCTTCTGATAGGGTTGGCGGTCTTTCCTCAGAACCTTTTGAGGTCTTCTTGCAGTCGGTCCCAGTTGGTCACCATTGCCTCCTCTCCCTCCGAGGTCCCGATTTGCGTTCCCCCTTAATGAAGTAGCGGCTTATGTTAAAAGTGTAGGGGCGGAGGTTGGGAGCTTTGTAAGGGATCCCTTGGGCCTTGGCTCGGCTTTTCTCTCGGGCAATCTTCTTGTCCATCGCAAGATCCTCAGGTTTCGGCTCATACCCCAAACCGTGGAGCGTCTTTTGCTCCTTGATTTCAATAACCCTGTGGGTCTCTTGGAGCCTCCTTCCTAGACCAAGCCCCGGGAGATAGTGCATCAGGCGCATCATTTTCATGGCGGGGGGAATCTTGTCCTTGGTAAGTGTGAGGTCCATGCAATGGACGTGGGTCTCAGATGGTATCCCTGTGAAGCCGGTCAAGACTATACCACTCCCTTCATGTTGGATTTCCAATACGGGGATCCCATTAGTGTTGGTCCCACCTGTAGTGACGTTATCCCCGTAGATTACAATCAAATTCCATCCCTATACAAATTTTACACATTGATGTAGGGTGGAAGCGACCCCATTGACTTTGTGTAGCCAAGGGCGCCCCAGCAAGGCGGTGAAGGAAATGGGGATGTCAAGCACTTGGAAGTCGGTCGTCATTTTCTGTTCCCCAAACCATAAATTCAAAGTTGCCACCCCAAGGACCGACTGGGCTGTGGAGTCGTATGCTTTGACAGTTACCAAAGAGGGTGTCAGATTTGTCGTCTTGAGACCGAGTAAATCCATCATTTTAGCTGGAAGGACGTTCATAGCCGAGCCATTATCAACCAATACTCGTGGGAGACGGCGCCCATCCAACTGCACTGTGATGTACAAGGCTTCATTGTGGTTAGCCCCAGACTTGGGCAAGTCCAAGTCGGTGAACGTGACTATATTCCCATATTAGATGCTTCCAATCATTTGTACAGCCTCTTCGGGGGTAGCTGTGGTGGGGACCATGGTTCGGGCCAAATGCTCCTCCAACTTGAGCTTGTGAGGGTATGACGAAGTGAGAAGGGACCACAGAGAGATGTTGGCCTGCGTATTCTTAAGCTGGGTGAGAACGGGATCCTCTCTTTCAAGACCCGGGGTGCTTGTTTCCCTAGCAAACGGTGGTGGCGAACGGTATTCCGGTGGCGGTGGTTTTTTAGGATTCTCGGTGTGTACTTGTCCGGAACGAGTTAGGACGTTCACTTCCGGGGGGTCACAATCCTTTGTTGGCTTTTCCACAGGCATGGGTGGGTTCTTGGTTGAGTAGGTCTATGCCTCTTTCCTCAGCTCATTTACAGTGACCATCCCTTGCGTGGTGTAGACAGGCTCACGGAGTTTTTCAAATGAAACCGGGTAGTCGCCTTGTTCTTTTCCCATCCCTACAGTTTCGCGGAGTTTTTCCAGTGTCAACATGCAGCAGTAATGATCCGGGAGTATCGACCCATCCTCAAACGAAGGTGAGGGTGAGAGTGGCGGTAGTGACAGGAAGTCATCTAAGGTAGGGAAATCTTCTTCTTCTCCCGCAGGCGGGTTTAAAGAGAGTACGAGGGAAGACACCTCATCCTCGCTTTCACACAAATCTCGAAGTTCTTTGCGGGATAGGGAACTGGCCGCCTCTCTCATCTGTGCAAGGTGCCTCCCGTAGTCATATTCCCCCGGGGTTCTTGCAGCCTCTATACCTTCGGTTCCGTGATGACAGCACACCCGTCTTATTACTCTTTCACCGCTTGACGAGTCACCAACTTCCATAACATGGTAGTGCTCATCATGGGGAATGCAAAATCTATTTGGGTCGTGGTCAATGCTTCCCAAAGCTCGTTTGATGGCCATTTCCATTTCTTCCGCGCAGTCTTCGTAGGTAAATTTGTGTTTAGTGAGCTTAATCACTTTTAATTTGCCTTCTTGGGCAGGAACCTTTGCGCTCATCATGGAAGTCATCATGTTGTCAGGAGGACATTCCATCTTTCCTTTTTGCACGCAGTCCCACAAAATGTCTTTCCATCTTTCCCCAACTTTAATCAAAGGGGTGTTGAATTCCCAAAGAGTTATTGTTGTCAGCTCTCCGAATTCGATCATGTTCACCCTGCTTTAGCCAAACTCAATCATGTTGACCCTCCCGTTGTTCGGGAACGGGTTATTGACCACGTTCGTCCCCCTGGGGTGTTCGAGTTTCCCTTTAGCAATCAAATCCAAGATAATGCGTTTCACTATGGAGCAATCATCGGTGTTATGCCCATGGTAGTTGTGGAAAGCACACCATTTGTTCTCATCTGTGAACCTTTCTGGATTTTTGGGCTGAAAGTTGATCAAAGGTTTCGTGAGGCCTTGCTTCACTAATCCCTCAAAGACTTTGCTAATGGGCATTCCAAAATCCTCAAACCTCACATAGGGGCGTTTTTCAGAATTGCCCGGCTTTGGTGAGACCTGCTTTGGGCCTTCCCCTTGGATATTTTTGATGACCCCCGAGACTTCTTTCCCTTTGCTCGTGGTGGGAGGTCGGTATCGGTAAGAATTGTTATTGCCTTGGGAGGCGGATTATTCACTGAGAGCCTTCTCAAACTTCGACCCTGCGGTTACCATGGCCCGGAGATTGGGGTAGAAGTGATGGCTGATTAGAGCACGCAACTGCGGTTTTAAGCATGATTGGAAGATGTCCAATTGTTCGTCCTCGGTGGGCGGGTTAGAGATTTCCCCAAGTTTACAGTTCCAACGCTTGTAGAACTCACCGATCGGCTTGTCTCCCTCTTGCAAGGTGCTTTGCAAGTCAGTGCGGTTGGTTTCCCATCTAGGTTGGATTGGTACTTGGTGAGGAATGCTTCCTGAATGCAACCCCAACTTACTCGTGAGTCATCCTTGAGGTTAAAAAACCATTTAAGAGCGTTTCCTCTCAGGGATAATTGGAAGTGATCACCCATTTGCTGTATAGTGCAACCCTTTGCCCTCATTGCTAAAGTGTAGGCGTTGAGGTGGGTTTGTGGGAAAGCAGTCCCATCAAACTTGTCTATTTCTGGCATTTTGAACTTATGCGGTAGAGGCACAATCTTGTCGGGATCAGTAACTCCCGATGAGGTTTTCTTTTCATTCAAAGTCTCAAACTTTTCCTCCATCTGTTTCAATTTCTTGATCAGCCACCCCATTTGAGGATTCACTTGTGGGCTGGAATTGATGGATCCCATGGTCCTAGTTGTTACCGGCATCACCGTTGGAGGCACATTGGTGGATGGTATATTCTGAGGAAGGCTTTGAGGTGGCACATGGATGTAGACGTACCCATACCCTTGGTCATTCGCCGGGGTATACGGCGGGGGTGCCTCGGAGGTTCGGGCTGCCAGGTAGTGGAATGGGAATGCCGCCCCTTGTGATGCAATTGGTAGGGTCGGTGGTGGTTATCCGGTAGTGACCGGGGTTGAAAAGGCTTGACCCATCGGGATTGGTCCATATGGGTTGAACCAGGGAGGATATGAGGATGGACCTCCTGGAAAGGTTAAGGGAGCTTGTGTGGCTGGCACATTTGATTGAGTTGCGGTTTGATATGGGGGACGTGAGGTCGCCACATTGGGGTAGGTTTGAGGTGGGGGAACCCTATTGTAATCGCGAGGCGACATGTTCTCCATTTCATCTTCGTCTGTGATTTCAACGAATCCCCCATCATTTTCAAATATCACGGCCACTCCCCTCTGTCTCATGGCCTTTACAACCCGTCTCTGTGTGTCCTCTTGCTGTTTCCTAGTGATTTCTTCCCGGGCCCTGGCGGCCTCCAAAGCTTGTATCAACTCTTCCTTAGTAAGCCCATTCGGATCAACCGCATTGTCACCCCCACTACTACTTCCTGCTGGACTAGTCATTCGGAGTAACCTGAGTGAAACTGCTGATGAACTGTCGGACTCAGCACTGAACAGACACTGACCCGGAACTATGACCCACTTCTTACGAGCTGCGAGGGAGAGGAGGGTTCGGTTTAGGCTCGGGTTTCATTTCGGGCAAAAGTTTAGGGCTCATGAAACATGCCTACCTAATTATTGATTATTTCATTCATGTTTACTTAAAACATGTTTTATTCCTACTTGGTTGGAAAAGATTCCTCTTCTTTTTCGCAGCTATTCTAAATCCTGGATCAGTGGAGGCCATCACTACGTCTATAGACCCCTCATTTTTCACCTGCCTTGCACACTCCCAAAGACGGACTATCCCGGGCGAGGGTCCTATAGGGAAAACGGCTTCCACCGACCGAAAGAAATGATCCTAATGTCACGACCCGAAATATAGGCTCTATTTTATTAGTAATTAAATGATTTTTATTTAATTATTTGCTTATTTATTTATTTAAATTATTATTTATTTAAATATTATTGTGTGCAATTTATGTGTCATAATATTTATGCCTAGCATGTTGTTTGGATCATTTGGGTTAATGTAGTATTGTTGGGTCTTAATTGGTAGTAGGGAGTGTAGTATTGTGTGTGTGTAATGTGAGAGAGGGGGCCTAAGTGTAAATTTTTAAAATAAAACCCCTACTCCCTCCCTACTCCTCATCTCCTCCCTCACCTCCTCCCTCACTCATCCTTCTCCTTCCCAGACAACTCTCTCTCTCTCTCCAAGCATTGTGGGTAAGTTTTCTTCCTCTTCATCTCTCTTAATTTCCTTCCTCTTCCTCTCATCTTCTCTCATTTCTTAAAACATGAAACGTGTTTAGATCGTCGCTAGGATCGCGTAGAGTCAAAAAGATTTGAAATCCATCAACTTTGAGAATTTGCAAGTAAGTTACTTTTCCCCCATTTCGATGCTAAAATGTTCATATCACGTTTTTATGATGATTGATGTGTTATATTTGAAGTTTGGTTGGGTTTTGAATTTGTTTGGAATTTATTTTGGGTTTTGATCAAAAATGGTGATTTTGGAATGTTGGGTTTGATTCTTTGTTTTGGGTTGATGAATGGTATATTGGAGTCCCCACCCTAGTTATAAATGGTTTTGGTACATTAGTACATGAGTTGGAAGTTGGGATTTTGGTTAAATGTGTTTTGGGTTGAAAATGGAAGAACCCATGTTGTTCTTCCCGATTTCTGGCAATTCCGGCATATTGGGCGACCGCCCAAAATCGTATGGGCGACCGCGCATCTTTCTGAGAGCTTTTGTTCTTGTTTTGAGGCACTTTGGGCGACCGCACAACCCAACGTGGGCGGCCGCACAGCCCTCTGAAAGTTTACGTTTTGTTAAATTGTGTGATTAACGAATGCGTTGTGATCCAATTCTTGGGTGTCCTCCTAGTTGACCTTAGTGAACATTGTAGTGCATTCTAGTGATAGAATTGAGTCCTTTGTGATCAAGTTTGTGTTTGAAATTAAGTAAGTGTTAAGTGTCATTGTTGGAACACTTTATTGATTGGGTTGATTCCTTTGTGAGCAACTACGAGATGGAATTTGATTAAGTATCATTTTGGGAATGTGGTCATCTTTGATGCACGGTTTGTATTGGTTTACCTTTGTGGTGATTTAATTGGATTGGTTCCCTACTTTGGAACCTTAAGTTGTTCATTCATGCTAAATTATTATTACTTAGCATTTATTTGGAAGCCCAGCTGGCATATTTGTTGCATCGGGCGATGGGAAGGATTATAATGGCAAAGCCAAGTCCATTATAATGTTGACCATTGTTTTGCCCTTACTATACCCCTTCTTCAGATTGGCCTTGGAAAGGATAAGTCAGCGTTCCTTTGTGAATGTATCTGGCTAGCGGGCATGACTTTGTGTCATGGTCCTTGTCCCTTGTGACACTTTTATGTTATTGGTTCCGGTACCGGGGTTTTCTCTTCGGCTTTCATGCCATTATGAAGATGATGATTTGTTGATTATTGAAGCTGCGCAGCGATCCTTTATTTGGATGTTCCGGTTTGGAAAACCTTGGCTATATCCTTTGTTATGTGTTTATTTCCACTGCTATCTGTTATATGATAACTGCTATGTGCTATCTCTGATTTATTATTGTATATTGCATCATAGCATGTCATGTAGTTGCATTAGTAACTTATTGAGATTTATCTCACCCCCTTTTCTTTTATCTTTGTTTTTCCTTAACCCCCCCCCAGGTGCTAAGGATTAGTCTCGCTGATCACGAGAAAGAGGACGTCGAGTGTGGATCCATTCTTTTGGGAAGGTTGATATAGGTTGGTTTACATTATGTAAATGTGTAACCATTTTGGGGTAGTTGTACCAAACAATGACGTCACTAAGAATTGTATAATTGTATTTTGTTGGGCATAAACTTGTGGAAGTTTATGATAGTTGCAATTGATTTTTATCAAACTTGATTATGTAAAACTTTGGATCTCTACCTTTTGGTATCAAATGGAATTTTTAACTTCAGTATTTCTGAGTTTTGGTTTTAGAGTCGACGTCCAGCTCGCGGTCCCGGGGCCCGCGGGGTCCGGGGTCGCGACAGTTGGTATCAGAGCTATGGCATTAGCTCTATGTATAAGTCTAGGTGGATTAGTATGACCTAGGTGGGTAGTGGTGTGCGGAGTGATTAACGGTTGATGTTTTATGCAGGTAATTGTTCTCAATGTCTGGAAGAAGAAACAAAGGAGGTACTAGTGGGGCACAGAATCAGAATGATACAAGGGAAGAAGCCCGTGCCATGTTTCAAGGCATGTTTGAGGCGGCCATGAAGGCCATACATGATCAAGGTCCGAGGGTAGAGCAAGCACCACCTCGTTATGGATTGGAGCAATTTCTCAAACTTAAACCGGCTGAATTCAATGGGGAACCCGATGTTCGGAAAGCTGAGTTATGGATTGAGTCTATGGAAAATATTTATGATGTGTTTGGGTGTTCGGATGAGGACAAGGTCCGGTTCGCGGCTTACAAACTTGTGGGAGCCGCCGAGCATTGGTGGAGAGGTGTTAAAGCTACTTGGGATGATACTCACACGGTGTATGCGTGGGAGTTGTTCGTGCGCAAATTCAAGGAGCATTTCATTCCGGTTGTTGATCAAAACCGAAAGGAGATCGAGCTACTCAACTTGGAGCAAGGTGTGTTGTCTATATCACAATACTCGGCTAAGTTCATAGAATTAGCCCGGTATTGCGACTATTTGGTGAGGACCGAGGAACAAAAGGCTATGAGATTTATTCGGGGATTGAAGACCTCCATCCGTACTCAACTTATTGCTCAACGGATAGTGACATTCCAAGATGCGGTGGACCGAGCCTATTTGATAGAGCAAGATATTGGGGAACATAAAAGGAAGACTGAGGTAGCTAACCCGAGTAAGCAAGGAGCGCAGAGAAAGTCACAACCAAGGATTGAAAATCGAGGTAACTTTGGGGGACAATCTCAGTCCCGAGGGCAACCGATCCCAAGGAACCCGGGTACCACTTCCGGGAACCAAGGGAGCCAAATTAGGAAGCCTTGTACCTTTTGTCAAAAGGTAGACCATTCGGAGGATAGGTGTTGGAAAAAGCAAGGCAAGTGTATCAATTGTGGTGAAATGGGGCACTTTGCGAGAGATTGCACGAGGCACCGAGGACAGTCATCCGGGTCAGGGGTTAGTATTAATCAGGGTCAGAAAAGGGATGCCGCCGGGAAGCCCAAGGTCCAAGGGAAAGTGTTTGCAATGAATCAACAACAAGCAACCGATGATCCATCCGTTATTGGAGGTATTGTTTCTGTGTCTAATGTGAGCGCGCGAGCGTTAGTAGATCCAGGATCATCACATTCATACATTTCTGTGCAATTTGCTTCCATGTTAAATGTTGCATTCGAGTCTTTACCGTACATGCTAGAGGTGTCGACCCCTATAGGAGAATGCTTGATTTCTGATCGAGTCTTTCGTGATTGTGATGTGGTTATTTCTGGTCGTGTCCTTTGTGCGGATTTGGTAGTTCTTCCTATCCAAGACTTTGATGTCATTTTGGGTATGGATTGGTTGAGCAAGTTTCACGCTTCTGTTGATTGCCGTAAGAAAACTGTTACTTTTTCTATTCCCGATGTGCTTAAATTTGTGTTTGAGGCTAGTCCTCTGAGTAGGACGGTTCGCTTAATTTCTTTTATGAAAGCGAGAAAATTATTGCATAGTGGTTGTGAGGGGTATTTGGCTAGTGTTCTTGATACTAGGAAAGAATCCCCTAGTTTTGAAAGTGTTCGGGTAGTTCGGGAATTTCCCGATGTTTTCTCTACCGAGTATGATATGCCTCCCGATCGTGAGATTGAGTTTTGTATAGATCTTTTGCCGGGTACGGCTCCGATTTCGAAAGCACCTTATAGGTTAGCTCCCGCAGAATTGAAGGAATTAAAGGTTCAGTTGCAAGAGTTGCTTGATCGAGGGTTTATCCGCCCTAGCGTTTCCCCGTGGGGAGCACCGGTTTTGTTCGTGCGGAAGAAAGATGGTTCTTTGAGATTGTGTATAGATTACCGGAAGTTGAATCAGGTCACGGTGAAGAACAAGTATCCTCTACCGCATATTGATGATTTGTTTGATCAGCTTCAAGGGTCCGTTGTGTTTTCCAAGCTTGATTTGAGGAGTGGGTACCATCAGTTGAAAGTTCGATCGGAAGATATTCCGAAGACTGCTTTTCGCACTCGTTATGGTCATTATGAGTTCTTGGTTATGCCGTTTGGGTTGACTAACGCGCCGGCCGTGTTTATGGATTTGATGAACCGAGTTTTCCATCCTTATCTTGATTCGTTCGTGGTAGTCTTCATCGACGACATTCTTGTTTATTCAAAGTCTCGAGAGGAGCACGAGCAACACTTGAGGACAGTTTTATCCGTTCTTGCGAGGGAGAAATTATGGCTCGAGAAGGTGTCATTTCTGGGCCATGTGATTTCGAAAGACGGTATTTCGGTGGATCCTTCAAAGATTGAAGCTATAGTGGATTGGAAGAAACCCGAGTCAGTGACAGAGATTAGAAGCTTTCTTGGTTTAGCCGATTATTACAGAAGGTTTATTGAAGGGTTTTCGAGGATTGCTACTCCGATGACTCAGTTGACCCGGAAGAACGTTCCGTTTGTGTGGACCGAGAAATGTGGCAAGAGTTTCGAGGAATTGAAGAAGAGGTTGACTACCGCACCGATCTTGACTTTGCCTAATGGGAGCGATGGCCTAGTGATTTACAGTGATGCTTCTAAAGAAGGTTTGGGTTGTGTGTTGATGGAGAATGGGAAAGTAATTGCGTATGCTTCGAGGAAGTTGACCCCGAGTGAACAGAATTACCCCACTCATGATATGGAGTTGGCGGCGATAGTATTTGCGTTGCACAAGTGGAAGCACTACCTTTATGGAGCGAAGTTTGAGATTTTTACGGATCACAAGAGTTTGAAATACCTTTTCTCCCAGAAAGAGTTGAACAACCGACAGCGCCGATGGATGGAATTTTTGAAGGATTTTGATTGTACGATTTCTTATCATCCGGGGAAGGCGAATGTGGTAGCCGATGCGATTAGTAGAAAGTCTTATGTGGCTTCGATGATGGTTCGAGAATGAAAAATGCTTGAGGATGTTCGAGATTGGTCTCCTTGTGAATCGAGACATGGGGCTATTTTTGCGAATATTAGGGTGTCTCCGACCCTAAATCAAAGAATAAAGGAAGCTCAGAAAGAAGATCCCGAGTTAGTAAAGGTAATGGGTAAATTGAAGGAAAAGAACTTCGAGGATTTTTCATTGAGTTCGAGTGGAGTGTTGACTTTCCGCGGAAGATTGTGTGTTCCGGATGTTGATGGATTTAAACAGAGAGTTCTTGATGAGGGTCACAAATCGAGGTATACTATTCATCCGGGTAGTACGAAGATGTATCAAGATTTGAAGCAACAATTTTGGTGGATTAATATGAAGAGGGAAATAGCCGAGTATGTATCGAGGTGTTTAACTTGTCAGCAGGTTAAAGCCGAGCATCAGAGACCCGCGGGATTGCTTCAGCCGTTAGAGATTCCCGAGTGGAAATGGGAGCATGTGACTATGGATTTCGTTACGGGACTACCTCGTACCCGTAGGAAGTATGACAGTGTTTGGGTAATAGTGGATAGATTGACCAAGAGTGCCCATTTCTTGCCTATTGACATCAGGTATTCGATGGAGAAGCTTGCGACCCTTTATATTGATGAGATTGTTAGATTGCATGGGGTTCCGGTTAGCATTGTGTCAGATCGAGACCCGAGGTTCACTTCTAGATTCTGGAAGGCATTTCAGGAAGCTTTGGGTACAGATTTGCGATTCAGTACAGCTTTTCATCCTCAGACCGACGGTCAATCCGAGAGGACTATTCAGATTTTGGAGGATATGTTGCGAGCGTGTTCGATAGATTTTTCTGATTCTTGGGATTCACACCTACCGTTAATGGAGTTCTCTTACAACAACAGTTATCAGGCTAGTATCGAGATGGCACCGTTTGAGGCCTTGTATGGAAGGAAATGTAGATCGCCTATTTGTTGGGATGAGGTTGGTGAAGCGAGAGTTTTGGGTATTGATTTGCTTCGGGATTCGGTTGAGGAAGTTAGAGTTATCCGGGATAGATTGAAGACAGCTCAGAGTCGACATAAGAGCTATGCAGATAACCGAAGGCGAGACCTTAGTTTTCAGACTGGTGATTTGGTGTTCTTGAAAGTGTCTCCAAAGGTGGGTATCCGAAGGTTCGGGAAGAAAGGCAAATTGGCTCCGAGGTTTATTGGCCCGTTTGAGATTTTGGGAAAGGTTGGACTTCTTGCGTATCGTCTTGCGTTGCCGCCATCTTTGGACCGGTTGCACAACGTTTTCCACGTTTCTATGCTTCGGAAGTATGTTCATGATCCGTCTCACGTGTTACCGAGGGTACCGGAGGATATTGAGCCCGATATGTCTTATGAGGAACGACCGGTTCAGATCTTAGATTCTAAAGTCCAAGAGTTGAGGAGCAAGAGCATCGCGTTGGTTCGAATACTTTGGAGGAATCATAACATCGAGGAGTCGACGTGGGAGCTCCGAGATGAGATCGAGGGAAAATTTCCGTGGCTTTTTGTTTAAGGTGAGTCTCGTTAAAATTCGGGTCGAATTTTCTTTAAGGGGGAGTGAATTTCACGACCCGAAATATAGGCTCTATTTTATTAGTAATTAAATGATTTTTATTTAATTATTTGCTTATTTATTTATTTAAATTATTATTTATTTAAATATTATTGTGTGCAATTTATGTGTCATAATATTTATGCCTAGCATGTTGTTTGGGTCATTTGGGTTAATGTAGTATTGTTGGGTCTTAATTGGTAGTAGGGAGTGTAGTATTGTGTGTGTGTAATGTGAGAGAGGGGGCCTAAGTGTAAATTTTTAAAATAAAACCCCTACTCCCTCCCTACTCCTCATCTCCTCCCTCACTCATCCTTCTCCTTCCCAGACAACTCTCTCTCTCTCTCCCCAAGCATTGTGGGTAAGTTTTCTTCCTCTTCATCTCTCTTAATTTCCTTCCTCTTCCTCTCATCTTCTCTCATTTCTTAAAACATGAAACGTGTTTAGATCGTCGCTAGGATCGCGTAGAGTCAAAAAGATTTGAAATCCATCAACTTTGAGAATTTGCAAGTAAGTTACTTTTCCCCCATTTCGATGCTAAAATGTTCATATCACGTTTTTATGATGATTGATGTGTTATATTTGAAGTTTGGTTGGGTTTTGAATTTGTTTGGAATTTATTTTGGGTTTTGATAAAAAATGGTGATTTTGGAATGTTGGGTTTGATTCTTTGTTTTGGGTTGATGAATGGTATATTGGAGTCCCCACCCTAGTTATAAATGGTTTTGGTACATTAGTACATGAGTTGGAAGTTGGGATTTTGGTTAAATGTGTTTTGGGCTGAAAATGGAAGAACCCATGTTGTTCTTCCCGATTTCTGGCAATTCCGGCATATTGGGCGACCGCCCAAAATCGTATGGGCGACCGCGCATCTTTCTGAGAGCTTTTGTTCTTGTTTTGAGGCACTTTGGGCGACCGCACAACCCAACGTGGGCGGCCGCACAGCCCTCTGAAAGTTTACGTTTTGTTAAATTGTGTGATTAACGAATGCGTTGTGATCCAATTCTTGGGTGTCCTCCTAGTTGACCTTAGTGAACATTGTAGTGCATTCTAGTGATAGAATTGAGTCCTTTGTGATCAAGTTTGTGTTTGAAATTAAGTAAGTGTTAAGTGTCATTGTTGGAATACTTTATTGATTGGGTTGATTCCTTTGTGAGCAACTACGAGATGGAATTTGATTAAGTATCATTTTGGGAATGTGGTCATCTTTGATGCACGGTTTGTATTGGTTTACCTTTGTGGTGATTTAATTGGATTGGTTCCCTACTTTGGAACCTTAAGTTGTTCATTCATGCTAAATTATTATTACTTAGCATTTATTTGGAACCCCAGCTGGCATATTTGTTGCATCGGGCGATGGGAAGGATTATAATGGCAAAGCCAAGTCCATTATAATGTTGACCATTGTTTTGCCCTTACTATACCCCTTCTCCAGATTGGCCTTGGAAAGGATAAGTCAGCGTTCCTTTGTGAATGTATCTGGCTAGCGGGCATGACTTTGTGTCATGGTCCTTGTCCCTTGTGACACTTTTATGTTATTGGTTCCGGTACCGGGGTTTTCTCTTCGGCTTTCATGCCATTATGAAGATGATGATTTGTTGATTATTGAAGCTGCGCAGCGATCCTTTATTTGGATGTTCCGGTTTGGAAAACCTTGGCTATATCCTTTGTTATGTGTTTATTTCCACTGCTATCTGTTATATGATAACTGCTATGTGCTATCTCTGATTTATTATTGTATATTGCATCATAGCATGTCATGTAGTTGCATTAGTAACTTATTGAGATTTATCTCACCCCATTTTCTTTTATCTTTGTTTTTCCTTAACCCCCTGTGAATACGTGTGTTTGAATTTGAGAATATTCATAGTAACATTAAAATTATGAGAGTCGCCACGCCGTTTTAATTATAGCCAAAACATTGAGAAAAATCATGTTTAATGGGTTCGGGGGTCAAATTACAACAAGAGAAGAATATTGAACGTTATCACTCCTATTGCCCGAATGATTGGTCTTTCTATCATGATGAATGTGTTAGTAGTGTGTTAGTGTTTGAGACCGGATCCGAAGATTGCCTACGTTCCTCTCAATGTGAGAAGCTCAGGTCAGCGTAGTTCGAGAAGAATTTAGAATAGGCAGAAGAATCGGGATCATGCATAATGAGGGGGGAATTACCTAAAGATTAGGGTTTAGAAGTAGTTCCTAGATCATCCTCGGGTTGATGAACCCTCGATCATCATCGGCTATGAAATAACATGCAAACATGAAGATCGCAACCCTAAATATAGCATAAATAAGGTTTTAATCTATGAACACGATGAACATATGAAGAACATATATGAACATATGAATAAACATGCGAAGCATATGAAGAAACTATGAATAAACATGCAAGAACATGAATATTAAAGATCTACATTAGAAATAATGCAAGAACGTGAAGAAATAAGTTAGAAAACTTACCTATGTTGGCAAGAAATAAACCTTGATCTTCTTGGAGGTTTGAATGTTAATTAGAGAGAAAAATTGTGTTTAAGAACTCTCAAATTCGGATCCCCCTAAACCAATAGCATGGGATTGGTTTATATAGTAAACTGATGGGAAGATCTGATGGTCCAGATCATCTGGGGCGAATGTGGCCGCGTGGCCAATATTGAGGGCGGCGGCGAAAGTGGCCGCGTGGACAATATTGAGGGCGGCGGCGAAAGTGGCCGCGTGGCCATCGTTGCGCGCTGACTTGAAATTCAAGCTAGGGTTTTACTGTTCATACAAGGCAACCCTAAATGTCCATATTTAATGTTTTCTAGAACATTGAGCTATTTTTAGGAATCCGGGACAAGTCTTTGCAAGGTTTCTAATTCCTATAAAGTCCTTGTATATTTGGGAAAACCCTAATAAACTCATTTTCAGGTCGGGTACTAACAGTAGCCCCTCGGCGACGCTTCTTGCAAGGCAATGTGGGGTCGACGATAAGAGAAGGATCCGTCTGAAACATGAGTTTCAAAACAGATGAAAGGTAAGGGAACGGCTGAACCTTGACAGGCGACCTACGTATCCGCGGGGGAATCAAGCCAAACGTAGTTCAAATCTGATGGGGAAATTGGGAATGACTGTCCTCTGATGGGGAGCAACGTCTTCTGCTGGGGAAAATGCACCTGCTGGGGATGATAGATGACCGCGTCGGTCGGGTGGCTGGACCTTTTCAGGTTTCCTACGTATCCTCTGAGGAATCAAGCCGGTCGTAGTTCAGAGCTCTACTGGGGATAAAACGAGATATCGGACTCCTGCTAGGGATAATAAACCTACGGGCACTATCCTGTATGAAGAACGAATCATTCGTAAGCAATAGAGTTATTTGGAAAAATAAGGACTACGCTGTCTAAATAATCCCAAGATGGAATGGTAAACGCAATCAGGATCGCCAGGGTTCCTTCCGATCGCGCTAAAGTAATAGATGTCGGATCTCTCGCGAACAGAAAACGCCGAGGCTTCTGCCAACCGCGATCAATCTAGGATGCGTATGTCATAGAGGCGCCGAAGTCTCTACGATCATGCAAATCCTAATAAATGCTGGATCTCTCGCAAATAGAAACGCCGAGGCTTCTGCCAATTACGATTGATCTAGGATGGTATGTCATAGAGGCGCCGAAGTCTCTACAACCATACGAATCCTAAAATAGATGCTGGATCGCTCGCAAATAGAAACGCCGAGGCTTCTGCCAATTACGATTGATCTAGGATGGTATGTCATAGAGGCGCCGAAGTCTCTACGACCATACGAATCCTAAAATAGATGCTGGATCGCTCGCAAATAGAAACGCCGAGGCTTCTGCCAATTACGATTGATCTAGGATGGTATGTCATAGAGGCGCCGAAGTCTCTACGACCATACGAATCCTAAAATAGATGCTGGATCGCTCGCAAATAGAAACGCCGAGGCTTCTGCCAATTACGATTGATCTAGGATGGTATGTCATAGAGGCGCCGAAGTCTCTACAACCATACGAATCCTAAGCAAATATTGGGGAAAGAAGGTAAGGGTGACAATGGTGCGAGACATATAGACGGCGGGGTCTACATAATCCCAAGATGGTAAAATGGTAATAGCCGGAGCTTATGCGATATCAAGATAGACGGGCCTCTGTCAATCACAATTCATAAAATAACAAGTGGTGGATATTACGCAATATAGAGGTAGACGGGCCTCTGCAAATTGCAACAGAACGTACGCGAAGTAGAGACAACTCTCGGTCATCGCGATAATATAACGAAGCAATAACAAATGTACGTGCAGTAGGGATAACTCCCGGTCACCACGATAGTTTTTAAAGAGATGAAACATTCGTGCAGTAGGGATAACTCCCGGTCACCACGATAGTTTTTAAAGAGATGAAACATTCGTGCAGTAGGGATAACTCCCGGTCACCACGATAGTTTTTAAAGAGATGAAACATTCGTGCAGTAGGGATAACTCCCGGTCACCACGATAGTTTTTAAACAAAGGATAATTTAGAGATTTTTTAGGCTTTTTTTTTTTTTAAAACCAAATGATGTTCTAAAGGACAATAGACCCTTGCAGAGTCATAAAGCTGGCGAACTTATCATGAGTCGCGAAGATGACGGATTGTTATGAAGTTGCAAAAAGGATGAACTCTCATGGAATCACAAAGGTGATAGACTCTTGGGGAGTCACAAAGGTGAGGGACTCTCGGGGAGTCACAAAGGAGATGGACTCTCGGGGAGTTGCTAAGGTAAAGGACTCTTTGGTGAGCAAAGGACGACCACGGAAAGCGTAATGTTTCGGGATCCGCTTACCCTAAATTAGGAGGAATACCTAATATGAGGCTACGAACCATTAAGATGAAGGTATTAGGTAAGGGACATTTTGTTTGGTTGCTTAGGGTAGGACCTAAGGCTTCTAAGGAAAGGGGATGGGTAGCCTCTTATCCTTGAGATAAGGATGCAAAAGATGTTATGGTTGTTTAGACTTGAGGTTGTGTCTTGGATACAATGTGGGTTTTCTAGGCTTACGGGCTAGGGTTTGGAGAGAATGCGACTGCCTAGGCTCGAGGCTAGGGTTCGGAGAGAATATGGAAAGGCTATTGTATCCTAGGCATAAGACTGGTGTTTAAGGACCATGACTCTCCTAGGTTTGGGACTAGGGTTTAGAAATATCCTAGGCTTCGAGGCTAGGGCTTGGAGTTGTGGTAGGTTTAGAGATTGCAAAGGCGTTGGCTTTAGACCCAAGGTTGGGAGTTGAAAGGGTTGTGACTTCCTAGGCTTGAGACCATGGACCGTTGGGAAGAGGGATTGCTTTTGTGGAAGGTCCACTAAGCTTGATGTTAGGGTTCACCATTTTCCGGGATTGGTGACTATGGCTTGGAAAGGTTCATGGTAACCTAGGCTTTAGGCTAGGTTTTAAGGCTAAGGACTGTAAACTTCCTACGTTTTGAGACTAAGGTGAAGGAGTTTCCTAAGTATAGGACTGGGGTTTGAAGGGAATGTTGAATCCTAGGCTTGATGATAGAGTTTAAAGAGGATAATTTCTACCTAGCCTTGAGGCTAGGGTTTTAGAGCGAGTGCGACTACCTAGGCTTGAGGCTAGGGTTTAGAAAGAGTGCGACTACCTAAGCTTGAGGCTAGGGTTTAGATCGAATGCGACTACCTAGGCTCGCGGCTAGGGTTTAGAGCGAATGCGGCTTCCTAGGCTTGAGGCTAGGGTTGATTGAGTTTTGGACCGGGCATTATATCCTAGGTTTTGGACTAGGGTTCAACAAAACGGAGAATTGAGATTGTAAATTTCCTAGGTTTCGAGACTAGGGTTTCGGGAATTTGGAAATGATGTTGCATGCGGGGCTTTGGAAATTCCCTAGAACTTGGGCTAGGGTTAAAGAGGATGTTGCTACCTATGATCGAGGCTAGGGTTTAAGAATGATGTAACTTCCTAGGCTTTAGGCTAGGGTTTGGAAGGAGGTAATTACTTAGGCTTGGGGTTAGGGTTATGAATAGAAGGTAACTACCTAGGCTTGAGGCTAGGGTTAGAGAGAAGGCGATTACCTAGGTTTGGGACTAGGGTTTAGAGGGAATACGATTACCTAGGCTAGGCTTTGAATAGAAGGTGACTATCTAGGCTTGAGGCTAGGGTTTAGGAAAGGTGTAACTACCTAGGATCAAGGCTAGGGTTTAAGAAGGATGTAACTTCCTAGGCTTTAGGCTAGGGTTTGAAAGGATGTAATTACCTAGGCTTGAGGCTAGGGTTCAGAGAGAATGATATGACTACCTAGGCTCGAGGCTAGGGTTTAGAGAATGTGTTTACCTAGTTTTAAGGCTAGGGTTTGGAGACCAAAAGCATTTGAAGGTTTGTCTTGGTTTAGACCGAGCAAGTTTGAGGTCTAAGAGTGTTGCGGTTTGGGGCAAATGAGCTTGATACCTCGTGGCTGGATAGGCTCGATAGATTAGGCCTAGGCTAAAGTTCTAGGGTTTAGCTAGGGTAAGACTCAGACATGTGTTGAGGAGACCGGGGCCTAATGGAATGGTAGGCGTGAGATCTAGGAGATCGAAGGCTAGGCAGGGTAGCGTTGGGACATAAGGCTTTCAAGCGGGTAAGTCTTTTGTCCTAGATAAACCGCGTTATGGGTTAGGATCAAGCAGGCTTGAGGTCGGCCAAGGAGCAACGGATTGGGACCAGTTAAGGGTGTAAGGCGGACATGGCGGGTTTGGGTCTAAAGGTGTGTTAGGTACGAACCGTGTGCGGGAGATGGTCTGGATATGTGACCACGTTGGCGCTTTAGGTAAAGGGATTGAGTGTCCAAGACTTTGCTCGAGTACAATAGGTGCCTAAGTTGGATTGGGTATGCTTAGGACCGAAGTTTGTCTTAGAGGTCATTGCGAGTGACCAAACTCGTTCGGCGATTGTGACGGTAGGCTAGGGATGGGACCCGCACGAGTTTTGACCGGACGGGTTTTGATATCTTTATGGCATGTCACGGTATGCGGAAGATCCTATGCGTTCGAGCATGTTTGAGGTTTGGACTCGTGGGGAAGAAAGGTTTGAGATCCATGGAGTTCAAGGGTGGACCTCGTAGGTGGCGAGGTTTGGACTCGGCTCGGATTAAGTAGGTTAGAGACCTAAGGGGTTGAAGGTCAGACTAGGAAGTCTTTTGAAGCTAAGGAGTGACACTAGGTTGGTACTTGGTAGGTTTAAGAGTGGTAGGGCCATGGCTTGGATATGACAGGAGTCGGGAGACGTAGATGCGTCGCTTTTAATTGGACCAAGTAGGCTTGGGAATTAAAGAGTTCCAAGGGTGGAGATGTAAGGTAAGAGACCTAAAGGGTAGAAAGTCTTGTAACCTAAAGGTTTAGGGGTTGAGGCCTAAGGTATGGATCAGACATATCATGGACTTCAAGGATAAGTTTGGTAGACTCGAATGGTCTTGGGATCTAAGGGATCGCTCAACAGGTTAGACTGAGTAGACCTAAAAGGTTGGAATGAGGAGGATAAGAGAGCTATTGCTTAGACAAGGTAAGGATGAGTATGTGTTGGTAGGTTTGAGATCTAGGAGATCAGGTAGGCTCGGGACCGGTAGGTTCGGGACCTAATGGGTCACCCTAAGGATTTGGCTTTGGTTAACTGGTTTAAGGTTTGAAGTTTTGGGTAGAACCGGTTTGAGGCCGAAGGGGCCATGCTACGAACTTGCGGAAGGTCGAGCTAAGAGGTTATGATGTAACGTAGGTAAGACTCACTGGGTAGGTTTGGGACCTAGGTAAGACTGATCGGGTAGGCTCGGGACTTAGAGAGTTTATGGTTTAACTTAGGCAAGACTGACCGGGTAAGCTTGGGACCTAAGGTTTTGAACCAGGTAGGTTGGGACCTAAGGGTATCCTATTGTGTAGGAAATAGGGTGAAGGACCGAGTCAACTCAAGAATCACGGAGATGGGTCTCAGATGGATCGAGGATCTTTTTACAATTTTGTGGAGACCGAGCGTGCGGGTTTATAAACAAAGTGTCGGGGAGGAGAAAACTTTATGAAAGTGTTATGATCTTATACAGATGCCTTATAATTAATTATGATTCTAATCAATCCAAATAGGTCTTCGCGTGCTGAGTTTGACGATGAGGGGTGCCCTTCTTCTAAGTGTATCTTTGTTGACGCCTCGGTATTCTCTGGGAAACCACATAGTCGACCCTTTCTGTTGGGGAAGCCCCAGTTCGATAAGGGTGTAGAGCGGGGTATCCTACCTCCTTTAAGACGCACCCTTTTTTCTGCCTAGACCGCCCTTTCGGGTTTTCAATCTAGCGGGCATCTCTTTTGCGTCATCTCTCTTTTTTTTTTTTTTTTTTTTTTTTTTTTTTTGAAAATCATTCAGTCGACTCAAAAAAGGAAAAATAATTGTTTAAACATGCGGGGGCATTTTGGTGATAGTGAGAGGGAGAGAGAGATAGTACTCGCATTTTGACTCTTCGGACAATTGAGTGTATATAAAAGGAAGGAAGCCCCTGCTTGACAGAAATTAAGTGTTTAGCTCTTTCCTAGATTGTAGAACAGAAGACTTGTCGAGACATTTGAAAATTGTTTTATTCAAGATTCTCATTTGATTGCTCGAGAATGGACCTCGTTGATTAGTTATGCATCTTATGATTATGTTTTAGACAAGTAGTCTCGAAATAATAAATGTTTTGATCAATTGTGAGTGAAGAGATCAGAAGTAGAAATATATGGGGAAGAGAGAAGAGAAAGGAGATTGGCTCAAGGTGGGTTGTGTATATTTTGGACCGAACTGGGAGGTTGCCTACGTTCTCCTCGAGGTGAGGAGCTCAGGTCCGCGTAGTTCGGGGGAGGCCCGGATGATGATGAAGTTGGGGTTTGAGTATGAGGTTCATTTGTCGCGATAGGTTACTCCGTTGTAGCTTGTTGCGTTGGATTGCTTCATTGCAGCTCATTGCGGTGGATTGCTCCATTGTAGTTGTCATGGCTGCTGCTACCGCGTTAATCTTCTTTGTAGGGAAAGAAAGAAAAATAGAAATTTTGAAGTGAAAATAAAATGGGACTTTTACTTTTCTATGGTGATAGCCCCTTCTATTTTTCTTTATTTTTTTATTTTATCTCTTTGTGCACACCCTTTTTTTTTCCTAGGCCGCCCTTTCGGGTTTTCAACCTAGCGGGCTTCTTTTTGTGCAATGCTCTAACTTTTGCCTAGGTCGCCCTTTTGGGTTTCAACCTAGCGAGCCATATATATATATATATATATATTTTTTTTTTTTTTTTTTTTTTTTTTTTATATTTGTACATGAAACATTGGGCGAGACAAGCCCCTAGTTTGCTTTCGCCTTTCTCGATTGCGAGGTAGCTTCCTTATAGTTCAAGCGGCCTTTTGCTGGCGGCGGGCGTCCTAGCCCCTTGATTTTCACCGGTAGAGCTCCATTGGATTATCACGTGCACCAATGAATGACTTCGTGCACTTGTCTTATATTTGCAATGGAATACGGACAGTCCCAGTGTAACGGCATGTAGTACTCATGATGGGAACAACCCAATCCTTTAAATTGTGGCAGCATGGATGTCTATTTGATGATAAGCAACCGCAGTCCATTTCTTTGTCACGACCTTATAAAAAGGGGTCTAATGGTGGGATGAGAGGCATATGAGGATAGTGTATGGGAGAAGGTGTATATAGAGAGTGTACATGAAGTGTGTACAAATGGTGAGTGTATAGAGAGAGTGTATGGGGGTAGAATGTAGAGAGAAGGGAAAGTGATTCGTTCATCCCAATTGATCGAAGCATTTGTTATTTTGAGATTAATCGTTTACTTAGTTATGTGAATGGTTTGTGGGTCCATTTACCTTTTAATGAGTCGTCATTAATGAGTAAGATTAAGATTAATTCATCATATAAAGATATAGCAATCAAGCAAAAATGGTGAATAAGACAATTTTCATGAAATTAATATATGCAAGCTTATGTCTCAAGTCTAGAGAGAAAAGAAAAGAAATAATGACCCTTTTATTGGAACTAAAAGATTTAAGCTGACTAGTCCGGGGTGGACTTTTACTTAAAGAAACAAAAATCGTCCAAGGTGGACTTTTAACTAAGGACACTCTAGAACCTACGAAGACTGAATGACCCTTTTCTTTTCTTTTATTTAAAGGAGGTAGCCCCAATTTCCTCTTTTGCCCATGCCCATGTATTCCGTTGGCGGGTGATGGCTTCGCTGTCAATGAGGCTTTGAATCTTTCTCCTCAATTGGACACAATCTTCGGTGTCATGCCCAATTAACTGGTGGTATTGGCAGTGTTTGGAGGGATCCAAGCATTGCTTCACCCTACTTGGTTCATAGTTGATCAAAGGAGACAACTTGCCGGCTTGAACTAGACTTTTGAAGAGTTTGGCTAACGGCATACCTAAGTCGTCGAATTCGCGCTCGTCCTTCCTTTCACGAACTGTCTTTGAGGGTGATTTAGGTACCGGCACCCCTTGTTGATGAGTAGCCATAGGAGGCATCCCGACGGGGACAATCTGTGGCGGCCCGTACATTTGAGGAGCGTACGGGTGTTGACATTGAGCAAGAGGGAGAACTCGACTGAGGTAATCATAAATGCCACGAATGCCAGACAAATGGCGCCTCTCGATATCTCTTAGGGTCTTATGCATCTCCTTCTGAAAGTGTGTTGCTTGCTCGTTGAGAATGGCCTTAAAGTGGATTGCTTGTTCATCGAGGATGGCTTCGAAGTGGGATGCTTGCTTACTGAGAGCAGTACCGGTGTAGAGGATTGTCTCGGGATCTTGGGTAGCAGCTTCAGTTGCAACTTCGATGTTCCTTGCAGCCGACATGATGCAGAACTCTAGTCATGAAAGAATTAAGCCTCTTAGTTGGATTAAATTAGATTCGTATTTAATGATAAGGCATCGTTATAAAATCATTTTTTGGAAAAGAGTCGGTCTCCACATTTTTGAAATGCATTTTGGTAAAACATTGAAAGTTTGACCGGGCCGAAGTTGCCTACGTTCCCATTTTGAGGGAGTGGTCCCACACAATAAGAGGCTCAGGTCGCCGTAGTTCGAATCAAGTTAGACTTTTAAAAAGAGGTGAGAGATGACCATAGGGGTCAAAAAGAGGGAGATGACTCGGTCCTTGGTCAAGCATGGGTGAGGAAGACCTATAGGAGTTGGTTTTGATTGAGTAGGGTATGGTTTGACCTAAGGTTTGAGACAAGAAGTGGTTCAAGCTAGGATGCGACGATAATGGTGGGTTGACCTAGATGGGTAAAGGATAGGTCGACCTAAATGAGAAGGGTTGGATTGACCTATATGGTGAATGAATCAAGATAGCGGGTTGAAGCGGTTTGCCTATGGGATGATCTAAGTGGGATGGACATGGTTTGACCTAGGCGGGTCTAAGGTTGACCTATTCGGGTTGGTGGATTAAGGAAGGTTGGAGATTGACCTAGATGGATCCAAGATAGGTAAGTCGATCTAAGCGGGTCACGGGGTGACCTTGGCGGGTCAAAGGTGAAGGGGTAGTTTTAACCTAAGACGGGCAGGTTGACCTAAATGGGTCAAGGATGGTGTGTGTACCTAAACGGGTTGACCTAGGTTGGTCTGGACGACGGTGGGTCAAGATGACGGTTTGACCTAAGCGGGTTAGGACCAAAGGTAATTGGGTTCACTTATGGAATCAAAGATTGACCTAAGAGGTCGAAAACGGATAAGGTTGACCTAGGAGTCCAAGTTTGACCTAAGAGGTCGAAGGTGATTGGGTTGACCTAGGAGGTCAAAGGTTGACCTAAGAGGTCAACGGGTGATAATGTTGACCGAGGGGTCCAAGGGTAGACCTAAGAGGTCAAAGGTGGATGAGGTTGACCTAAGAGGTCAAAGGCGAATGAGAATGACCTATGGGGTCAAAGGTTGACCTAAGAGGTCAAAGACGATAAAGTTTACCTAGGGGGTTAAATGTGATAAGGTTGTCCTAGGAGGTCAAGGGTTGACCTAAGAGGTCGGAGGCTGATAAAGTTGACCTAGGCGGTCAAGGGTTGACCTAAGAGGTCGAGGGGTGACCTAAGAGGTCGAGGGTGATAAGGTTGACCTAGGAGGTTAAGGGTAGACCTAAGAGGTCAAAGGCGGATAAAGTTGACCTAGGGGTCAAAGGTAGACCTAAGAGATCAAATGTTCGTACGGTTGACCTAAGGGGTCAAAGGTTGACTTAAACGGATAAGATTGACCTAGGGGGTCAAAGGTTGGTCTAAGAGGTCAAAGGGTGGTAAGGTTGACCTAGGAGGTCAAAGGTAGATAAGGTTGACCTAGGGGGTCAAAGGCAAATAAGGTTGACCTAGGAGGTCAAAGGTTGACCTAGGGGGTCAAAGGTTGGCTTAAGAGGTCAAAGGTAGATAAGGTTGACCCAAGGGATCAAGGGTTGACCTAAGAGGTCGAGGGGTGACCTAAGAGGTCGAGGGTGATAAGGTTGACCTAGGAGGTCAAAGGTTGACCTAGGGGGTCAAAGGTTGGCTTAAGAGGTCAAAGGTAGATAAGGTTGACCTTGGAGGTCAAAGGTTGGGAAGGTTGACCTAGGTGGTCAAAGGTTGACCTAGGAGGTCAAAGGTAGGTAAGGTTGACCTAGGGGGTCAAAGGTTGACCTAGGAGGTCAAAGGTAGGTAAGGTTGACCTAGGGGGTCAAAGGTTGACTTAAACGGGTAAGATTGACCTAGGGGGTCAAAGGTTGACTTAAACGGATAAGATTGACCTAGGGGGTCAAAGGTTGGCCTAAGAGGTCAAAGGGTGGTAAGGTTGACCTAGGAGGTCAAAGGTTGACCTAGGGGTCAAAGGTTGGCCTAAGAGGTCAAAGGGTGGTAAGGTTGACCTAGGAGGTCAAAGGTTGACCTAGGGGGTCAAAGGTTGGCCTAAGAGGTCAAAGGGTGGTAAGGTTGACCTAGGAGGTCAAAGGTTGACCTAGGAGGTCAAAGGTTGGCTTAAGAGGTCAAAGGTAGATAAGGTTGACCTTGGGGGTCAAAGGTTGGGAAGGTTGACCTAGGTGGTCGAAGGTTGACCTAGGAGGTCAAAGGTAGGTAAGGTTGACCCAGGGGGTCAACGGTTGACCTAGGAGGTCAAAGGTAGATAAGGTTGACCCAGGGGGTCAAAGGTTGACCTAGGAGGTCAAAGGTAGATAAGATTGTCCTAAGAGGCCAAAGGATGGTGGGATTTTGACCAAAGCGGGTCGAGATGAAGGGTAGGCCCAAATGGATCGCAATGATGGGTAGGTAACCTAGATAGGCCAAGATGAGGAATTTTGATAGATGGCCCAAGGGGTGAGCGATGGACCTTAGAGGTCGTCTAGATGCAATGCACATTTTATTTTGCGAAAAGTTTTGCATTTATTTACATCCTAAATGGTTGGTCTAAGGAGTGTCCTAATCTCTATGTGTGGGTTGACACGGGTAAGGTAAAAGGTTCCTACCGCTCGCGGAACGTACACGGTGAGTGGAGTAGACGAGTGACTCGAAAAGAGGGCGGCAGTAGCGCACAAATTCCTGCACATCGAATACTCCGGGTAATGGGGACCTGTGCAGTGCTGACACGGACTAGTGGTAGTGTGTGGTATAAAACTAATTCTTTTTTTTTTTAGGGAGAAAAGAGAGAAGTTTTTAATGTTAGGATGATGCAATGCAATGCATGAGAGAGAGAGAGAGAGAGAGAGAGAGAGGGAGAGAATAATGTACAAGGGAGTATAGCAGAGTTTTGTTTGACCCTAATACTAAAACAACAAAGGTACAAGGATACAAGGTATATACAAAGTACAAGTATCAAGTATTAACATTGCGGGGTGCACGGGTGCATGTGTAAACATGCCAAGTATGTGAGGTGCATGTATAAACATGGCAAGTGTGTGCATGTGTAAACATGGCAAGTATGTGTAGGGTGCATGTGTAAACATGGCAAGTGTGTGAGGTGCATGTGTAAACATGGCAAGCGTGCGTGAGGTGCACGTGTAAACATGGCAAGTGTGTGCATGTGTAAACATGGCAAGTGTGTGCATGTGTAAACATGGAAAGTGTGTGCATGTGTAAACATGGAAAGTGTGTGTAGGGTGCATGTGTAAACATGGCAGGTGTGTGCATGTGTAAACATGGCAGGTGTGTGCATGTGTAAACATGGCAAGTGTGTGTAGGGTGCATGTGTAAACATGGAAAGTGTGTAGGGTGCAGGTGTGTGTAGGGTGCATGTGTAAACATGGCAGGTGTGTGCATGTGTAAACATGGCAGGTGTGTGCATGTGTAAACATGGCAAGCATCATGATGTGACGAAAGTTAGACCCACTAAGTTTGAAAAAGTTTCAAAGCAGTCCCCAGCAGAGTCGCCACTGTGAATACGTGTGTTTGAATTTGAGAATATTCATAGTAACATTAAAATTATTAGAGTCGCCACGCCGTTTTAATTATAGCCAAAACATTGAGAAAAAGCATGTTTAATGGGTTCGGGGGTCAAATTACAACAAGAGAAGAATATTAAACGTTATCACTCCTATTGCCCGAATGATCGGTCTTTCTATCATGATGAATGTGTTAGTAGTGTGTTAGTGTTTGAGACCGGATCCGAAGATTGCCTACGTTCCTCTCAATGTGAGAAGCTCAGGTCAGCGTAGTTCGAGAAGAATTTAGAATAGGCAGAAGAATCGGGATCATGCATAATGAGGGGGGAATTACCTAAAGATTAGGGTTTAGAAGTAGTTCCTAGATCATCCTCGGGTTGATGAACCCTCGATCATCATCGGCTATGAAATAACATGCAAACATGAAGATCGCAACCCTAAATATAGCATAAATAAGGTTTTAATCTATGAACACGATGAACATATGAAGAACATATATGAACATATGAATAAACATGCGAAGCATATGAAGAAACTATGAATAAACATGCAAGAACATGAATATTAAAGATCTACATTAGAAATAATGCAAGAACGTGAAGAAATAAGTTAGAAAACTTACCTATGTTGGCAAGAAATAAACCTTGATCTTCTTGGAGGTTTGAATGTTAATTAGAGAGCAAAATTGTGTTTAAGAACTCTCAAATTCGGATCCCCCTAAACCAATAGCATGGGATTGGTTTATATAGTAAACTGATGGGAAGATCTGATGGTCCAGATCATCCGGGGCGAATGTGGCCGCGTGGCCAATATTGAGGGCGGCGGCGAAAGTGGCCGCGTGGCCAATATTGAGGGCGGCGGCGAAAGTGGCCGCGTGGCCATCGTTGCGCGCTGACTTGAAATTCAAGCTAGGGTTTTACTGTTCATACAAGGCAACCCTAAATGTCCATATTTAATGTTTTCTAGAACATTGAGCTATTTTTAGGAATCCGGGACAAGTCTTTGCAAGGTTTCTAATTCCTATAAAGTCCTTGTATATTTGGGAAAGCCCTAATAAACTCATTTTCAGGTCGGGTACTAACACCCCCCCCCCCCAGGTGCTAAGGATTAGTCTCGCTGATCACGAGAAAGAGGACGTCGAGTGTGGATCCATTCTTTTGGGGAAGGTTGATATAGGTTGGTTTACATTATGTAAATGTGTAACCATTTTGGGGTAGTTGTACCAAACAATGACGTCACTAAGAATTGTATAATTGTATTTTGTTGGGCATAAACTTGTGGAAGTTTATGATAGTTGCAATTGATTTTTATCAAACTTGATTATGTAAAACTTTGGATCTCTACCTTTTGGTATCAAATGGAATTTTTAACTTCAGTATTTCTGAGTTTTGGTTTTAGAGTCGACGTCCAGCTCGCGGTCCCGGGGCCCGCGGGGTCCGGGGTCGCGACACCTAAGGTCTAGTGCGTCACGAGGCTCCTGATGTGCGGGTCACCCTAATCATGATTAAGCCCTAGTCGGGATCGAGACTGTTCCGAAGACTGCACCGATATTCTGACATAACCCCATTTTGAATGTGGTGTCTCGATCCTCGACCATGAGCTTAAGGATGATTATCATTACCCGTTCATTAGGGCTTAACGACACGGTGTTACCCCATCTTTAGCACATGACCTTTGTTAATTGTGGTCGTCATTAACACACGAGTTAGAGGAGGGTTAGGCCATGCTTGCATTACATCAAGGAGTCGTAACCCGGGCATTAACTTGGCCACAATTGACTTTGGACACATGCGTAGAGATAAAGGCAACGTGAACTAGACCAAAAACAAACCAAAGTCACGGTATTTGTGTGTCACGGACATGTGTGGTTGACTCGGCTCAGAAGGGGAGGTGGAATGGACCCGTGCGCGCTCGAAGGGAACAAGAGCGCCAATCGAGCTGCATCTGGCATCCATCCCGGGTTTAAAGGGTAGTTGGAACGTGCAAGGCCAAGTGCGCGTTGTGTGAAGTCAATTCTATATTCCCTTTTTTGAGTCAAAAATAGAGATTTTTATTTTGTTTTTCAACATGATGAGCATGGCATAAGCAAGATATGAACAAGTATGAACAAGCGAGTAAGCATCTTATACACACAATGAATCAAAAGAACATGATTGAACAAAGACTAAAACTTATACATGTACCAAGTTTTGCACAACCAAAAAAAATTCGAATCAAACATTTTGTCAAAAGAACAATCTTTACATTGAAACCATTTGTACAAAGCAAGTTGTGCACAACGCGAAGAGTCAAGAAATTTTTACAAAAAGGGGTTATGCACAACGAGGTTTTGGAAACCATTTTTATTGACAAGAGATCATGCATAACCAAGTTTTAAAAACCAAGTTTTGGCCAAAAGAATAAAGGTAATGTGCACAAGTAAGGCTGTAAATTTGGAACCTGGACAAGCAGAAGCAGAAGGCAATTCAGAATGTTGATGCCCTGCACAAAATTGTTAATTTGCAACATTCTGGCCTTTTACCAAAGTATCCGTACGGCTAGATCAAGAGGGTTGAGATTTTATCTCAGTTTCTCCAACTTCTGATCATCATGCTCCAATTCATTGCATTTCCAGAACGTATGCACTCAAAACAGTTCAAACAGAAACAACAAAAACACACAATCATGCACAAAGTTAACTAATCTGAGACGGGAGTTTGACCCACACAAAAGTGCTTCCAAAGCTTCTAAAGAGAAGTTCATAAGCACTCTAATCCCCAGCGGAGTCGCCACTGTAAGGATCCCGCCCCAAGACAACATGTGTCAAAGGCGAAATACAAAACACGGTTAACTTTCCTAACGAAAAAGAAACGGAGTCGCCACATTTGTTAATTTTAAACCCAACAAATGAAAATGGTTAGGGAAGGTGAGTTCGGAGGTCAGGTTACACTTTGGGAAGAACATATTTGCGGTTCACCCAAAGTGCCTCAGAAGGAACCGAGTCTCCCTTGTTAGTTTGAAAATGTGCATGTGTGTGTGTGTGTATTTAACGGAAAAGATTCTGTTATTAGTTTTATTTGGAAAAAAACTTAACTGAAAGAGTCTGTTTATCAAGAAAATAGGGATTAGAGGGTAAAACAGACATTTTGCCCCCTGTTCCCAACATAGCCGTACGGATGTACAGGCCGTTTCCTAGGATTTTACAGTTCAGTCAAGAACAGTCCAGTTTCAGAGCAGAAACAGAACATTCTGTTGAAACTGGACAAAACTGTTTTGATTCCAGTTTGTTTAAAATACTTATAAATTTAAATGCAACATTCCTATGCTAAATGATCATCACTTTGTCCCCAAAACAAGTATTTGGGTGTGATCATAAGCAATCATGGGAAAAAATTGGAAAAGTTGATGAACATGCCCTTTGGGCCAAAATTGACCATTTGGTGATTAAAGATTGAAACTTTATTCCCAAGATGGCATTTTTATGACTTATTAACCTTCAAAGAGTCAAAATAACAAATAAAGATTGAATCTTTATAACCCCAAAGGGGGCTTTAGAGCTAGATCATTGTTGGATGATAAAGATGGAAGCTTTATCATCCAAATGATCATTATTACCAACTAAACAAGAATGTAAATGACAATCAACAATCCATGATCATCTAGGTTTGAACCTCTTCCACACAAAGCATGGAGGGCACCTTGGATCATCTCATGGCTTGGATAAGAGAAATATAGAGTAATATATGTATATTTGCTTGAATGGACAAGTCTTGCATAAATGTAAAGTGCTTGAATGGACAAGTCTTGCAAGTAATGTAAAAGTGCTTGAATGGAAAAGTCTTGCAAATAATATAAAGATTAACATAACTTAAACAAAGATTAAAGATAAAATAGAGTTATAGATAAAGAGAAGGGAGGGGGAGAAGGTGGCTTTACCTATTTTGGTTTAGCCAATCTTCCTTTCTCTCTTTTCACTCTTTGTTTCACTCCTCTCACACTTCTGTAGTGATTTTGACAGAGTAATCTCTCTTATGTGGTTTCTCCCCCCTGAAATGATCAGCATGAGGTTCAATTTATAGAGGCTGAGGGTGCCCAAAGTAGCCGTACGGCTCAACCCCTCACGCGCCCAAACCATCCGTACGAATCGACTTGGCGAGCTTCTGGATTTTTCCAAGTTTAATTCCAGTTTAGTCCTGGAATGTCAGGTTTATGCTAGTAAGGTCCCGGCCCATTAGTTCATCCCTAAATGGTACCAAGAATTCTTCTAAAGTAGGTCGATTTCAGATTGGGGTACTTACAGCTGACCGACATCTGTCCTCCGATTGGGACCCGGGTTGAAGGGTATGTAGTGAAATTATTATACATGTGTGCATGTGTGTGAGAGTCAAGATCTAGGTGACAAATAGAAAATAGAAAGTTTTTTTTAAAGCAAAACAAAAACATGCAATGGCCGGGCCATGTGGCTGCCTATGTTTCCCTCTTATGGAGGTACTCAGGCCGTCGTAGTTCACACATAAAGCAAACACAAGTACTGTAGAGAATAAATAAATTAGCAAGTACTCCTGCAATACAGTGGTTAGCTTTACGATACACGGGGAGTTTCTTCATCATTAGGAGGGTCCTAAGACTCAGAAACAGAGGGGAAGACAAGCCTGTAATCTTGTGTACATGTTTGAACCGAACGGAGTTACTTTTTCAAACAAAAAGAACAGTCTGTCTAGACAGAACAGGGATGTCTCGTACGAGACATCGATGTCTCGTACGAGATATCTCTTCTGAGAACTGAAATACAGCGCAAAAGCTACAGAATTTTAGAACAACGATGATTTCTTTTGACGCAAGTCTAACCCACTTACTGTGATCATTCCCCAGCAGAGTCGCCACTGTGAGCGCACGCCCCTCCCGCGGTTCTCGGACCGCTCGGCTTGGATCGTAAGGGTTTGAATGTTGCTCGTTTGTTGTGAGTCGCCACCATGTTTGACGGAACATGGACCGTAAGATCTGGATTCGGGGGTTAAGTTATGAATTGGGAAGGTCAAGGAGCACCTAATTCACCCAATCTAGGATTGGTCTTGGTAAGAAATCGTCATTATTGTTTCAAAATCATGCAAAACATAAGCAAAAGGAACCAAATAAATAATTTCTTATTTATTTGGAATGTCGGATCATGTGCTTCGAGACCATCTCTATGAATTAGAGAGGCTCTAGGATGATCCTTTAATGGAATCACACTACTTCAAAGACAAAAAAAGAGGATGAGAAGGCAGAAAACAAAGAGTTTTACCTAAGCGTTCTTCGAGAATCCTATGGATGGCCTTGGCTAAAGGCCTTGATGATCCGATGAAATTGGCTTGAATGTTGTTAAGAAGGTTTGAATTTCTTGGGTGAGGGAGAGAGGCTGATTATGAGGACCTCTTTGATCAGATTTGGAGTGGTTTTGGGTGAATGACCATTCTAGAGGTTTTTCGGTTCAAGAACCTCTATACTTATGGGAGCTCTTGACCAAGGGTTTAAGCCAAGAAGGTAAGTTTGGATGGAAATCAAGGACTTGATTTCCATGGAGGTATTTTTGGACTCTAGGATCGCTCATTAGGTTTTTCCCAGATTGCTTGAGTGTTTGCCAAGAAAAGGGGTTGAGATCAACAAGGAACTGACCAAAACCCGACTGTCAAAGGGGGATGTCTCGTACGAGACATCAATGTCTCGTACGAGGCATCTTTGTGCTGGAATCACTTTTATGCCCTTCTGCAGTAGTTTTGATGTTCGTTTTGGTCCATGACTAACGGAGTCTGTTAGAAACTTAACGAGACATGTCAAACTTAACGTGTTTCGACCCAAATCAAAGGCGGGACACAGAAATAGTGTGATTATGAATGAACATTCAAAATGGGGTGTCTACAGCAGTGGGATACGGACTAGTGGTAGTGTGCAATTTGATTACGTA
Organism: Campanula takesimana; assembly: GCA_026119855.1. Taxonomy (NCBI): domain Eukaryota; kingdom Viridiplantae; phylum Streptophyta; class Magnoliopsida; order Asterales; family Campanulaceae; genus Campanula; species Campanula takesimana. The sequence goes on from JAOWBW010000072.1 coordinate 1,945,890, forward strand.
TTTTATAATGAAATGCAATGCACCAGAGAAGTCTACTAGCATGATAATTCATAGTAACAATATTTACGCATGAAATAAACACAAACAGAGCAGATCTATAATATTTAAACATGCTATGAATACCACAAACCTGCAGGAAGGTGTTAGAAGCAGATTTTACAAAAATGTGAGAATTTGCAGAAGTGCAGTTTTTTTAAGAAAAGGAGTGTGTGGGGCATTTAGAACACACACAAAATCATGAAGTAATGAAAGTTAGACCCTCTTAAGTTTTAAAAAAAGGTTTCAAAAAACAAGTCCCCAGCAGAGTCACCACTGTGAACACGCCCGATTGAAATTTGAGAGTCGCCATGTTGTTTTATTTGTAGTTAAAACATTGAGAAAACCATTTATAAGAATAATAGGGTTCGGTGGTCACATTACAATAAGAGAAAAATATTCATATGATCACTCCTATTTCCCGACGAATCGGTCTTTCTATCATGATCAATGTGTGTGTGTGTGTGTTAGTGTTTGAGACCGGATCCGAAAATTGCCTAGATTCTTCTCATCATGAGAAGCTCAGTTTGGTGTAATTCATTGATCAATTATAATGGGGAGAGATGAAGCGGGATATGTAGACACCCCGCCTTGGACAGCTCACCCCGATTGCACACTTGATTTTGTGTTTCTCCCTCTTTTAATTGTTTTCTGTTAGTTTTTGTTACTTTGGTTAAGTTCTAGACGGACTCCGTTAAGTCCCGGGACTAAACTGAATAACAGTTCTAACTTTCTAGTCCATTCTATCAAAAATTGCTTTTCAGAGTCGCGCGCCTGTAAGGATCCCGCCCCGCGCGCGGAAACGCGATTGGTGTAGGGGGCGAAACGCCAGACACGGGAACCAGTCAAATTTAACGGAGTCGCCACATTTTGTTAATTTTAAACCCAACAAAATGACAAAGGTTTGAGTTCAAAGGTTCGGAGGTCAGGTTACAACTTGGGAGGAGTTTTTACGTCCTCTCAAGTTGCCTCGGACAAAGCCGAGTCTCCCTAAGTTAGTTTAAATGTGCATATGTGTGTGTGTGTATTTAACGGAAAAGTTCTGTTGTTGATTTTATTTTAGAAACTCAGCTGAAAAAGGGGGCCTTGAGTGATAAGACAAAGGTCAGAGGGCAAAACAGGCAATTTTTCCCTCCTACCTAAAGTAGCCGTACGGCTGGAGGAGGTAATTCTGGGGTTTTTACAGTTTGCTCAGGAACAGTCTAGTTCAGAACAGAAACAGGGCATTCTGTCTGAAGCTGGACAAACTGTTTTTGATCCCAGTTTGCAAGAAATCATTTTACAAGTTTTATAACATCATTCCTATGCTAAATAATCATCACTTGGTACCCCAAAACAAGTATTTGGGTGTGATCATGAGCAATCATAGGAGAAAATCAAGAAAGTTGATGAATGTCCCATTTGGACCAAAGTTGGTCACTTGGTGAATAAAGATTGGAACTTTATCACCAAGATGACATCTTTATGACTTAAAATCCTTCCAAGAGTCAAAATAACAAATAAAGATTGAATCTTTATGACCCAAAAGTGGGATTTTGAGGCTAAACCAAAGAGGAAAATGATGAACACTAAGGTCTCATCACCCTCATGATTATCATGGCCAAACAAGCATAACATTTAAATGAATAAGGAATGTAAATGACAATCAACAAGTCTATGAGTGTCTAGGTTTAGAACCTCTTCCATACAAGGTATGGAGGGCACCTTGGAACTTCTCATAGCTTGGACAAGATAGTAATGTAATAGATAGGTATATAGTGCTTGATAATGGACAAGTCTTGCAAGAAATAAAAGGTGCTTGAAATGGACAAGTCTTTGCACGAATGAAGAGAAAATACATGTATAACCAAGATATAAGAAAGAAAATAGGAGTAAGATGAAGAGAAAGGAGGGGGGAGGTGGCTTTACCTATGATGGTTATGGCCAATCTTCCTTTCTTCTCTCCTTTTTTGGTATGTGATCACTCTCACTCTTACTCTGTGGTAATTCCAGCAGAGTGACCTCCCTAATGTGTATTTCTCCCCCCCTTGATATGATCAGCAAGGGGTTCTATTTATAGAGACTGAGGGTGCCCAAACCAGCCGTAGGGCTAGGCCCCTCTAGTACCCAAAGCATCCGTACGGCTCAGCCTGGCGAGCTTCTGGATTTTTCCAATTTTATACCAGAGTAGTCCTGGAATTTATAGCTTATCCTAGGGAGGTCCTGGCCTATTAGCTTATCCCTGAAACGGTGCTAAGGCTACCTCTATGATAGGTCAGTTTCATATTGGGGTACTTACAGAGCCCATCGGCAACGTCGTTTCGAAGGAGCGGGGTTGTCGATAGAAATAAGCATCCCAATATGACGGGACGACGGCTTTAACCGATTTTAGTTGCATGGCTGACCTAGTGGTATAGGATTCCTACGTATCCCGTTCTCGGGGAATCAAGCCTAACGTAGTTCGGGGGTGAGAGATTTTAAGGCTACTCAAACCTAACAGCGACCATTAAGGTCGGGTGAGGAACTTGGCGTCTCAAACCTACGGGTGACTATTCAAAGTCGGGTGAGGGACTTGGCATCTCAAACCTAAGGTTGTAGGGGAATATCTGTTATTCTCTCCTAAAGGAACGGGCATGACTCTTTGCCGAGTTCAGAGGCGGGATATGGTCAACTCGGCTCTATGGTGAGGGTTGACTTGCTGGGGACAGGGTCAACTTGGCTCTATTGGAGAGGGTTGACTTACACGGAACATGGTCAACTTGGCTCTATCGGAGAGGGTTGACTTACACGGAATATGGTCAACTTGGCTCTATCGGAGAGGGTTGACTTACACGGAACATGGTCAACTTGGCTCTATCAGAGAGGGTTGACTTACACGGAACATGGTCAACTTGGCTCTATGGGAGAGGGTTGACTAAATGGTTGGACTTACGAAGGACGGCCGGGACATGGTCAACTTGGCTCTATGGGAGAGGGTTGACTAAATGGTTGGACTTACGAAGGACGGCCTGGACATGGTCAACTTGGCTCTATGGGAGAGGGTTGACTAAATGGTTGGACTTACGAAGGACGGCCGGGACATGGTCAACTTGGCTCTATGGGAGAGGGTTGACTAAATGGTTGGACTTACGAAGGACGGCCGGGACAAAGGCTCTAGCCTATAATGACTATTCTGATTCAAGGTTTGGTCAACTCCATCTTTTGGGAGTTTGACGGGAAAATTGGCCTTACGTCTCACTAGGGACGGCCGGGATAAAGGCTCTAGCCTATAATGACTATTCCGATTCAAGGTTTGGTCAACTCCATCTTTGGGGAGTTTGACGGGAAAATTGGTCTTACGTCTCACTAGGGACTGTCGGGACAAAGGCTCTAGCCTATAACGACTATTCAAAGTCATAGCTTGATCGGGGTCAACTCCATCTTTGGGGAGATTGACGGGAAAACTGGTCTTACGTCCCTCTAAGGACTGCCGGGACAAAGGCTCTAGCCTATAACGACTATTCTAAGTCATAGCTTGACCGGGGTCAACTCCATCTTTGGGGAGATTGACGGGAAAACTGGTCTTACGTCCCTCTAAGGACTGCCGGGACAAAGGCTCTAGCCTATAACGACTATTCTAAGTCATAGCTTGACCGGGGTCAACTCCATCTTTGGGGAGATTGATGGGAAAACTGGTCTTACGTCCCTCTAAGGACTGCCGGGACAAAGGCTCTAGCCTATAACGACTATTCTAAGTCATAGCTTGACCGGGGTCAACTCCATCTTTGGGGAGATTGATGGGAAAACTGGTCTTACGTCCCTCTAAGGACTGCTGGGACAAAGGCTCTAGCCTATAACGACTATTCTAAGTCATAGCTTGACCGGGGTCAACTCCATCTTTGGGGAGATTGACGGGAAAACTGGTCTTACGTCCCTCTAAGGACTGCCGGGACAAAGGCTCTAGCCTATAACGACTATTCTAAGTCATAGCTTGACCGGGGGTCAACTCCATCTTTGGGGAGATTGACGGGAAAACTGGTCTTACGTCCCTCTAAGGACTGCCGGGACAAAGGCTCTAGCCTATAACGACTATTCTAACTCATAGCTTGACCGGGGTCAACTCCATCTTTGGGGAGATTGACGGGAAAACTGGTCTTACGTTCCTCTAAGGACTGCCGGGACAAAGGTTCTAGCCTATAACGACTATTCTTAGTCATAGCTTGACCGGGGTCAACTCCATCTTTGGGGAGATTGATGGGAAAACTGGTCTTACGTCCCTCTAAGGACTGCCGGGACAAAGGCTCTAGCCTATAACCACTATTCTAAGTCATAGCTTGACCGGGGTCAACTCCATCTTTGGGGAGATTGAAGGGAAAACTGGTCTTACGTCCCTCTAAGGACTGCCGGGACAAAGGCTCTAGCCTATAACGACTATTCTAAGTCATAGCTTGACCGGGGTCAACTCCATCTTTGGGGAGATTGACGGGAAAACTGATATTACGTCCCTCTAAGGACTGCCGGGACAAAGGCTCTAGCCTATAACGACTATTCTAAGTCATAGCTTGACCGGGGTCAACTCCATCTTTGGGGAGATTGACGGGAAAACTGGTCTTACGTCCCTCTAAAGACTGCCGGGACAAAGGCTTTAGCCTATAACGACTATTCTAACTCATAGCTTGACCGGGGTCAACTCCATCTTTGGGGAGATTGACGGGAAAACTGGTCTTACGTCCCTCTAAGGACTGCCGGGACAAAGGCTCTAGCCTATAACGACTATTTTAAGTCATAGCTTGACCAGGGTCAACTCCATCTTTGGGGAGATTGACGGGAAAACTGGTCTTACATCCCTCTAAGGACTGCTGGGACAAAGGCTCTAGCCTATAACGACTATTCTGAGTCAAGGTTTTAATCTAAATGGGTCACTCTGGGGATGAAGGTTTTTTAACCTAAAGGGTCACTCGGGGGACGAAGATTTGGTCAAGCCTACACTGCGGGATGGTTGACACATTTTCTTGATACGGGAAAGAGCCTAGGGGTGACCTTCAAGACTCATTGTGGACAAAAAGGGTCCAAGACTTTGGAACAATCATTTTGAGAGGAGATCAAATGCATTTTTCTTGAAACAATGTCTTTAATAAATGACGCCACATGGGCAAATCGGGAGTACTTATTTCCAAAAGTAAATATTTTAACAAAGCATGTTAATCAAATTTTTTATTTTAACTTAACCATGAGGTTGGTTATGCATAAAGTCCTTTGGATTTGGTCCATTTGCTGAGAAGTCACCGGTGGTAGGATATTGGCTTGTCGCTGCCGTGGGGATAGGCCCAATGTCATCTTTGTTGCTGCTGTCGTCGATGGGGGCATAGCCCCGTGTTTTTGTCAGTGTTGGTGGAGGCATAGCCCCAATGTCATTGTATGTGTCGGGGTAGCCCCATGTCCTTCTTGTCGTTGATGTCGGGGTAGCCCCATGTCCTTGTCGGCATCGGTGGCAGCATAGCCCCAATGTCATTGTATGTGTCGGGGTAGCCCCATGTCCTTGTGATCGTCGTTGATGTGGAGGTAGCCCCAATGTCGTCCTCCAACTTTTGATGTTTGCGTAGACCCAATATCGTCTTTTGACCTTTGAAGTGAGGTTAGGAACCCATCCCTTTTTTCATGACGCACCCTTTCTTTTGCCTAGGCCGCCCTTTCGGGTTTTCAGCCTAGCAGGCTACTTTTTTGCGTCTTTTTCTTTTCCCTTTTATGAGTGATCAAGCCGACTCGATAGAACGGGGACTTTAAAGTATTTTTTGGAGGAGACATGCAAGGACCTTTATTTAGGCGGGAGAGAGTCCCTTTATTTTGGTGAACAATGTATTATCATGGAACGGGAGGAAGCCCTTGCTCGACAGAATACAAGTGTTTAGCTCTTTCCTAAGATGTAGAGAGAAGAAGACTTGTTGAGACATTTGAAACTTGCCCTAGTTAATATCATCAAATGATTGCTGGAATGGACCATGTTTATTATTAAGTCAAGATTATAACAAGCAATTAGCCTTAACATGCATAAATGTTGTGATCAATTAAGATTAAGATTCGATCAATGGCAAGATCAAAAAGATGTTTATGGGGAGATTGGTCATTATTTGGGAAATTGGTCATTGATGGGACCAAGGGAAGAGAACCGGGTCATTTTGGGAGGATCAAGGTTTGATGGATTCATTTCATGCTGTGACCGGACCCGAAGGTTGCCTACGTTCCCCTCAGTTTGAGGAGCTCAGGTCGCCGTAGTTCAGCCGTGGGGCCTTCTTTTTCTGGGGTTGGCGTCCTTTCGAAGGATGTTGTTGCTTTGTTGATGTAGATCGCTTTTCTTTCCGGTGAACTCCTTGGGATGTTCTTTGAGGTGGACTTTTGCAGTGAACTTGGTGAGCTTTTGAGGTAAACTTTCTCTTTGCCAATATTCATTTGCTTTCCCTTTTTCCATTATCCATTTCTTTCTCTCTTATCATTTTTTTAGAGAGATGGGAAACATTAGCCCCAACTTGCTATCTTGGACATTGGCTCATTTGTAGCCCCTTGGTGGAATTCTGCCACTTCTTACTTTGACTTTTGAAGATCTGGGAAGTCCTTTGCTTGGTTGCGCACGCGCGATCGTGGTTGAATCTTGGTGGTTGAGCAACAACATCCTCACCTTTTCATTATCTCGGGATGCCTTTGATGCGCATCAAGGATTTGTATAGGAAAGGTGTATCGGGTTGTGTATCGGGGTAATGTATGAGGGAAGATTTGCCATTGATGGTTTCTTCATGCCAATTGCACAACATTTATTCATATCAAGATTAATTGTTTGCATTTGGCACTTTTCATTTGTGTTAGGTCCATTCATCCTTAATGAGTCGTCATTGACTGGTATGCTTAGAAGTCAATTCGTCATTTTGGGGACGTAGCAATCAATTGATAATAACAAGCAAAGCAATTTCAAGAGTAAACATATATTGCAAATAATGTCTTAAGTCTAGAGAGAAGAGAAGGAAAATGACTCTTTTTATTTAGATAACTTTGTACATACATGTCCAAGTGCGGAACTCTGTAAAAATAAAAAGACACGGTCCAGAATGGACTCCTTTTTTGTCTTTCTAGAACCTACGAGGCTGGAAGACTCACATTTTTTTTTTTTTTTTTTTTTTTTTTGTTTTTTTAAGGATGGGTTCCCATGAAGCACGATGATCCATTTTCTTCCACAGTTGTTGGAGGGGTTGTCGGCGGCATATTCCATGTCTTCTACGGGGAAATCGGGTTCCATGTCGTCGGGAAAGATGTCGCGAGGCCTCCACTTGGCTTGGCGTTGCAATTGCCGGGGTCGTCTACTCATGAGGGCGAGTTGGGAGCTTGCCTGTTGGCCAAGCCTTTTGGTGATTCCCTTTCCAAAGTGCATAACCTTCATGTATGGCACTTGACGAGGGCACAGTCTTTCATTTGGTGTAGCCACTCTCAGGCTCCTGAAGCTTGGGCCTCTTCTTGTGGACGGTGTCCCAATTGTTTGGTCTTCCCGCTCATGTGTATGGTTGTCTCGGACGCCAATTCGGATGTGGGCTCCTTGGACGATGTTTCCGGGGGACAAAACCGCAAAGGACTTTAGCATTTTAAACCTCAAGGTGAAATTATTAGCCATGATTCGAGAAGCATGCTTCATTAGCGGATTAACCTTTTAGGCAAACACGACCTTTTATTTTGAGAAAACTTGATCTCCATTTTTCTTTTTCTGAAAGACACACTTCTTATTTTGGGTGAAAAACTCACACACACATTTTTGTAAACTTTTTGACAAGGCAAAAATGACAATAATAATCTTATTAATGAGAACTGACAATGGACCCAAAATGGTCACCACATGGCATCAACCGGGGAATCAAGACTTTAACTAAACCTAACAGACATCTTAACCGACTTTCCCTAAAGACTTATCACACGTCCTAACAATGGACTTTGACTCTTCCTAAAAAGGGGCGATGGAAGGGGTTTTGAAGCTCATCTTCTGTTACGGCAACCACGGCGACATCAAGTTCCCAAACCAGGGCGTTCAAGCTTTCCTTGCGCGATTAACTTTCGGATGATGCGTTTCAGAGAGATGAAATCGTTGGTGTCGTGCCCATGGTAGTTGTGAAAGGCACACCATTCAGTTGTGTCGAGACGTCCCTTGGGGTTTGTGGGTTGGTAGTTGACAAGAGGTTTTGCAAGGCCTTGCCTAATCAATTTCTCAAATACCTTGCTTATGGGTATTTCGAAATCCTCGTACCTTGTGAAATGGAGCTTGGCCCAAAATCCTCGTACCTTGTGAAATGGAGCTTGGCTCGGCCTTTGGCTTTCCGTTCATTGTTGACCGGACCGTGGTGGGGATGAGAATCACCGCTACTTGATGCAAAGGGGTGCCCATCGAGTGTCCTTTCAAACTTATCTTCCATTTGCTTTCTCTTTTCCAACAACGTGCCTAACTGAGGTGCAACATGGGGATTCTGTGGAGGTGCATGGGTGTAGACATACCCATAACCATAACCTTGGTGGCTTTCAGGAATATACATTGGAGGCATGCAAGGAGCTTGTGGTCCAAAAGGTCTCGGACCATAGAAATGATACGGGTCTCCGTGGGATCTCATCGGGAAACCTGGTGGAGGCAAGTTGGTGATGCTGGTTCGGGTACCCATGTATGGTCTAAACAGTGACTGAGCTCTGCTGACTTGGTTGATAGCATCAAGCCGAGAAGGGATACGATCGGTAAAGTGTTGTGAGTATGATGCTCGGGACGTAACCGGTGTGGATGGTGGTTTGCGGGCCTTTTGAGTGGATCGTGCTTGGGGTTTTATAGGAGGCATCCCATGGGAGATGGTGGATTTGGGGCGAGGTGGAGTGAGGAGGATTTGGGCGAGAGGCTCGGCGTGTTGGGGCGAAGAAATGGGGGTCTCGGTATGAGGGGACGGAACTTGGTTGTAATTTGGAGGTTGAGCAATTTCTACCTCTTCTTCGTGGTCGGCAACTTTGGTGAAAGACCCATCAATTTGAAATAGAGCTGCGACACCTTCTTGTCTCATCGACTCATGAAACGGACTTTGCGTTTCTTTGTGGCTCTCTGTGATGACTTCTTTCTTAGCTCCGGGGGTTTCTAGAGCTCGGGGCAACTCTTCTTTTGTAGGGCTATCCGGGTTGTCTGCAACGTCATTTCTCAGGCTACTGTCCACTGAAGTGATCTTTCTGAGGTGCTGGGTCGGAGGAGTTGCAGTGACCGGGGAACCCTCTGATTCCACACGCACCAGTCGGCGACATGATACTCTCTTCCACTTCATCTGAGCCACGGGGAAGAAAAAAGGTAGCTTTAGGCTTGGATAAACACTGGGTGAATGTTTGCACGTATCTTAGAATCCTCTATTTCGAGATATTTGACCGAGCCGAAGTTGCCTACGTTCCTCTCAATATGAGGGAGGGGGTCCCACGCAATGAGAGGCTCAGGTCACCGTAGTTCAAATGGGTTTATAATCTTAAGAGGGAAGGACAAACACGGTTGACTTCTTAACGAGAATCCATCCAAGGACTTGGCTGACTTCCTAAGGGACCATTCCTAGAATATAACGGGGATCTTTGCGGGGACCTATGGTCTCAACGGGGATCTTAACGGGGGTCTTGAAGGATAACATGGATCCTTCCAAAGACTTAACAGGACTTGACGGAGGTCTTGGAGGATAACATGGATCCTTCCAAAGACTTAGCGGGACTTAACGGCGGTCTTGAAGGATAACATGGATCCTTCCAAAGACTTAACAGGACTTAACGGAGGTGACACTGGTTAGCGAAACAATGCAATGTATCAAAGACATGAAGCAAAAACGGAGTAAGCTTATGCAACGTGCAATTACTTATTCATTCAACTTTACTTGAAACGCATTTTTATTCCTAAATGGTTGGAAAAGATTTCTCTTCTTTTTCGCAACTGATCTAAATCCTGGATCAGTGGAGGCCATCACTACGCCTATATACCCCTCGTTTTTCACCTGTATTGCACGCTCCCAAGGACGGACTATCCCGGGCGAGGATCCTATAGGGCACGCGGCTTCCACCGGCCGAAATTAACGAACCTAATGTCTAGTGCGTCGCAAGATTCCCAATGCGTGAGCCATTCCAATCATGATTAAGCCCCAGTTAAGGTCGAGATTCGTCTTAGGGACTTAAGGGACTTCTGGCATAACCTCATCTTTGATGAGGGCTCTCGAACCTTATCCTTGGGATTAAGGATGATTAGTATGGACCATTCATTAGGGCTTGACAACACGGTGTCACCCTATCCTTAATACATAGCTTAGGTTAATTACGGTCAACATTAACGCGTAAGTCAAGGACCGGGTCAGAATTGACCATGGCCACACTTGCTTTCACAAGGAGTCATGACTCGGGCACTAACTTGGCCATGATTAACCTTAGACACGCATTAAGGATGTGGTAACGTGAGCTAGACCAAAAACCAACCATAGTCACGGTATTTGTATGTCACGGACAAGTGTGGTTGACTCGGTTCGGAAGGGAAGGTGGGATGGACCCGTGCGCGCATCGAAGGGAACAAGAGCACCCAACGAGCTACATCGTGCCATCCACCCCGGGTTTAAAGGGTATTTGGAACGTGCACGGTCGAGTGCGCGTGGTGTAAAGTCATTCTATGCTCCTTTTTTGAGTAAAAAGAGAGATTTTCAATTCGTTTTTCGATATCATGAGCATCGCTTAAGCAAGATATGAACAAGTATGAACAAGCATGGATTGAGCAATCTATACACAACAAATCAAGGAATATAAGCGAACAAAGACCAAAACTTGTACATGTACCAAGTTGTGCACCACAAAGAATTTTGAATCAAACTTTTGCAAAAGAAATATTTTACATTGAAACCCTTTTGTACAAAGCAATTTGTGCACAACGAGGAGACTCAAGAAAACCCTTACAAAATGGGATTATGCACGACGAGGTTTTGGAAACCATTTTATTGACAAAACATCATGCATAACCAAGTTTTATTACCTTTTAAAACCAAGTTTTGGCCAAAAGAATGAAGGTAATGTGCACAAGTAAGACTGTAAATTTGGAACCTGGACAAGTAGAAGCACACGGGCACCCAGAATGTTGCAGCCCTGCACCAAACTGTTAATTGGCAACATTCTGGCCCCTACCCAAAGTAGCCGTACGGCTAACGTAAGAGGGTGAAGATTTTTCTCAGTTTCTCCAACTTCTGATCATCAAGCCCCAGTTTATTGTATTTCCAGAACGTATGTACTTAAAACAGTTCAAACAGAAACATCAAACATACACAAATATGCAAGAAGTCAACTAACGGGAACGGGAGTTTGACCCACACAAGAATGTTTCCGAACCTTCTAGAAAGAAGTCTGAAAGCACCCTTCTCCCCAGCGGAGTCGCCACTGTAAGGATCCCGCCCCGCGCGCGGAAACGCGATTGGTGTAGGGGGCGAAACGCCAAACACGGGAACCGGTCAAATTTAACGGAGTCGCCACATTTTGTTAATTTTAAACCCAACAAAATGACAAAGGTTTGAGTTCAAAGGTTCGGAGGTCAGGTTACAACTTGGGAGGAGTTTTTACGTCCTCTCAAGTTGCCTCGGACAAAGCCGAGTCTCCCTAAGTTAGTTAAAATGTGCATATGTGTGTGTGTGTATTTAACGGAAAAGTTCTGTTGTTGATTTTATTTGAGAAACTCAGCTGAAAAAGGGGGCCTTGAGTGATAAGACAAAGGTCAGAGGGCAAAACAGGCAATTTTGCCCTCCTACCTAAAGTAGCCGTACGGCTGGAGGAGGTAATTCTGGGGTTTTTACAGTTTGCTCAAGAACAGTCCAGTTCAGAACAGAAACAGGGCATTCTGTCTGAAGCTGGACAAACTGTTTTTGATCCCACTTTGCAAGAAATCATTTTACAAGTTTTATAACATCATTCCTATGCTAAATGATCATCACTTGGTCCCCCAAAACAAGTATTTGGGTGTGATCATGAGCAATCATAGGAGAAAATCAAGAAAGTTGATGAATGTCCCCTTTGGACAAAAGTTGGTCATTTGGTGAATAAAGATATGAACTTTATCACCAAGATGACATCTTTATGACTTAAAATCCTTCCAAGAGTCAAAATAACAAATAAAGATTGAATCTTTATGACCCAAAAGTGGTATTTTGAGGCTAAACCAAAGAGGAAAATGATGAACACTAAGGTCTCATCACCCTCATGATTATCATGGCCAAACAAGCATAACATTTAAATGAATAAGGAATGTAAATGACAATCAACAAGTCTATGAGTGTCTAGGTTTAGAACCTCTTCCATACAAGGTATGGAGGGCACCTTGGAACTTCTCATAGCTTGGACAAGATAGTAATGTAATAGATAGGTATATAGTGCTTGATAATGGACAAGTCTTGCAAGAAATAAAATGTGCTTGAAATGGACAAGTCTTTGCATGAATGAAGAGTAAATACATGTATAACCAAGATATAAGAAAGAAAATAGGAGTAAGATGAAGAGAAAGGAGGGGGGAGGTGGCTTTACCTATGATGGTTATGGCCAATCTTCCTTTCTTCTCTCCTTTTTTGGTATGTGATCACTCTCACTCTTACTTTGTGGTAATTCCAGCAGAGTGACCTCCCTAATGTGTATTTCTCCCCCCCCCCTTGAAATGATCAGCAAGGGGTTCTATTTATAGGGACTTAGGGTGCCCAAACCAGTCGTACGGCTTGGCCCCTCTAGTACCCAAAGCATCCGTACGGCTCAGCCTGGCGAGCTTCTGGATTTTTCCAATTTTATACCAGAGTAGTCCTAGAATTTATAGCTTATCCTAGGGAGGTCCTGGCCTATTAGCTTATCCCTGAAACGGTGCTAAGGCTACCTCTAAGATAGGTCGGTTTCAGATTGGGGTACTTACAGCGCCTCTGCCTCTTGAGGCCAGACGCCCGCGCCTTCCGCCGTCTAGGTGGGATGTGCGTGCTTCTGGTGTGTGTCAGTTACAGATTCTGCCTAAGAATCTCTCCCTTGCTCATTATACATGATTTTGCCCGGGAAAGATTTCTTGGAGACTCCGTTTGGCTCCAAAAACTCCCCTCTTTCAACTATAAAAAGCCCTCCAATCCATCATTGGAAGGGACCTTTTTCCTGACTTCTTTTTTAGACTTTTCCTTGGGACTTCTTTTAGACCTTTTTCAATTTTGGACCTTAAGAAGTGTTCTCTCCAAGTATTCAACCTCTTCTTTAAGGCTTTTCAAGAGGTTCTCTTTGAAGGATACTATATGTAAGTGTCTTAAACTTTCTTCTTCTTCTTCTTCTTCAATCAAATGTGCAATCACCCCAAAACCACTTGGGACATGAAATCAATGGTCCTTTCATTACATTGAATTGGCCTAGGAATCATCTCCCTACATTTTAAACTTTAGAACCCCTTTTTTATCATCATTCAAATAGGAAGAACACATTTATCTTTAAAGTGAATTATGAACAAACAAGACCGACTTGCTCGGGCGAAATGGGTGTTTAAGTACTTCCCATTTCGTAACCTAACCCCTGAACCCCTCATCCCAAAGAATCTATGTTTTTGTAATTCAAACTTAGGCTCATAAACATTAGGTTTTCTTACGTTCCTCAAAAACGTGGGTGACGACTCTAAAACACAATTAGACATCCTAGGACGAGCTCGCACACTCTAGACTAAAGCCGCGGTATCCGCCCCCAGGGTATCTACAGTGGCGACTCTGATGGGGACTGCTTGAGGGTTAAACTTGTGTTTCTTTTCATAATTCACTTTTCTGGGCATTCTGGAAATTGATATGGGAAGCGCGCGCCTCGGAGCTTCATGGTCCAAAGCGCGCGCGTCCCGCGTCAAATTCCAAAATCGCCCGCCTTCCATGTGTTCTTCCTATTCTTCCTATTATTTTGTGCTAACAAACAATTCAGGTGTTTCATCACACAATCAGGACCAGGGCAATCCCCTGAGTCCATAAGTTTCTGATAATCTGACAGGTTAGCCCAGAAGCGGGCGCCTCCCAGATACAATGCGCCAGGCGCGCGCTTCCCACAACACCAGCCCGAGGCGCGCGCTTATGGGCCAATTTCCAGGGCAAGAACATGTTTCAGTGACTGAACAGAACAGTGGGGTGTGGGCACAGTTGCCTGTATCAGAACAGAATTGAACACTTGGACTGTTTAACTTTGTGTTTATTTACCGGTCACACGGGTGATTCGGGAGTTGTAATTTACATGCTTATGTGTTTTTTTTATCTTTTCTTTTCAAAAAAAAAAATATAATTTTTTTTTTTGTCACGTGATAGACCTTACACTACATGCACATTACTCCTATAAATTACTCACTATCGAGTCGCACAAGTCCAACCCCAAACCCGTCGAGGCCCGTCCTAGAAAGTTTCAAGCTCCACTCGACCTTGACTCTTTCGAAGCGGGAAACCTCAGCCCGTGGCGTAGTTCATGACTACATGCCGGGGGTGACCTTTAAGCCTCTCTTTAGCCGAGCACAAACCACAAAATTCTAGTTAGGGTCTAACACTCCGTGACCAAGTCGGTTTCCATGTGCCGAGATTTCCCTAAACTAATGTTTTCAAATCATACATGCCAACTTGTTGAAACGGACGCAATAAAAATCCATCCCCAAAAGTGGTTATTTTGGACAAAAATAAAAAATCCGTCCCCGCATGTATGCTTTACTACATTAATTTGGTTTAATCCCGACACATGTAGGATTCACAAACGTAATGGAATCCGATGTGTATATGGGACCGCGAGATGGTCTATATACTAGTGTGACGATTCCATTATCTTCTTAGAAACCCCAAAAGGGACCCATTCCCTCCGACTTATAAAATAAAATAAAATAAAAAGAGTCTTTTTCTTAAGTGGTTCGAGTCGTGTGCCCAACTGTGTGTTCTCAACCTCTTCATGGACCGAAAGTGTGAACCGAGACTGACAAGGGCTACTTCTCCAATTATAGGTCCGATTGATACTCTCCGCATCTACATGGATTCATCCAACAGGCTTGTCCGTGAACCGATCACCCCAATAGCTTCTGCATCATCAATGGCCAGCGACTCCAGCACCAACAACGCCATGACTCTCGAGCAACTCTCTGCCATGGTCCAAACTCTTCAACAACAAGTCACCACTCTCCACAACGAGGCTCAAACTAAAGAAGCCTTGTGGCAAGCTCATGTCGACAGTCAAAGGGAGGCCCACGAGGCCGAGGTTGACCAATTGAAATCCAAGCTCCTCAAGCTCTCCAAGAGCTCCTCAAGCTCTCCAAGAACAAGGGGGTTAATGACAATAAGGAATCCGAGTGGACCGAGGGTTTGTTTGGAAGCCCATATGTCAGTGCCCGTACCAAAAAAGTGGGGGGACCAAGCACCGACAACAACGACCCCAAAATGGTCGATTCCATCATGGCCTATATTGATCAGAAATTTGACGGCCTCAATATGGGAAAAGGCTCCAACACAAGCCTTTATCAGTCATCCATCCTCATGAGCACGATGGCCGCTCTCCCCGAAAAATTCAAGATGCCCGACATTAGCAAGTTTAAGGGCAACTCATGCCCGATGGCTCACATCGAGACTTACATTTGGGCTATGGTTCCGAAAAAGGTCTCCCCAAAGGTTATGGCTCAATGCTTTCCTCTCACCCTCGAGGGGGCGGCAAAGGATTGGTATGCAACTCTCCCGCTCACTGTCCGTCTTGATTGGGATGCCGCTATGCTTGCCTTCAAAAATCAATATCAAGGCAACACCACTCAACGGCCCACAAGGAAAGAGCTTGAGAACACCACCCAAAGAGACAACGAGTCGTTCATTGACTTCACAAGGAGATGGAATGACAAGCTCTCTGAAATTGTTGAGAGGCCAAACACAAAAGAGCAAATGGACATCTTTCTCAAGTGTCTCAAGATTGATCTCCGCACCCACCTAAGTGGGGCTTGCTACTCCGACTTCTCCCAAATGTATGAGGCGGGGGCACGCATGGATGACTTGCTCAAGGAGATTAAGAAGGCCACTCCTACCTATCGTTACAAGGCCGCCCCTAATTCAAACAAAGAGGATTTTGTCAATACCGTTACTACCGATAAGGGGAATTACAAGAAGGTCCCTCCACCACAAGGCAAGCGGTTCCAAAACGATCGCGTCTACACTCCTCTCAATGGCATGACCATCACAGAGGCCTATGAAGCTCTAAAGGCCAAGGGACAAATTACTCCTCTTCAAGGGTACAAGCAACCACAACCGCTCCGTCCCAATCATGCCCACCACAAATGATGTGACTACCATCAATGCACCGGCCATCTCACCGAGGATTTCTTATCCATCCGCAACACCATCCAAGACCTCATAGACAAGAAGGAATTCATAATCCCTAATGAGGGTGGTGTCAATGTAATAGAGGTAGGAGAGTTTGAAGGAACCACTCATTCGATCCCAATTGTGAATAAGGGCTCCGATGATATGAATAAACTTGATAATTCTTGTTATGTTGTGACTTATGATGAGATTATGAGGGAAGTCTTAGAGAATAGGAAGAAAAAGCTACACGGGACCGTGAACGTGCTCACTCGCAGTGGCCGAGTAACAACGAGCACAATCCCTCCCAATACCGCAGCAACCAACACCTCTTCTCAAAGATCGCAAGCACGCGACGTACCCGAAGATCCTTTGTTAACACAACTCAAGAAGACGCAAGTCAACATATCCATCTGGGACCTTATTGCATCATCAAAGAAACACCGAGACCTCGTCATCAAGAACTTGGATGACACATCAGTCTCTCCCAACACGACTCCCGAGGACCTCACAGCAATGATAGGTCACATTTACTTCGACAATGTCATCACTTTTACCGACATGGACCTCCCGCCATTTGGGTCTAAACACAATGAAGCCATCTACCTCAAAGTAAGGGCAAGGGGGAGACTGTAGACACCCCGCCTTGGACCTCTCATGTCCCGATTACATACATAGTATTTTTATTTTACTTGTTTTTGTTAATTTCTGTTACTTCTGTTAAGTTCCTAACTGATTCCGTTAGTTTTGGACTGAACTGCATAACAGAATTAACTTTCTAGTCCATTCTGTTAAAATTGCCTTTTCAAAGCCGCGCCCTCCGCCTTTTGAGGTCAGAAGTGCGCGCCTTCCGATGGTACACTCGGAAGCGCGCGCCTCTGGGGCGTCAGTTACAGATTTTCTCCCAAGAATCCCTCTCTTGCTTATTTTGCATTGATTTCACCCGGGAAATATTTCTTTTTGACCACGAATTGGCACCAAAAACATCCCCTTTCAACTATAAAAACCCCTCCAATCCATCATTGGAGGGGACCTCTTTTGGACCACTTTTGGACCTCTTTTCCATCTCTTTTGGATCTCTTTTACCTCTCTTGGACCTTCTTTTTTACTTGAATTTTCTCTATACACACACTATACACAATTCGCTACACAAATTCTCCCAACAAGAGTTCTTCGTAACAAGACTCTACATAAAATTGTTCTACAACAAATTCTCCACAACAAAACACCATTTTCAAGTCCACGTGTGAAGTCCTCTTCTTAAGGTACAACTTCATTTTTCTTCTATTTTCTTCTTCTTAAATGTATGCAATCCCCATTAATGGGACATAACCAATATGACTACTTAACATATTGAACGTAGGCAACCTTCGGGTCCGGTCTCATGCAAGAAAGAAGATATGTTTAGCCCTAGCGCGTTATGGTGATCGGCCTTCATCTCGAACTTGTCAAGACATCTTTGTACGAGTCATTTTCCAATGAATTAATCACCTCAAGATTGAACAACTTTCCTAGATTTGAAATCACTTTCCGTTCCTTATCGAGTCTAGGGGCTTCTATTCTTTCTGCATACTCCCAATTTCTTGCAATCAAATTGGGGCTTTCCTTCTCTTCTCTCTTAATGACTTACCTGCCTTCGTGAATCATTCAATAAAAATACATGTCAATACTAGGGACACTTCCCTAGTCGAGTCAATGTCACTCATCTTTAGTGACAAGAGGTCTTCACCGCAAAATCACATGTCTCTCATCCTCAGCCAGAGTCAATGCACACTTCCTCATTAATTGAGTCAAAAAAAAAAAAGTGAAGACGCAAAAGAGATGCCCGCTAGATTGAAAACCCGAAAGGGCGGTCTAGGCAAAAAACAGGGTGCGTCATAAAAAAAATGAGAGAGTGAGAGAGAGAAGGGAAAGAGAAATAGAGATCTCCGGTCTCTAAGGAAGAGAACTGCACAAGCTCTACATTGGATCTCCTCAACAAATCAATTCCCCACCGAGTCAACTTTAGGATTGCAAAAGGCTCGACAAGATATGGCACCATCAAAGGTTGTCTTGGGTTATCGGCATCATTCTCCAGCAGTGTGCATTTTTGGGTTCATGAAAAGAAGGCCCGTGGTAACCAAGACCCATCCAAGAACGAGCCCATCATAAAAGGACACGAGGTTGCACAAATAATCCCTAGCTAGTCAATTGGCTTGGGCAACAAATAGCAACAACATGTGTCTCAGTTTTCAAAACTTCTGCAAGTATGTGCTTCTAAAGTACGCCGAAAGGCTCCCGAGAAATGGAGTAGCTCTTGCCATGTCCTCTCATGTTTGTTCCCTCGCACGAGGATGAGTCACTCTGGGTTTGCTCAACGAATGGTGACGCCCTAGGGGCTATGTGACTCAAGAACAAGGGCTTCTTTTGCTTCATTTGACAATCAATACGCCCTAGGGGCTATGCTCGAGAAAGATGTGTGAGACTATCCTCAAAGTCTCTCAAAAGGGATGTCAAAAATCCCTCTTGTCATGTGTGCCCGTACTCGTTCCCCCAATAAAGGATGGACCTTTCTCGCAATCAATGATGTCACTCTGGGGGCTACGGTCAAGTCTTAAAGGCTCTCTCGGCAAGAAGCAATTCACTTCAATGTCCCCAGCAACATTTGAAGCTCTATACCGAAAGGTCTCAAGGGGCTTCGCAATTTACAATCTTTTGGGCTACGGCATTACAGTGATACAAGCAAAGGGAAATGTTGGGGCTTCGCAATTAACAAGCTTTTGGGCAGTGGTACCCGAGCAATGCAATTTGGGATGTAGTCTCATGGCTCCATGAAAGGGATCAAACTTCAATGGTCCCTCAACACTTCCAGTCAAAAGGCATCTTGCTCTTAAATGAAGGCTCCGATGATATGAATGGATTTGATGATTCTTGTTAGAACTCACAGCGAGATTCTGAAGGAAGTCTTAGAGAAAAGGAAAAAGATTCAATATGCTAGACTCACCCGGCTGAGTTATGGCGGGCAATGCCAATATGTTAACTCTAGAGACAGAGTTACGGCCAATCCCAATGTTTCTACAATACAGCACCCCCTTCTCCAAGATCAAAAGCACAGGCTACATCCGAAGATCTGCTGTCGGTTCAACTCAAGAAGACTCGAGCAAACATACCGTTCGAGACTTTATCACACCAAGACCTTATCATCAGCAACAACATCACCATCTCCCACGAGACATCTCCCGAAGACCATACTACACTTCCAACATGGGCCTTCCGCCATTTGGGTATCAACCACAAAAAGGGCCATCCATATTCAAGCAAGAGAAAGAGGAAGATCACTTTCATGAGTTCTACCCAATGGTGCATCTGCTCTCAATACAATGCCAAGATAAGTTAGAGCTTCACACCGAAAGGTCTCCACATCCCGCCATCTACAAACTTGACAAGCCCATGACATTTGCAGCTTAGCAATCTCTCAAAGCTTGGTATCAATGATCTTCTCTTGGGGCTTGCCCACGTCGACAACAAAAGACAGTTTATTTGAATGGGATAAGAGTTGATTCATCTTGGGGCTTCATAAGCCACTCAAAGTTCACCATTCGAGGGGCTTTACAGTCAGCAACCCCTTAGCATCTCGACATCAATAGTCCTTTTGAAGCCCCATAAACGACAAATCTCTTGGGGCTAGACATCAATTTTTGTTGGACACCGCGGCGACAACATTCAAAGCGAGGCAATCCGGACTTCGACCGAACATGACTTGATCTTGGGTTGGCTTTACAAACACACAATGGTTAAAATGGTTCACCCACGAACTAAAAAAAAAAAAAAAAAAAAATCTTTTTGTCACATGTGTGCATATTCTTTACCTTCCAATCTAAAAAAAAAAAAAAAAAAGATTTTTCTTTTTCTCTCCTTCTATGTGCAAAAGTATGTGCTCTACTTTGCTTTGCTCCTAGCTTCCTCCCCAGCGTTCTTCATCATCCTTGAACTACGCTGGGCTGATTCTCTTAAAGGGATACGTAGGTAGCCTTTTGGCACGACCAACCCATCACCCAGAATACCATCTCGCCGACCCTCCTTCAAAGACAGGAACAATCCATCACCATCACCATCAACATCATCATTCTCCATCCAAAGCCTGGACATTCCTCATCAAAAGCTTCAACATCCTTCAGCAATCCATCCCCAATCAAGCGGCAATGGTAAGTGAAGGTATGAACATCATTCATCTCAAGCAATCTCCGCTTTCAAAAATCACTTCACACACAAAATCACTTTCTCCATTCTTACAAAAACTCTCTGTCATGCAAATCTGCTTTCAAATCACATTGCACCACGAGCACAATTTCTCTCTTCATTTCACACTTCATGAATCTTCTTGTACAAACACATATACCTGCCAAGCACACACATAACAGGTACCACCACGAAGTCAACAGCATCCGCTACTCAAGGCACTTCATCTCCAGCAGAAAATGGTCCACAGTCAACCATGCCCGCATCCCCACGATAAAGTCAACAGCAAATGCAGCTCTAGACAGCAATTTGGTCCACGGTGATCCCGCAATTAGCAAACGGATCCCGCATCAGCAAATGGATCCCGCATTCAGCAAACGGATCCCGCATCAGCAAACGGATCCCGCACCAGCAAACGGATCTCGCCATCAGCAAACGGATCCCACATCAGCAAACGGATTCCGCATTCAATAAATGGATCCCGCATCAGCAAACGGATCCCGCATTCAGCAAACGGATCCCGCATCAGCAAACGGATCCCGCCATCAGCAAACGGATCCCGCATTCAGCAAACGGATCCCGTTTCAGCAAACGGATCCCGCATCAGCAAATAGATCCCGCTATATCCTTTCTATATCAATAAAGCCGCTCACACAGGGAGCGCACCCCCATCTTTCACAATTTTAAAATTCCCCTCTTTCTTTAAATTGCGGCCGTGGTGGGCCGCCTCAAGCCACCACACCTTTTTAAATTTTTGTGGCCGTGGTGGGCCGCCTCAAGCCACCACACCTTTTTTTAAAATTTTGTGGCCGTGGTGGGCCGCCTCAAGCCACCACACCCGTTCCATCCGCGAAAGCCGCTCACACAGGGAGCGCACTCCTATCCTTTGTAATTTCAAATTCCTGCTTTATCGAGTCTTTGTTTTCTCTTGTCGATGTCCTCGGCGGTTGTCTTTCTTTCGTCGACGCGTTTTGCTTCGCAATCCATGTCGCCGAGGGGCTCTGTAGACACCCCGCGTTGGACCTCTCATGTCCCGATTGCATACATAGTATTTTTATTTTACTTGTTTTTGTTAATTTCTGTTACTTCTGTTAAGTTCCTAACTGATTCCGTTAGTTTTGGACTGAACTGCATAACAGAATTATCTTTCTAGTCCATTCTGTCAAAATTACCTTTTCAAAGCCGCGCGCCTCCGCCTTTGGAGGTCAGAAGCGCGCGCCTTCTGATGGTACACTCGGAAGCGTGCACCTCTGGGGCGTCAGTTACAGATTTTCTCCCAAGAATCCCTCTCTTGCTTATTTTGCATGGATTTCACCCGGGAAATATTTCTTTGTGACCACGAATTGGCACAAAAAACATCCCCTTTCAACTATAAAAACCCCTCCAATCCATCATTGGAGGGGACCTCTTTTGGACCACTTTTGGACCTCTTTTCCATCTCTTTTGGATCTCTTTTACCTCTCTTGGACCTTCTTTTTGACTTGAATTTTCACTATACACACACTATACACAATTCGCTACACAAATTCTCCCAACAAGAGTTCTTCGTAACAAGACTCTACATAAAATTGTTCTACAACAATTTCTCCACAACAAAACACCATTTTCAAGTCCACGTTTGAAGTCCTCTTCTTAAGGTACAACTTCATTTTTCTTCTATTTTCTTCTTCTTAAATGTATGCAATCCCCATTAATGGGACATACCCAATATGACTACTTCACATATTGAAGTTAGTTAAGGTTATCTCCCTACATTCCAACTCTACTTTAAATTCCCCCACTTTTATTTTATTATAATTGTTAGAATAGTTTAACATGTAATATTTTAGTATAAATTAATAAAATAAAACAATTCTTTTTTTATTTCTCTTTTAATTCCCCTTTCTTCTTATTGTAATTTGTTAGCACTTTTTTTTTATTAATTAATTGAAGGACATGTAACCATTAGAACACTAAAAGTAGCAAGACCCGGGTAAGCGGGGCAGAGTGGGTGTTTAAGTACTTCCCACTCCGTCACCTAACCCCCGAACCCCTCATCTCAAGAATCTTTGGTTTCGTAATCATATAAAAAAAAGCTCTTTTCTAAAGGTTTTCTCGCGTTCCTCTAAAACGTGGGTGGCGACTCTTAAAATCAAGTAGACATCCTAGGTAATTCACCGCTCTAGCCAAGCCGTGGTCCCCCGGGGTATCTATAGAGACCCATCTCAAGAGTTCTAGTAGACAGTGGTTCTACACTCAACTTAATGCCTAGCCGAGTCATAAGCATACTGGGGCTCAAAAGCTCTGATTTACAACCCTCCACCCAAGTCATTAGAGGGTACGATAGCACTGCCCGTACAGTCATGGGATTGCTAGAAGTTGATATCGAATTTGGAAGCATGATCATGTCCGTCCCATTCAACTTGCTTTTGGGCCGACCATGGATCCACAGTTCCAATGCGGTCCCTTCCACTCTCCATAAATGTGTCAAGATCAGAAATGGGGACGAGATAGTCACCGTCATGGCCGAGAATGTCACCATCCATAGAAATGGGGGACAACCCGTTCACCAAGTTCAACAAGGGATAGAAGATTCCACTCTCTCCGGCGTCAACACCATCGATAAAGAAGTGGGAAACAGGCAATGGACCCTCGGCAATCCTTAAATCCTCCGCATGATGAGGAACATGAACCACTTTCCCGGTCTAGGCCTAGGGAAGCATCAACAAGGGATATTGCACCCCATAGAAGTTCCTTTTGTCAGAAACAAGTTTGGTCTGGGATACGAGCCTACCGAAGATGACTTGAAATACGAGCAAGCAATCAAGAGTCAAAAGACCCAAGCTCGCAAAGAAGGTCGACAATACAAAATCCCCGACTTGAGGCCTTACCGCAACACACTGAACGGTTATTTTGTTCGCCAAGGGGAAGATGTTCCGTACATGATCTTTCCCGAACCGTGGGTTAACAACAAGGGCGTTAGAAAACCTGGTCTCGAGATCTTCCTGATTGTGAAATTCGGACACAAGAAAGGGAGCCTACTCCAATGTCACCCCGAGAGTGGTGGGGCAAGAAAGTGACTATAGAGTCTTAGGTAGAGATTACCGTGGGGGAAGAACTATCCGATCTAGCTTCCATGTTCGAAGAATTTGCCATCATGGACGATTGTCAAGTCAACGCCATCTACGACACCGCCGTCAGAAAGGAAACCATCAGTGAGATCCCGCCAAGCTCCGAGCCAATCAACAACAGGTATTCAACGAAGGGGCCCATAGTATCCGAGGATTTCTTGATCCGAGAAATGGGTTGCATACCCCGTACAGCAACAAAGGAAGAGCGGCTCACACTTACTTTCGAGTCCGAGAGTGTTTCTAATACCCTCACCCAAGAGGATATGGAGGCAATATCCGAGCGTGTGTTTCCTTTTTTTGCTAATGAAAAATTCGATATTTCTGAGTACCCCGAGATTGCAAACATCATAAATGATGAATTAACTAATAACGAACTTAATGAACAAGTTAATAACGATTCAAATTATGATGAAATAGACCACGAAAACATAACATACCTAAATGAACTAGCTCAACAGGTTCGTTGTCGTGGTGAAAATGGTCTAGGGGCTGATGAGGAATTGCATGTTGTTAATCTGGGTACCGACGAGGAGCCGAAAGAAATGAAGATTGGCAGCTTCTTCAAGGGGGAAGACAAAGACAGATAGATTGACTGCACTACTCAAAGAGTTTGTGGATGTATTCGCATGGTCGTACAGAGACATGCCGGGTTTGGAAAAAAAGGTCGCGGAGCACAGAATTCCGATCAGAGAGGACGCCAAGCCAGTAAAGCAGAAACTCAGAAAGATCAAGCCAGAATGGTCTCTACAAGTCAAAGAAGAGATTGAAAAGCTCCTCAATGTGGGTTTCATCAAAGTCATTGAGTATCCGACTTGGCTAGCCAACATTGTGACAGTCAGAAAGGCAAACGGCAAGGTTCGAGTTTGTGTGGACTTCCGGGATTTGAACAAAGCTTCCCCGAAAGATGATTTTCCACTACCAAACATCAACATGCTCGTCGATTCGACTGCCAACTATGAAGTCCGCTCATTTGTGGACGGTTTTGCCGGTTACAATCAGATTCTCATGTCCGAAGAGGATCAACACAAGACAGCTTTCACAACACCGTGGGGCACTTTCTGCTACACAGTCATGCCGTTCGGACTAAGGAACGCTGGGGCTACCTACTAGAGGGCTGTTACGGATCTATTCCATGACATGATTCATAAAGAGACCATGTAGACGACATGATCATCCATTTGAAGGGAACGAACGGTCAACATTTGATCGATCTTCGCAAATTCTTTGAAAGACTTCGACAACACAACATGAGACTCAATCCCGCAAAGTGCACTTTTGGGGTCGTCAGAGGAAAGGTTCTCGGTTAAATTTTCACTGAGAGGGGAATTAAAGCCGATCCCTCGAAGATCATGGTAATCAATGACATGCCTCCTCCAAAGACGCAGAAGGAAATCAAAGGTTTCAAGGGCAGACTTCAATACATCAGTCGATTTGTGCACCAACTCACTTCCATGTGTGAGCCGATCTTCAAGCTACTCAAAAAGAATGTGGCTCTAGAATGGACCGATGCTTTCCAAGAAGCCTTCGACCAAGTGAAGCATTACTTGACATGCTCTCCAGTTTTGGTTCCACCACACAAGGAGAAGCCTCTCTTGCTCTATCTCACTGTCAATGATGAAGCCCTAGGGGCTATGTTAGCACAAGAACAGCAAGACTCCACAAAAGAGAATGCTATCTGCTTTGTCAGCCACCGGTTTCAAGGAGCTGAAAAGAACTACTCTATCTTAGACAAGTCTTGTGCTTCATTGGTTTGGGTTACTCAAAATCTCAAGCATTACATGGAGGCCTTCCCAATCAAGTTGGTAGCAAAAGTGGACCCGCTCCGCTACATCTTCGAGAAGCCTTTCATGTCAACAAGAATAGCTAAATGGTATTTCATGCTCGCCGGCAACGATATCACTTACGTCACACTCAAATCCATCAGGGGGGAAAGTGTTCAGTGATCAGCTTGCTGAATTTCCATGTGACGAAGTGAAGGGGGAAGATGCACAGTTCCCCGATGAGCATTTAATTTGCGCTACAACAGAAGAAAATAAGTGGCAACTTTTTTTTTATGGCGCAGCGAATAAGCATGGATATGGCATAGGGATGTTACTTGTTGATCCAAAGGACATGTATACTCTAATCGCTATCCGCCTCGAATTTGAAGCCACCAACAACATCGCTGAGTACGAAGCATGCATAGAGGGGCTCGAAGCAGCCCTCGAGAGAAATGTCACAAGTTTAGAGGTATTTGGTGATTCTTTGCTCATCATCAATCAGACATCTGGAAAGTGGAAGATTCAAGACTCGACTCTGCAACGGTATGGTCAACATCTCGAAGAGTTGGTTGAACAGTTTCAAGAAATCACCTTCAACTACCTACCAAGGGACAAAAACCGTTTTGCTGATGCACTAGCCACCATCGCTTCACTGGTCAAAATACCTGAGGGTAAAATGGTGAAGCCCTTCAAAATTTCCCGAAGGAATAGTTCGGCGTACTGCATGAGTATCGAGATCAACGAGGTCCAAGCAAACTCCCCGTGGTATGCGGATATCATGAATTTCCTCAAGGATGGTACTTATCCCGAGAATAGCAATAAGAAGTCCCAAATGGCATTGCAAAGACTAGCCTCCGGATATGTACTGATTGGGGACCGAGTCTGCAAAAGGCACCACGAAGGGATCAATCTCCTATGCACAAATGAGACCGAAGCTCAAGAAATAATGCATGAGATCCACGAAGGTGAATGTGGGCCCCACATGAACGGGTTTATGTTGACCAAGAAGATACTCCACATGGGTTATTTTTGGAGTACCATGGAAAGGGACTGCATCGAGAAAGTCAAGAGGTGCACTAAATGCCAATTCCATGCCAATCTACAGCACGCTCCACCCTCACATCCTTACAATATGACCACGCCTTGGCCTTTCTCTTATTGGGGCATAGACATCATCGGCAAACTTCACCCTACTGGCAGCAACGGACAATATTTCGTCCTAGTAGCCGTGGACTATTTTACAAAATTGGTCGAAGCACAGGCTTACCGAGTTCTCAACGCCAAGAAAGTGGCTGAATTCGTAAAAACCCACATCATGTGCCGGTAAGGCGTTCCTCATGAAATCATCTCAGACAACGATTCTCACTTTGAGATGGAGGCGCTCCTGGTAGAATACGAGATTACTAAGCACAAGTAATCTCCATACCGCCCTCAAGCAAACGGCGCGGTCGAGGCAGCTAATAAGACAATCGAGACCATTGTGAAGAAAATGGCCTCCACTGGAAGGGATTGGCCTGAAAAGCTACCTCTAGCATTATGGGGCTACCTCACGTCAATACGGACAGCGACTGGAGAAACTCTTTATGCACTGGTATATGGTTCCGAAGTTGTACTCCCAATAGAGCTCGAAGTCCCATCCCTACGGGTCCTCCTCGAGAACCAAGTCAATGAAGTCGATTGGATGAAAAGTCGATATGAACAACTAGCCCTACTCGACGAGAAAAGGCTAAGGGAAATCGAACGTACGAGGGCCTATCAACAAAGAATGGCTAGGGTTTTCAACAAAAAGGTGAAGCCCCGAAACATTAGTGTGGGAGATTTGGTCCTAAGACAACACCCTCCTAATGCCATGAACCCCCTTGAAAAATAGGGACCCCGATGGATCGGTCCGTACGTAGTCAAAAAGATACTAAGCGGCGGTACAGTCCGACTCGTGGATTTAGACGGAGATCAGCTGCCAAAGGAAGTCAACCTCAACAAGTTGAAGAGATTTTACGTCTAACAAACGAAGACCATCAAAAAAAAAAAACTCGCTAGGTTGAAAACCCGCAAGGGCGGCCTAGGAAAAAATTATAGTACGTGCAAAAAAGAAGCCCGCTAGATTGAAAACCCGAAAGGGCGGTCTAGGTAAAAAACAGGGAGCACAAAAAAAAATGGTCTTCGTTTGTTTGAACTACGGAGACCTGAGCCTCTACACTGGAGGAACGTAGGCAACCTTCGGGTGCGGCCTAAAATATGAACAAATACCCAAATCATTTCAAATTAACGAGATGCAATTTTTATTCATTTCTTGAATTATTTTTTATCATTACAATGGATTTTGCTGAGCTAATAAAAGACATAAAACCTTAAAATCCTAACAAGTGGTCTATTTTAATTGCAATCTCTTGGGGATACTAGGACAAATCTAATTTTCTCTTGGCCTTCGAAGGACCACCCGAACGACCATCAATCCTACTCTTCTTGGGAGGTCTAGGAACACTAATGCGGACCGATACCTTCTGCGCAACAGAGTGCCTCCGAGCATAAAAGTCATCCAAAGGGGTACCGAAAGGGTCAGTTAGAATGTTGTTCACATCAGCAGCAGCTTCCTTGTACCTCAAAGCACTGCTAGGCTCAAAGTCCTTCCCTAACAACTCAGCCAGAAGAGCATCTACCCAGGTAATGCCGCGGTAGACGGTACCAAGCAAGTGATCCAAGGAACTCTCGGGAAGAAAAATACTACCCCGATACAAAGGAGCGAAAGCCCAACGGTTACGATCATCTCCCCAAGCCGACTGAAGCTCATTCGAGAAGTCCGGACCCATATAAGAAACTGGACGAAGCCTCCCGTTCCTCGGAAAAGGAATTATCTGTTGACGGCCAAATTGCCTCAGAACCCGTTCTGGTTGGTAAAACGAAGAATCACTCAACCCGGGTAAAACCACATACTGAAAACCAGAGGTCCACTCCACAAAAGGGCGAAGACCCCAAGGGCACCGCTCAGCGTCAGCTGTAAGATGAGAAGCAAAAAATCTCCTCCAACCCTCTTCAGTCAAATCTCCAATCAGCAACCGTCGCCTATGAACAGCAAAAGGAGAAAGGTCGCCATCTGACACATAAAGCCTGAAATGCTCCCAAAGCCATATGGTCAAAAGCAAGGGGCTTCCTCATCCCATCTCTCCCGTACGGTGCAATTCGTCCAAACCATGCAAGGTCTCTCCTACAACGAGCGGAATCATACTGAGTCGTTGTCCTTTCGCCTGCAACACGATTTCAGCCAACTGCGCATCCACAGTACCCAGAGGAGTGACAAATAAAACCTCGCTGAAAAGGCAGACAGCCATGGCATTTCTCTTAAAGAACTGAACCGCGACATCTTTCGAATGCAAACTGAAAAACATCGGAAGCTCAGTTATGTCAACAACGGTCCCGTGCATCATCTTCTTCACCTCTCCAACAGGGAGATTCAGAAGGTCAACCTAAGAATCAACAACACAGCGGTGATACCTAGGGACAGCAATCTGACCGACCAAAGGCATACCCAAAATGGCCCCAAAATCATCGACAGTCGGCACCATTTCATTAGCCGAAAAGTTGAATGCATGGCTATCACAATCCCAGAAGGCTGCAGTAGCCTTCAACAAGTCCCAATCCGGCTTCAATGTTCGCGAAGTAAAAGGAATTCGAAATCCGAAATCTTTGATGAAAGCATTTTTGGATGGGTCTTGAAAGAATAAACGAATGTCGATAAATCCTTCTCGTAACTCTTAACAACCTCGGCACCATGACTAAAAAGGTTAGAGGCCATGGGAAAGAAGGTTATAAGCAAAATTGGGCAATAAAATGGTGTTAAAAAATGGCAGAAGAAAGCTGTTGGAATCGAATTACCGACCAGAAGGTGATATTATAGCTGTTGGGGGATCTTTTGGTCAGCAAATATCAGGCCCTGAATTTCGCCTCCCAGAGGCGCGCGCCTCTTGACACCGGTCTGCAAGGCGCGCGCGTCACGTCGCCAAGAGAGGAAGCGCCCGCGTCCCAGGTAAAAAATGCTCCAAAAATGGCCCCTGTCGGAGTTCAGAAAGCAACCAAGGCACTTCAAAAGCTCACAACCAACGACAAGTTCAGGATCCCAGCAAAGAGAAGGAGCTTAATGGAAACAAACACTCAGCTGGGCACACATTAATTTGGTCCGCCCTTAAGGCATGTCTAAAAACTGAAATAAGATAGAAACTCCTATTCAAAGTAGGGTGTCTTTTATTTTCTCAAAAAAAAAAACAGTTTTTGCAATTTATCCCCAGCATAAAGCACTCCGCAGTCAACTGTGCCCGCACCCCATCGAAAGTCAAAGTCAAACAGTCAGCATCAAAGTACGACTCACGACAACAACTTGGTCCGGGATGAGCCACAGAATCACCGCTTCCTCATCAAGCAAAATCTACATCCATTCAAAGCAAAAAGTCCTCCAGGTCCCGCTTCCAGCAAACGGATCTCGCTATCAGCAAACAGGTCCCGCTTCCAGCAAACGGATCTCACTATCAGCAAACAGGTCCCGCTTCCAGCAAACGGATCTCGCTATCAGCAAACAGGTCCCGCTTCCAGCAAACGGATCTCGCTATCAGCAAACAGGTCCCGCTTCCAGCAAACAGATCCCGTTTTCAGCAAACGGATCCCGCTATTGGCAAAGCCGCTCACACAGGGAGCGTACCTTTATCTCTCAAAGCCGCTCACACAGGGAGCGCACCTCTATCTCCTGCAATTTTAAATTCCTGCTTTTATCGAGTCTTTTCTTTTTCTTGGTATGTCTGAGGGGATCTGCAGAAACCCCGCCTTGGACCGCTCACCCCGATTGCACACTTGATTTTGTGTTTCTCCCTCTTTTAAGTGTTTTCTGTTAGTTTCTGTTACTTTGGTTAAGTTCCAGACGGACTCCGTTAAGTCCTGGGACTAAACTGAATAACAGTTCTAACTTTCTAGTCCATTCTATCAAAAATTGCTTTCCAGAGTCGCGTGCCTCCGCCTCTTGAGGCCAGACGCGCGCGCCTTCTGCCTCCTAGGTTCTGGGGTGTGTCAGTTACAGATTCTGCCTAAGAATCTCTCCCATGCTCATTATACATGATTTTGCCCGGGAAAGATTTCTTGGAGACTCCGTTTGACTCCAAAAACTCCCCTCTTTCAACTATAAAAACCCCTCCAATCCATCATTGGAAGGGACCTTTTTCCTGACTTCTTTTCTAGACTTTTCGTTGGGACTTCTTTTAGACCTTTCTCAACTTTGGACCTTAAGAAGAGTTCTCTCCAAGTATTCAACCTCTTCTTTAAGGCTTTTTAAGAGGTTCTTTGAAGGATACTATAGGTAAGTGTCTTAAACTTTCTTCTTCTTCTTCTTTTTCTTCTTCTTCTTCTTCTTCTTCTTCAATCAAATGTGCAATCACCCCAAAACCACTTGGGACATGACACCAATGGTCCTTTCATTACATTGAATTTGCCTAGGAGTCATCTACCTACATTTTAAACTTTAAAACTCCTTTTTTATCATCATTCAAATAGGAAGAACACATTTATCTTTAAAGTGAATTATGAACAAACAAGACCGACTTTGCTCGGGCGAAATGGGTGTTTAAGTACTTCCCATTTCGTAACCTAACCCCCGAATCCCTCATCCCAAAGAATCTCTGTTTTCGTAAATCATACTTAGGCTCATAAACATTAGGTTTTCTTACGTTCCTCAAATACGTGGGTGGCGACTCTAAAACACAATTAGACATCCTAGGACGAGCTTGCGCGCTCTACCTAAAGCCGCGGTCTCCGCCCCCGGGTATCTACAAGATCATGCATAACGAAGGGGGAGGAGAAAGAAACATACAATATAATCACATCCTAGAATAATGATTATTCATCTTAGGAGAGCTAATGATCATGGTAATAATTACCTAAGTTAAGGGTTTAGAACTAGTTCCTAGATCTTATCGATCATCATCGGCTATGCACATAAATAGGAATTAAAACATTAGATCTAGTATTTTAAGTATGATAAGTTGTATATCTAGCATAATAATAAGAACATCATGAAACAATATGAATGAACATGTAAACATGAAGATTGCTACCCTAGATATAGCATTATGTAAGTAGTATGTGACCTAGATCTAGTGCGGGTTTCGTGGAAACCCTAGATCATCATCGGTCAAGAATATAAACGATGAACAAAACCCTAGATCTAGGAATATATAAATGAATACAATAGATCTATGTAATTAAGGTAGTAAGAATGCATTACCAAACCGATTGAAGAGGCTTCGAAGGTTGAATTTTCACTCCTTTGGTTGATAGCGATGATGAATCTCTTTGATGATTAAAGAGGTATCAAAGAGAGGGTTTAAGAGGGTTTTTATAGGGAGAGAGAGAGGCTGGGAATAGCTTTGGTGAGGGTTTTCCCGTAGGTTAATTATGTGATCAAATGGCTGAGAGGGGGGACCTATTTATAGAGAATAATCTAGCAATTAGAGAAGTGGCTGCACGGTCGAGATCCAGCTGTACGGTGCCCAAGTGGCCGCATGGATTGATCCTCCAGACTTTGTGATTAGAACGATATCAACGAATACTTATCAGTTTGCTCTCGGGATTTGATCATTATCCTGATGGAATTCGATCTATAACTGATTTCGTCTATCAGGAAGTCTGGGAATTTGTCGGATAAGTCCCTGTTAGGTTATAATTTCCTAAGAGGTCCTCAGAGGCTCCAGAACTTCTAGGAAGTCCTAAATCTTTAGATCGGGTACTAACAACAGCTCAAGATGTAATTTCTACAATTATGCTAAAAACAAGAGTGATGGAAACATGGAACAAGACATGATAGCAGACCTGTCAAAATTCAGTGATGATGAAACTGATTACTCAGATTCAGAAGATGACATGGAGGCCATGATATGTCTTATGGTAAATGAAGAAGATGATTCAGAAAGTGAAGAAGAACATTAAGCTCTTGCAGCTGCAGAAGAGTTAAAAGAGGTAAGTGATTTTAATTCCCTTGATCTTGAAGGTTTAAAAAAAAATAGTTTGCACTTTATTTATTCAAAATAAAAAGCAAGAATCAAGCCTTAGGGCCTTGATAACTGAAAATTTGCAATTTTTAAAGGAGATAGATAATCTAAAATCCAAAAACAAACTCCTTGAAACCCATAATCTCACTCTCTAAGACCAAAACAAAAATCAAGCTGATGAGATAGTTGACCTTTCATGCTGATGTGTTCAATGCAAGAAATAACCACCTTCACATTAGCAGTGAACTGAAAAGAACTAAACTTGAGAATAGAAGCTCTAAATGATGAGAACCAAGCATTCAAAACTAAAATTGAATTTGGGAACAAATCAAGCTCAGCCATGTCCCACTATCTATACACTCAAAGGCATCCTTGTGATAAAACTGGATTAGGAGCAAACAATCCAACTATTGTGGAATACAAACTACCTGAAGGAGAAAGAAAAATTGAAAAAATGCTTCTTGTTAAGATGGGAGACAAAACAATTAGAAAGCCCATCTATCTTGTTCAGAAAAAACAAGATGTATACAAAGCTCAAGGAAAAATGAAGGAGGTTTGCTATCAGGATCAAGCCTCTAGCAGTAATGCTCAACACAAGAACTCCAACAACAATACTGTAGTTTAAAGCTTCCCAAAACAATCTCAAAATTGGGAAAACAAGCATACAACTCAGTATTCAAGAAGACAACAGACCTAGCAAGGTCACTCAAAAAGACAGCGGACCTATCAAGGCTATCCTAGAAGACAGCAAACACACTAAAAGAAAAATAAAAAAAGGAAAGAATATCAAAACAACACTCCAAGTTTCCCTAAAAGTTTTCCTTCATACAACTCCTATAATTCTCACTCCAACGCCAATCAATATCACCAACAATTCAAAATGATACCCTATATGTACCAAATTATGTCCTACGTAAACTCATTCAATAGAAATCCATTTGTTCCAAAGAACACCTCTCCTCTTAAGAAAATTGTGAAAGTTTGGGTCCCTAAGGTTGTCTAACACCCTCGACCCACATTCAAAGGTGACTATGTTTATTTTCTACCTTTTTGTTTTGTAGGATTTTAATAAATGACTTTGGTATCTTGATAGTGGTTGCAGCAGACACATGACCTTCAACAAGCAATGGCTTCAAAATTTCATTCCAAAAGATGGACCAAATGTCATATTTGGTGATAATTCTCAAGCCTGAGTCAAAGGGCATGGAGACCTAATTACAAAAAGTATCATCTTATCAAATGTGTCTTATGTAGAAGGTCTCAAGCATAACCTCATCAGCATCAGCCAAATATGTGACAAGGGTTTTCATGTCATATGCTCCCACAATCTGTGTCAAGTCAAGAATTCAAATGAGGAAACCATTCATACTAGATTTAGAAAAGGAAATAGTTTTTGTTTGTCCATAGAAGTTTCACAATCCTCCAATGCCCTCTGCTATCATACAATCAATCTGATTTAGCATGGCTGTGGCATAAAAGATTGGCCCACCTTAATCTCAAAAGCTTTGCCAAACTAGCATCTTCCAATCTAGTCAAAGGACTACCAAAAATATCCTTTAAGAAGGATAAGCTATGCAATGCCTTCCAATGTGGAAAGCAAAAGAAGACCCCATTCAAAGTGAAAAATAGATTGGATACAAAAAGACCAATTGAGCTCATTCATATGTACTTGTTTAGACCAGTAAGTGTAAGTACCCCAATCTGAAATTAAACCAAATTAGAGGATTTCTTAGCACCATTCAGGGATAAACAGATAGGCTAGGACCTCACTAGAATAAACCAAAACTCTAGGACTATCCTGGAATTAAAACTTAGAAAAATCCAGAAGTTCGCTAGGCTGAGCCGAATGGATTGTTTGGACGCGGGAAAGCCCCAGCCGTATGGCTACTATGGGTACCCTCAGTCCCTAAAAATTAATACCCTTGCTGATCATTTCAGGGGGGATAAATTCATTTGTGAGTAGGAACTCTGCCGGATTGAGAGCAGATTAGAGTCACAAACACATATTTAAGTGAAAAGAGAGAAAGAAGATAGGCTTAGAACCAAATATTAGTGAGGCCTCCTTCTCCCCATCTTCTCTTCATCTCCTACTCTATTTTACTTTGTTTTATTACTTAATGTCTTTCATTTCTTGCAAATAATATGAATTGGAACCAAGTTCTTGACATGAATTATGGTGCCCTCATGTTTTATGCATGATCAAGGGTTGAAACCAAAATTGATCAAGACTTGTTAGTATTTAATGCACATTTACTTTAAAGTCTTTACATTTATGCAATTTACTTTCATGTCTTTACATTTATGCAATTTACTTTCATGTCTTTACATTTATGTTGATTTACTTAAGGATGATCAAGTTTTGGATGGTAAAGTGTCAATCTTTACAATTCAAACTTTGATCAAACCTTAATAGTGTCCCTTTGGATGATAAAGAATCAATATTTATCTATCCAAAGGTTGATTTTTGATATCCCAAGGCATTTCCTTGGATGAATCATCCATTTGGATGTTAAAGTTGCAATCTTTAACCATCCAAATGGTGATTTTGGCTCAAATGCCATGTTCATCAACATTCTTCATTTTTGCCCCAATTATTGCCTTGATCACACCAAAAACCATTTGTTTTGGTGTCTAATTAATGATCAATGGCATAGGGATGACTTAACTCATGATTTGTACAAAGAAAATAAACTGAAAAGATTCAACACAGTCTAGTTTTGGCAGAATGCCCTATTTCTGCCTAAAACTGGACTGATTCTTGAGAATCTGTCAAAACTCCCAGGACAGCCTCCTATAGCCATACGGCTGGTTGGTCCGGGAAGAACTTTTCCAGTTTTGTCCCTTTTCTGTTAAACTGTTTGCAAAATAAACTCTTTTTGTTAAGTTTCTAACTGGTTCTGTTGAAAAGTCAGTATTCTCCCACTTTTATAAAACACACACACACACACACACTTGCACAGTTTTTGTCAACAAACTTAGAGAGACTCGGTTTTCTGAGGCATTTTGGGTGAACCTCGATTAAGTTCTTCCCAAGGTGTAACGTGACCTCCGAATCCTTTTTTCTAAACTTTTTTCGTTAAGTTTGGGTTTAAAGTTAAACTAATGTGGCGACTCCGTTTTTGTTTGAACATAAAGTGCCGTGTTTGATTCTCCGGGAACACGTTTGTGTTCTTATTTCCCGCGGGTATCTTACAGTAAGAACTAGGAGTCTTGGTGGAAAAAGATACTCTATTGTGGTTGTTGATGATTATACAAGATATATGTGGATCTTTCTCCTGGAATCAAAGTCAAAAACTCTTGGACACTCGGTCAAACTTTTTAATCAAATTCAAAACTCAAAAAATAGCAGAATTGTGAGAATAAGGTCAGACCATGGGACTGAATTTGAAAATAGTGGAGTAGAAGAGTACTGTAATCAGCTTGGCATAAGTCACAATTTCTCAGCCACTAGAACTCCCCAACAAAATGGAGTTGCTGAGAGGATAAATAGAACCATTTGTGAAGATGCAAGGACAATGTTATCTGAAAAAAAAATTTCCTAAGTACTTTTGGGGAGAAGCAGTCACAACTGCAGTCTATGTCCAAAACAAGACCTTGATAAACAAGTATCACATGAAGACTCCCTATGAACAATGGAATGAAAGAACTCAAACAATTTCATACTTTCATGCTTTTGGAAGCAAATGTTTCATTCATAACAATGGGAAGAACAAATTAGAAAAATTTGAGTCTAAAAGTGATAAAGGGATATTCCTTGGTTACTCAGCAAGAAGCAAATCCTACAGAGTTTACAATAAAAGAAGAATGGTGGTGGGAGAATCTATACATATTGATTTTGATGAATTACCTAGTTCTCTGGATCTGAAATCAAGTGAGTTTGATGAAACTCTTGGAAATCATGATTCACTTTCTGAACCCTCTCCCATTATCTCTGAAAACTCCAAAAATGATGAACTTGACTATCTTCCTTATAATCTACCCAATAATGCAGCTGAAACCTTTCCATCCTTCGACAATCTCAAGATCAGTAACATTCAAGATGTTCATCCTAAAGATTCCTCTGTCAACCAAAATCTCTCTACTGATAGTAGACCTACAACTGATAGTAGACCTGCCACTGATAGTAGACCTGAGACCAATAGTGGACCTGACATATCCACTCAAGAGTTTTCCAACCAAAATCCATATAGGTCAATCCCAGTCTCCAATATTTACATAGACCTTCCTATAATCAGAAACTACAGGAATGACCATCCAGAGTCATTGGTCATTGGAGATATTTCTAAGGGCATTCAAACAAGATCAAATGTTGAAGAAGAAGCATTATATAGTTCCTTCATATCTCAATTAGAACCAAAGAAGATCAATGAGGCTCCACTCGATGCAGACTGGATAGAAGCCATGAGGAAGAACTTGAACAGTTTGAGAGAAATAATGTTTGGAAACTTGTTCCAAAACCAAAAATTCAAATTGTCATTGGAACAAGATGGTTTTTTAGGAACAAGATGAATGAAGATGGTATTGTGGCAAGAAATAAAGCTAGACTGGTAGCTCATGGATACAGACAAGAAGAAGGAATTGATTAAGATGAGACTTTTGCTCCTGTTGCTAGACTTGAAGCAATTAGGCTTTTTCTTGCCTACTCATCATCCAAAAACATAATAGTCTATCAAATGGATGTGAAGAGTGCCTTTCTGAACGGTGTTCTACATGAGAAAGTGTTTTTTGCACAACCCCCTGGTTTTGAATCCCCAAAATTTCCAGACCATGTGCATAAACTGGATAAAGCTCTTTAGGACTTAAGCAAGCCCCTAGAGCTTAGTATGAAACCTTGTCCAATTTCTTACTTGAGAAAGGATTCACAAAGGGTCACATTGATAAAACTCTGTTCATTAAAAAATCCAATACATATATTTTACTCATTCAATCTATGTGGATGATATTATATTTGGATCTACTAATAACAATTTGTGCAAAAAGTTTGGATCAAGTATGCAAGAAAAATTTGAAATGAGCATGATAGGTGAGCTTACATTCTTTCTGGGACTTCAAGTCAAGAAACTACCAAGTGGAATTTTTATTAATCAAGGAATGTACACTAGAGATATGTTGAAGAAGTTTGATATGCAGAATGTATCCACAGCAAAAACTCTACTATCTACCTCTACAAAGCTGCATTAAAATCCTGAGGAACAAAGTGTGAATCAAACTCTTTACAGAAGTTACATAGGGTCACTGTTATATGTAACTGCATCAATACCTGACATTATGTTCAGTGTTTGCTTGTGTTCAAGATTTCAATCTGATCCCAAAGAATCACACATAGCTGCAGTCAAAAGGATTTTAAGGTATCTAAAAGGTACACCTGATTTTGGAATATGGTACCCTAAAGAATCTCCTTTATCCCTCATTGAATATACTGATTCAGATTATGTTGGATGTAATCTTGATAGAAAGTCAACAAGTGGAAGTTGTCAGTTTCTTGGCTCAAGTATTGTTAGTTGGTGTAGCAAGAAACAAACATCAGTTGCCACCTCAACTGCTGAAGCAGAGTATGTAGCTGCTGGACAATGTTGTTCTCAAATTCTTTATCTCAGAAATCAACTTAAAGACTTTCGAATTCATCAAGATCACATTCCTAATTTTTGTGATAATACTAGTGGAATTGCTATGATAGAGAATCATGTTCAGCATTCAAAGACAAAACATATTAAAGTTAGGCATCACTTAATAAGAGATCATGTTGAAAAGGGAGATATCTGCCTAACTCATGTTTGTACAGAAAATCAACTTACTGATATTCTTACAAAAGCATTAGATGAGAAGAGATTTGAATACTTGAGAGCAAATATGGTAATGTTAAACATTCCTTCAAAATAAAAGGATTTCGTTTCATAATAATAATGGAGTACATAATATGAGTTTACATAAAAAAAAAAAAAATGCCATACTAGGGCTATCTTACTCCTAAACAAAAAAAGGAAGCACATAAAGTATCATTCGCTTCACCCTCAATGAAGATAGTAGATGTTGTTCAAATATATGTTTAGGACATAGAATTGCTTAATCCCAATCATAGTTATCACTTAGGCTCCCCCAATTTTTAATAGATATCTTTAGGATTCCTAGTGATCAGCACAGGTGTATTATCATCTCTTCAATACAAGGCAAACCAGCTAGAGGACAAAAGAAAACAAATCAGCAGGCCAGCATCCAAGTTGCCGATTAAAAGTACTCAGTTCAAGTTGTCGGTAACTCATCAATCAGAAAAAACTGACTGAAGTTTGCTGATAATCAACTAAATATATTCTTCACTTGAATATCTCTAGGTTTCATCGTTCTACGTTTTAAGTTGACTTTACCATTTACCGGTTGTAGTTTCTGTACTATCTTTTCAATAACTGCTATCTGTCTACTACGGTTTCTATGCCAGTCTGACACCGAGCTATTTTTAGTTATACTCTGTCCCTACTTGCTTTTTACAGGTAACCGGTTGAGACAAAGAGGTCTTTACCCATCAAAATTTTCCAAGCATGTGTGTACTGCATATCTTCGCCATTAATGCCAAAGATACCGCATTTAATGCTCCTTAACTACCCAGCTGAAAATTCAAATTGCAAGCCTTCTTCCACAAGACTCAAGTTATTAACTCCTCATATAAATAGAGGACTTAGAGAATTGAAGAAGGTTGGTGAAAATAGTACATTGAAGAGAGTTGATTGTTTAGAGCATTCATTGATGCTCAAACATTCTGTCCAGTTAATCATTAGAACATTTAATAGGACATACACTTGTGCACAAACTCATCAACATTGTCTGTATTCCCAAACTAGATTATTCTAAGGAATACGTTGCTTGAGTTATTCACACACCCACCTGAGTTAGATAAGTTCTCTTGGACTCACCGCTCAAAAACACTTGGTCAGTATTTGTATCACGATCCATTAGTGATCTCTAGAATTTAGTCTTTGTATTCGGCAAAGCCGTGCTTGTAATAGATTAGGGATATCTAATAGTGCTCTTAACCCAAATCCAAGTTCTGACCAAACTTGTTAGAGGACGTAGCAGTATTTACACTGTGAACCTCTTCAAATCATTGTGTCCCCTGTTACTTACTTTGTCCTTGCTGCTTGGAATTCTATCACCGGCAGATCGTACTTGTTCTTACTGACTCATTGTAATTTCTATTTACCAATCTCTTGAAACTGCATTGAACTTTTAGAAATCACTTTATGTTTAAACCAAGATCTCAAAACCTTTTCATACTGATTTTGTGTGAGTCAAACTAAGTCATATCTTCTCCGCTGCGCTTACTGATAATAGTTTGCAAACTGATAAGTGACTTTGCATTTATAAAGTGTTTCTTTGAAAAAGTTTTAATTAGGCTATTCCACCCCCCTCTAGCCTATTTTCTTACCAATTGGGCCTAACAATTGGTATCAGAGCTTGGAATTTTGAAAGAAATTTCCAAGCTTTGCAGCTTGTTTGCCGATACCATGGCAGGAAAAATCATGCAGTCATTCAACATCACTACCGTTCCGTTGTTGAATGTCAACGATTTTGGTGTCTGGAAATCTTGTATGATAAAGTACATGAACTCAATCGATGACCGGTTGATGAAGGTCATAGAAAGTGTCCAATCATTCCCTTAAAAGTCTCAATCACCTATAGACCTATTCCCTCCACTCCGCTGACACAACATGCTGATCGTGACACTGAACAAGAAAACCATGTTCAGATTGAGGAAACTCTGGTTGAAAAACCCAGAGAGGAATGGACTGAGGATGACAAACTTTCAGCTTCCCTAGATGGAAATTCATGCCACATTATCTCTTGTGGTTTGGATGACAAGCAATACAAACTTATTGACTTTTGCTCCACGGATCAAGAATACTGGAACAAGCTCCTTGCATACTTTGAAGGTGATGAGCATGTGAAGGACAACAGACTCTACGATTGCATTGTTGAGTTTGAATCCTTCAAGAAACAACATGGTGAATCACTCAGAAGTGCCTACGACATATTCTGTGAGGTAAGTAATTTATGTGCTTCATTAGGTAAGGTTTATACTATGAAAGACCTAAATATTCATTTTCTAAGATCTTTGGGAAATGAGTATCATACCAAGGTCACTGCTGTTAGAGAAGTGAGAGACTTAAACAAGACTTCTATTCAGA
Source organism: Campanula takesimana (assembly GCA_026119855.1). NCBI lineage: Eukaryota > Viridiplantae > Streptophyta > Magnoliopsida > Asterales > Campanulaceae > Campanula > Campanula takesimana. Next base: position 1,986,517 of record JAOWBW010000072.1, read on the forward strand.
ATCTTGTGTCTAATCTATTTCTGTATGAGAGAGAACTGCAAAAACTTAACGTTCTCGATAAAAAATTCAAAAACTTGTCTCTATCAGCTCAATCACAGATACCCTTCCCTTCAAACAAATTCCCTCCTATAGATCCCCATCAAACACCCTGCAGTTCCAAAACCTCAGAAGTAACCTCAGACAGACCGATTGAAGAAAATGAATTTGCCGCCTTCGCCAGAAACTACAAAAGGTTCAAGGACTTCAAAAAGATGCAGAAAGGAAATTACCAGCAACAAAAGTCATTCACACCATCATTTCAAAACCAGGAAGCTACAACAAGTGCTACCGACGGAAAGAACAACAAAGGTGACTTGGTTTGTTTTTGCTTCTAAATGTCCTCAACCAAAATATGAGTATGTGAGGAAGTCATTCACCAAGATACATCCTAAGTCTCGAAGCTTTGTTGCCGATGAAAGCACAGAAAAGGCCTTGCCGGTTTGGTGTGAAACTGACTCAGACAAAGATGTTGATGAAAATGAAGATGAAGATGTAGATGTTGATGTAAGTTTTGTTGCCCTAGACTTGGAATATGCTGATATATCATCATTGCTGACTCCAATCTACCGAGATCCATCTCCTTCTAGAACTCCAATCAGAGAAGAAGCCGCTGGAAGACCTCAACCACACTTTAAAGAAATTAGTGTCAAGGCAGAAAACCCAAATGGATACAAAGTTCATCAAGTGGGAACCTCACTCTATGGCCACTGTAACTCTTCTCACTTCACTGCCATCAAACCAAAATCTTTATCGATGACCAGAAATATCTCATTCACTAAACACCCCAGCATTGCCAAAAACCTATCAAAACCCTATCTTCCCTACCTGACTTTTTTTCTGAACCTATTACCTCTGCCCCAAAAATTTCAGCCGATCCTTTTCCAGATATATCCAAAGCTGAAATGGTAGAGACAATGGATGAACTGTTTATTGATCATGAGAAGCTGAGTAGCATTCATAAACTGATAGCTGTTGATTTCAAAATAATTTCTGCAGAGAATGACTTGCTTATGTCTGAACATAAAGTTCTCAAAGGATTTGATCTTGAGTCTGTTATTCTAAAAAAAGAAAACCTGGATCTCAAAAGTCAAGTAACAGTATTGATAGCTCAGATCGAAGATCTTGTGGCAAGAAACAATCATCTCACAAGGATTGTTGATTCTTACACAAGATCTAGAGTTACTATTGAAACGATCCTGTCAACCCAAATGTCATGTAAGGACCAATCTGGGTTAGGATTTGATTCCAGCAGCACTAGCTCTACTAAAACTTGTGCGACCGAGAAAAAGAATGAGAAAGTTGAATGTAGTTCTGTTAACTCAGTGCATAATAATGCTAAGCCAGTATACATTGATGTGTCTATGAAGTATCCTAAGAAACAGAATGAAAGGGAAGATAAGCACACAAAAAAAAGTTATGTTAAGGTTGCTGATACTGAGTCTACCGCTAATGGTATTCTTGGTGAATACATCAGCAGAGCGAGTGCTGCCGGTCTAACCACCTCTACTGCCGATGGACAAGTACCTAAAAAGGTAACTGGCAAAGGTAAACAGAATGGAAAGAAAGGTAACACTAGCACCTTTAAACCTACTAAGTTTGTGCCCGCTCTATCCTCTAGTTCTACCGATGCACTGACTAAATAGAATGATGTTCTACCGAATCCATAGCCGATCAGTCAAGTGAGATTTCTAATAGTTCTGATTAGGGTCACAAGGCTCATGAATGCCTCTTGAAGCACCTATCTGGACCCACTGAGGTTACATCCTCCAGTGGTGGCCAGATGTGGTTGCCAAAGAGGAACTAACACTCAGACCCAAGAATAAGGGGGACCATAAGCATACTATTTCATTTCAGGAATGCTTCATGGCCTCAACTGGTGCAAGCAAGGATTTGTGGATTCTAGATAGTGGCTGTTCAAGGCACATGATAGGATTTGCAGATCTACTAGCCGATATTTCATAAGCATCAAGTCCCCTAGTGGTTTTCGGTGATAATGCCAAAGGAAAAATCATCGGTATTGGTACCATCAAGAGAGGTGCAGTTACTGTACAGAAGGTCTCTCTAGTAGATGGTCTGAAACACAACCTTCTATCAATATCACAATTCTATGATAAAGGAATGCAATGTGTATTTACTACTTCCAGTTGCTATGTGAAAGATATTGCTTCCAATGAAACTCTTCTCACTTCCAAACGTAAAGGTAACATTTATGCAGTATTGTAAGTACCCCAATCTGAAATCGACCTATTTTAGAGGAATTCTTGGTACCATTTAGGGATAAACCAATGGGCCAGGACCTCACTAAGATAAACCTAATATTCCAGGACTGAACTGGAATTAAACTTGGAAAAATCTAGAAGCTCGCCAAGTCGAGTCGTACGGATGGTTTGGGCACATGAGGTCCCTAGCCGTACGGCTGGTTTGGGCACCCTCAGCCTCTATAAATTGGACCCCATACTGATCATTTCATGGGGGAGAAACAACATAAGAAAGGTTACTCTGTCAAAATCACTACAGAAGTGTGAGAGGAGTGAAACAAAGAGTGAAAAGAGAGAAAGGAAGATTGGCTAAACCAAAATAGGTAAAGCCACCTTCTCCCCCTCCCTTCTCTTTATCTATAACTCTATTTTATCTTTAATCTTTGTTTAAGTTATGTTAATCTTTATATTATTTGCAAGACTTGTCCATTCAAGCACTTTTACATTACTTGCAAGACTTGTCCATTCAAGCACTTTACATTTATGCAAGACTTGTCCATTCAAACAAATATACATATATTACTCTATATTTCTCTTATCCAAGCCATGAGATGATCCAAGGTGCCCTCCATGCTTTGTGTGGAAGAGGTTCAAACCTAGATGATCATGGATTGTTGATTGTCATTTACATTCTTGTTTCTTTGGTAATAATGATCATTTGGATGATAAAGCTTCCATCTTTATCATCCAACAATGATCTAGCTCTAAAGCCCCCTTTGGGGTTATAAAGATTCAATCTTTATTTGTTATTTTGACTCTTTGAAGGTTAATAAGTCATAAAAATGCCATCTTGGGAATAAAGTTTCAATCTTTAATCACCAAATGGTCAATTTTGGCCCAAAGGGCATGTTCATCAACTTTTCTCAATTTTCTCCAAAGATTGCTTATGATCACACCCAAATACTTGTTTTGGGGGCTAAGTGATGATCATTTAGCATAGGAATGTTGTATTTAAACTTATAAAGTGTTTTAAACAAACTAGAATCAAAACAATTCTGTCCAGTTTCAACAGAATGTTCTGTTTCTGATCTGAAACTGGACTGTTCTTGACTCAACCTATAAGATCCCAAGAGACTACCTATCCATCCGTACGGCTGTGTTGGGAACAGGGGGCAAAATGTCTGTTTTTCCCTCTGGTCCCTATTTTCTTAATAAACAAACCCTTTCAGTTAAGGTTTTCCAAACAAAACCAATAAAAGAAACTTTTCCGTTAAATACACACACACACATGCACATTTTCAAACTAAAAAGGGAGACTCGTTTTTTCCGAGGCATTTTGGGTGAACCGCAAATATGTTCTTCCCAAAGTGTAACGTGACCTCCGAACTCACCTTCTCTAACCATTTTCATTTGTTTGGTTTAAAATTAACAAATATGGCGACTCCGTTTCTTTTTTCGTTAGGAAAGTTACCCGTGTTTGGCATTTCTTCCTCGTGTGAACTTTGCTTGTTTCGCCCCGGGGATGGGATCCTTACAGTGGCGACTCCGCTGGGGAGATAAAGTGCTTGCAAACTTCTATTTAGAAGCTTTGAAGGCACTTTTGTGTGGGTCAAACTCCCGTTTTCGTTAGTTGACTTTGTGCATATTTGTGTGTGTTTGTTGTTTCTGTTTGAACTGCTTTGAGTGAATACGTTCTGGAAATGCAATAAACTGGAGCATGATGATCAGAAGTTGGAGAAACTGAGAAAAATCTCAACCCTCTTGGTCTAGCCGTACGGCTACTTTGGTAAGGGGTCAGAATGTTGCAAATTAACAATTTTGTGCAGGGCAGCAACATTCTGGATGCCCCTCTTCTTCTGCTTGTCCAGGTTCCAAATTTACAGTCTTACTTGTGCACATTATCTTTATTCTTTTGACCAAAACTTGGTTTTTAAAACTTGGTTATGCATGATCTTTCGTCAATAAAAATGGTTTTCAAAGCCTCATTGTGCATAACCCTTTTTGTAAAGATTTCTTGAATTTTAAAAATACTCTTCTTGTTGCGCACAACTTGCTTTGTACAAATGGTTTCAATGTAAAGATTGTTCTTTTGGCAAAATCTTTGATTCAAATTTTTTTTGGTTGTGCACAACTTGGTACATGTACAAGTTTTGGTCTTTGTTTAATCATGTTCTTTTGATTTCATTGTGTGTATAAATTGCCTACTTCATGCTTGTTCATACTTGTTCATGTCTTGCTTATGCCATGCTCATCATGCTGAAAAACGGATTGAAAATCTCTATTTTGACTCAAAAGGGAATATAGACTTGACTTCACACAACGCGCACTTGGCCTTGCACGTTCCAAATACCCTTTAAACCCAGGATGGATGCCAAATGCAGCTCGATTGGTGCTCTTGTTCCCTTCGAGCGCGCACGGGTCCATTCCACCTCCCCTTCCGAGCCAAGTCAACCACACATGTCCGTGACACACAAATACCGTGACTTTGGTTTGTTTTTGGTCTAGTTCACGTTGCCATTATGTTTAAGCATGTGTCCAAAGTCAATTGTGGCCAAGTTAATGCCTGGGTTACGACTCCTTAATGTAATGCAAGCGTGGCCTAACCCGCCTCTAACTCGTATGTTAATGACGACCACAATTAACAAAGGTCATGTGCTAAAGATAGGGTAACACCGTGTCGTTAAGCCCTAATGAACGGGTCGTGTTAATCATCCTCAGCCTCATGGTCGAGGATTGAGACACCTCATTTAAAATGGGGTCATGTCAGAATATTGGTGCAGCCTTCGGAACAGCCTCGATCCCGACTGGGTCTTAATCATGATCAGGATGACCCGCACATCGGGAATCTTGCGACGCACTAGACCCTAGGTTCATTTCTTTCGATCGGTGGAAGCCGCTTGCCCTATAGGACCTTCGCCTGGGATAGTCCGTCCTTGGGAGTGTGCGGTACAGGTGAAAAACGAGGGGTCTATAGACGTAGTGATGGCCTCCACTGATCCAGGACTTAGAATAGTTGCGAAAAAGAAGAGAATTCTTTTCCAACCAATTAGGAATAAAGCGTGTTTTAAGTAAACATAAATGAAATAATCAATAATTAGGTTGGCATGTTGCATCAGCCCTAAACCTTTGCCCAAAATGAAACCCGAGCCTAAACCGAACCCTCCTCTCCCTCGCAGCTTGTAAGAAGTGGGTCAGAGTTCCAGGTCAACGTCTGTTCAGTGCCGAGTCCGACAGTTCATCAGCAGTTTCACTTAGGCTACTCCGAATGACTAGTCCGGCAGGAAGTAGTAGTGGGGGTGACAATGCGGTTGATCCGAATGGGCTTACTAAGGAAGAGTTGGTACAAGCTTTGGAGGCCGCCAGGGCCTGGGAAGAAATCACTAGGATACAACAAGAGGATACACAGAGACGGGTTGTAGAGGCCATGAGACAGAGGGGAGTGGCCGTGATATTTGAAAATGATGGAGGATTCGTTGAAATTACAGACGAAGATGAAATTGAGAACATAGCACCTCGCGATTACTATAGGGTTCCCCCACCTCAAACCTACCCCAATATGGCGACCTCACATCCCGCATATCAAACCGCCACTCAATCAAATGTGCCAGCCACCCAAGCTCCCTTCACCTTTTCGGGAGGTCCATCCTCATATCCTCCCGGGTTCAACCCATATGGCCCGATCCCGATGGGTCAAGCCTTTTCAGCCCCGGCCACTGCCGGATTACCACCACTGACCCTGCCAATTGCATCACAAGGGGCGGCATTCCCATTCCACTACCCAGCAGCACGAACCTCAGAGGTGCCCCCGCCATATACCCCGGTGAATGACCAAGGGTATGGGTACGTTTACACCCATGCGCCACCTCATAGCCTTCCTCATAATATACCATCCACCACTGTGCCTCCAACGGTGATGCCGGTAACAACCCGGACCATGGGATCCATCAATTCTAGCCCACAAGTGAACCCTCAGATGGGTGGCTGATTGAGAAGTTGAAACAGATGGAGGAAAAGTTTGAGACCTTGAATGAAAATAAAACCTAATCGGGAATTACTGATCCCGACAAGATTGTGCTTCTTCCGCATAAGTTCAAAATGCCAGAAATAGACAAGTTTGATGGGACTGCTTTCCCACAAACCCACCTCAACGCCTACACTTTAGCAATGAGGGCAAAAGGTTTCACTGTACAGCAAATGGGTGATCACTTCCAATTATCCTTGAGAGGAAACGCTCTTAAGTGGTTTTTCAACCTCAAGGACAAATCGCGAGTAAGTTGGGGTCGCATTCAGGAAGCATTCCTCACCAAGTACCGATCGAACCTGGAGTGGGAAACCAACCGCACCGACTTGCAAAGCACTTTGCAAAAGGGCGACGAGCCGATCGGTGAGTTCTACAAGCGTTGGAACTGTAAACTTGGGGAAATCTCTAACCCGCCCACCGAGGATGAACAATTGGACATCTTCCAATCAAGCTTAAAACCGCAGCTGCGTGCTCTGATCAGCCATCACTTTTATCCCAATCTCCGAGCTATGGTAACCGTAGGGTCGAAGTTTGAGAAGGCTCTCAGTGAGTAATCCTCCACCCAGGGCAATAGCAATTCTTACCGATACCGACCTCCCACCACAGGTAAAGGGAAAGAAGTCTCGGGGGTCATCAACAACATCCAAGGGGAAGGTCCAAAGCAGGTCTCACCAAAGCCGTGTAACTCTGAAAAACGTCCCTATGTGAGGTTTGAGGATTTTGGAATGCCCATTAGCAAAGTCTTTGAGTGATTAGTGAAGCAAGGCCTCACGAGAACTTTGATCAACTTTCAGCCTAAAAATCCGGAAAGGTTCACAGATGAGAACAAATGGTTTGCTTTCCACATCTACCATGGGCATAACACCGATGATTGCTCCATAGTGAAACGCATTATCTTGGATTTGATTGCTAAAGGGAAACTTGAACACCCCAGGGGGCCAAGCATGGTCAATAACCCATTCCTGAACAACGGAAGGGTGAATATGATCGAATTTGGCCAAAGCAGAGTGAACATGATCGAATTCGGGGAGCCGACAACGATAAATCTTTGGGAATTCAACACCCCTCTGATTGAGGTTGGGGAAAGATGGAAAGACATTTTGTGGGACTGCGTGCAAAAGGGAAAGATGGAATGTCCTCCTGACAACATGATAACAAGCGTGATGAGCGCAAAGGTTCCTTGCCAAGAGGGCGAATTAAAAGTGATTAAGCTCACTAAACACAAATTGACCTACGAGGATTGTGCGGAAGAAATGGAGATGGCCATCAAACGATCTTTGGGAAGCGTTGACCACGACCCGAACAGATGTTGCATTCCCCACGATGAGCACTATCATGTTATGGAAGTTGGTGACTCATCAAGCGGTGAAAGAGTAATAAAAAGGGTGTGTTGTCATCATGTAACCGAGGGTATGAGGGCTGCAAGAACACCGGGGGAATATGACTATGGAAGGCACCTTGCCCAGATGAGAGAAGCGGTCCGTTCCCTATCCCGTGAAGAGCTCTGATCTTTGTGTGAAAGTGAGGACGAAGTGTCTTCCTCCGTACTCTCTTTAAACCCGTCTGCGGGAGGAGGAGAAAATTTCCCTACCTTAGATGCCTTCCTGTCACTACCGCCACTATCGTCCTCACCTCCATTTGAGGACGGGTCGATGCTCCCGGATCATTATTGCTGTATGTTGACACTGGAAAAACTCTGCGAAACTGTAGGGATGGGGAAAGAACAAAGCGACTACCCGGTTTCATTTGAAAAACTCCGTGAGTCTGTCTACACCACGCAAGGAATGGTTACTGTGAATGAGCTGAGGAAAGAGGGGTGGCCTTACTCAACCAAGAACCCACCCATGCCTATGGAAGAGCCACCAAAGGATTGTGATCCCCTGGAAGTAAACATCCTAACTCATTCCGGACAGGTACACACCGAGAATCCCAAAAAACCACCGCCACCGGAACACCGCTCACCACCGCCGTTTGCTAAGGAAACAAGCACCCCGAATCTCGAAAGAGAGGATCCTGTTCTCACCCAACTTAAAAATACGCAGGCCAACATCTCTCTGTGGTCCCTTCTCACTTCATCATACCCACACAAGCTCAAGTTGGAGGAGCATTTGGCCCAGACCATGGTCCCTACCATGGCTACCCCTGAAGAAGCCGTACAGATGATTGGAAGCATCCAATATGGGAATATAGTCACGTTCACCGACTTGGACTTGCCCAAGTCTGGGGCTAACCACAACGAGGCCTTGTACATCACAGTGAAGTTGGATAGGCGCCGTCTCCCACGAGTATTGGTTGATAATGGCTCGGCTATGAACGTCCTTCCAGCTAAAATGATGGATTTACTCGGCCTCAAGACGACGGATCTGAGGCCCTCTTTGGTAACTGTCAAAGCTTACGACTCCATAGCCCGGTCAGTCCTTGGGGTGGCAACTTTGAATTTATGGTTTGGGGAACAGAAAATGCCAACCGTCTTCCAAGTGCTTGATATCCCCATTTCCTTCACCGCCTTGCTGGGGCGCCCTTGGCTACACAAAGTCAATGGGGTCGCCTCCACCCTACATCAATGTGTAAAATTTGTACAGGGAGGGAATTTGACTGTAATCTACGGGGATAACGTCACTACAGAGGGGACCAACACTAATGAGATCCTGTTAGTACCCGACCTGAAAATGAGTTTATTAAGACTTTCCCAAAAATACAAGGACTTTATAGGAATTAGAAACCTTGCAAAGACTTGTCTTGGATTCCCAAAATATCTCATTTATGACAAAATCCATCAAAATAGGCAACTTAGGGTTACCATAAAGCAACAGTGAAACCCTAGCTTGAAAATCACGTCAGCCAGCAGAATTGACCAGGCGGCCAACCTTGCCACGCCTCGACCTTGGCCACGCGGCCAACTTTGTCGCCGTCTTCATTCTTGGCCAGGCGGCCAACCTTGCGCCGGATGATCTGGACCATCAGATCTTCCCCTCAGTTTACTATATAAACCAATCCCAGGCTATTGGTTTATGGATCCGATTTTGAGAGCTTTAAGTCCGAATTTTAGAGTTCTTAAACACAATTTTGCTCTCTAATTAGCATTCAAACACTCAAGGATATCAAGGTTTATTTCTTGCCAACATAGGTAAGTTTTCTAACTTTTTCTTCATGTTCTTGCATTATTTTTAATGTAGATCTTTTATATTCATGTTCGTACATGTTTATTCATAGTTTCTTCATATTCTTTGGATGCTCATTCATATGTTCATAATATGTTCTTCGCATGTTCTTCGTGTTCATAGATTAAAACCTTATTTATGCTATATTTAGTGTTGCGATCTTCATAATTCCATGTTATTTCATAGCCGATGATGATCGAGGGTTCATCAACCCGAGGATGATCTAGGAACTACTTCTAAACCCTAATCTTTAGGTAATTCCCCCTTCATTATGCATGATCCCGATTCTTCTGCCTATTCTAATTCTCTGCGAACTACGCTGACCTGAGCTTCTCACATTGAGAGGAACGTAGGCAATCTTCGGATCCGGTCTAAATCACTAACACACTACTAACACATTCATCATGATAGAAAGACCGATCAATTCGGGCAATAGGAGTGATAACTTTCAATATTCTTCTCTTGTTGTAATTTGACCCCCGAACCCATTAAAAATGCTTTTTTCAATGTTTTGGCTTTAATTAAAACGGCGTGGCGACTCTCATAATTTTAATGTCATTAAGAATATTCCCTTTGTAAATAAAAATAATCACAAGATACTTCCCATGCGTCGCTTCATCGGAAAGGGGTATTCACAGTGGCGACTCTACTGGGGACTGCTTTGAAACTTTTTCAAACTTAGTGGGTCTAACTTTCGTTCACATCATGATGTCTGCCATGTTCTCACATGCACCTTACACTTGCCATGTTTACACATGCACCCTACATACACTTGCCATGTTTACACATGCACACACCTGCCATGTTTACACATGCACACACTTGCCATGTTTGCACATGCACACTTGCCATGTTTACACATGCACACTTGCCATGTTTACACATGCACCTCACATACTTGCCATGTTTACACATGCACCCTACATACACTTGCCATGTTTACACATGCACACACTTGCCATGTTTATACATGCACCTCACATACTTGCCATGTTTACACATGCACCCGCGCACCCCGCAATGTTAATACTTGTACTTTGTTGATACTTGTACTTTGTATATACCTTGTATCCTGATACCCTTGTTATCTTCGCTTTAGTATTAGGGTCAAACAAAACTCTGCTATGCTCCCTTGTACATGGCTCTCTCTCCCTTTCTCATGCATTGCATTGCATCATCCTAACATCAAAAACTTCTCTCTTTTCTCCTTAAAAAGAATTAGTTTCTTGCCACACACTACCACCAGTCCGTGTCAGCACTGCAGAGGTCCCCATTACCCGGAGTATTCGATGTGCAGGAATTTGTGTGCTACTGTCGCACTCTTTTCGAGTCACTCGTCTATTCCACTCACCGTATACGGTGGGAACCTTTTACCTAACCCGTGTCAACCCACACTAGTATAGGTAACATACCTAGGTTTTGACCGGTTGGTTTGGCTAACTTTTTCTTAATAGTCAATTAACGTGCTGTCTATGTCAAGTCATCCCTAAGTCAATGATGAATCGAGATCTTTGAGAGAAAGTGCACAAAAAAGTGATTTCCCTACAAGGGACGTGCCATGGTGAGATGAGTGTTTGTTGTCAAGATCTCCGCTCATCGTTAACTTGCGTAGGATGCAACATAGACATCACGTTAAATGCCTTTAAGGAAGGGTTAGTCGTAGGATCCGATGGTTGTTGGAAGCCGCTTGCCCTATAGGACCCTCGCCCAAATTGTCCGTTTGGGGGTGTGCAATGCAGGTGAAAAACGAGGGGTCTATAGACGTAATGATGGCCTCCACTGATCGTAGTCTTCTAACTAGTTGCGAAAAAGGGGTATCCCTTCCAACCAATTAGGATGTAAATAATGTATGTTTTTTGTAAATTAAAATATACTTTGCATGAGCCTTCCCCTCTCCTAAAAAAGCTTCATTGCCCTTCAACCTTTCAGCAAAGCAAGTTTGGATCCGTTTGGGTGGTCGACTACAATGTGAAGCTTCTACTCCGTCCACGTTCTCAGTCTCGTCATCAGCAATGTCAACTCCCGCCTCAGCTTCAGCCTCTGCTCCTCCTGCTAGTGCCGCCGAACTCAACATCGAGGCTACTCTCAATGGTATTCCCCCAAGCCTCCAGAACTTCCTCGCCGGTCTCGAAGCCAAGATCAAGAATCTCGAGGAAAGCAACAAGATGTTGGAAGACCAGAACCAACAGTTGAAGGGTCACATTCAACAAAAAGGGACTAAACTGGTGCCTGATGGGGAGAATTTCATTTATGTCGAGGATGAAGAGGTCAATACCAACTGTCCCCCCAACACCAATGCTACTGCCTTCCCATTCCCAAGCTACCGCAATGTTCCACCTCCTTCTCTCTACACCCAACAAGGTTTCACTACCATGAGCAAGAACAAGGCTGTCTATGAACCTTCCCCTGAACTGCTTGGTGGCTACCTCTCCGCTAGCAAACTACCCGCACCCTCGTTGCCTCTGAGTATTGGGATGGCCGCTGCTACTGCTTCCACTACTCCTCCCGTCATTCTGTCAGAAACTATCCCCGACATCTCCAATCACCCTGTGGTTATGGCCATGCAAGAGCAAATGCGAAAGTTGATCGAGACCGTGGATAAGCAAAGTGCACCGACTACCAAGACAATCAACCCTAGCCAAGTGGGGGCTCTCCCCAAGGATTTCAAGATGCCTAAGGTGGCAATGTTTTATGGTAACTCGTGTCCTAATACTCATTTGGATAGTTATGTGTTGGCCATGAGGGCTCGTGACTGCACCAACGAACAAATGGCTCGCGTATTTCATAGCACTTTGGATGGTATAGCTCTGCGTTGGTTCTTGGGGCTAGAACCAAGCGAGAGGCAAACGTGGGATCAAATCTGTGCCATTTTCTGTGAGAAGTATCAAGCTAACTTGGATTGGCATGTGAATCGAACCGACCTTGAGAACACTATGCAAAAGCCCGGCGAGGCTATTTATGATTTTTACAAGAGGTGGAATCACCGGTTGTGTGAGGTCCAATACCCACCGAAAGCGAAGGAACAGAAACAGATTTTCTACAAGTGCTTGCTACCGGAGATGAAAGCAGCTATAGGTAACGGTTACTTCCCTGATTTGCGAGAAATGGTTGACGCCGGAGTAAGGTACGAAGCAGGGTTCACTGGGATTGTGCCGCCAAAGGAAAGTCCAAAGACCAACAACAACAACTCCTTCCGCTACAAAGCTCCTACTGCGCCTGCGCCTCCTAGGGGTGGAAAGGAGACCGTCGGCCAAGTGAATATGGTCCAAAAAGAGGTCCCGTTAGATGTCCAAGCCGTAACAAGGAACGGGGCTCCACCGCAAAGAGAGAGGGAACACTTTGACGATTTTGGAATGCCTATGGGGAAAGTCTTTGACGTGTTAGTCAAGAGAGGTCTTATCAAACCTTTGGAGAATTACCAGCCCGCCTACCCAAGAACTGATTTGGACGCCTCCAAGTTCTGCAAGTATCACAAGCACATCGGGCACACAACGGATGGTTGTATTCAATTGAAGCGCGTAGTACAAGGGTTGATCAATGACAAGAAGATTGAGAAGCCGAAGGGTCCTAATGTGGTGAATAACCCTCTTCCTAACAATGGGGATGGGGTGAATATGGTGCAAACATGCGAGATTAGTATCCTAGAGCTCATGGATGCCTTCAACAAGATAGGGCTCACGATGGTGGATATCTTCATGGCATTAGTGACATTAGAAATGCTCGAACCGTTGGAAGGACATCTCCCCCGTCTTGGTTGCGATTTGTCAAAGTTTTGCCACTACCACAAGTGCACCGGTCACACTACCGAAGAATGTTTTGAACTCAAGAAAGCCGTGCAAGAGCTCATCCACAAGGGAGTAGTCGAAGACCCTAGGGATTACGTAGCTAGCAATGTACTCATGGTAGAACTTAGTGAGATCACTGATCCGGCTGAGCCTGTTGTGGCGGACTGTGATAAGATGGGTTGTACTTCAATGACTAATAATAAAGAATCTTCTTGCTACTTGTTGTCTTTAGAAGAACTAGTGAGTGAAGTCGAATCTCTAAAGGAAGAGAGCCCCAAGCCCTCTAAACCTCTTTCTTGGGCAGAAATCTTCGAGGAGGCCGAAAAGACCGAAGTTTCGCCCCCTTGTCATGACTCGCCATTGTCTTTGGAGGAGCTACGTACAGAAGTTTGTCTCCTTACAAGATCCGGTCAAGTGTACCAATCCGACCCGAAGGGTGCAAAGAAAGTCTTCGGGAAGGAACCCGAGCAAGCCGACCTAGACAAAGAAGACCCTATCCTCACTCAACTCAAACAAACCCAAGCCCATATTTCACTATGGTCCCTACTCACCTCCTCCCTAGCCCATCGCCTCATGCTCGAGCAAAACCTCGCCGCCACCATGGTACCATCCACTATTACCCCGGAGGACGTCACCCACATGATTGGTAATATCCACTATGGAAACATCATCACTTTCTCAGAGCTAGACAAGCCAGTGTTCGGAGTTGATCATAATGAGCCTTTATACATCACTGTCGAGGTGAATGACAAGAAAATTCCCCGTGTATTCATTGAAAATGGTTCTGCTATTAATATCCTGCCTTCAAGGATGATGGATGTGGTCGGCGTTCATGGTGTTGATTTACGCCCATCCATGCAAACCATCAAAGCTTATGACTCTACATGTCGCGCCGTGATAGGCGAAGTCACCTTGCCCATTACCATCGGAACAAAGATCCTACCAACCGACTTCCACGTCATAGACATCCCCGCAACCTTCTCACTGCTCCTTGGCCGGCCGTGGTTACATCAGTCGGGCGCTGTCCCGTCTTCCCTGCACCAATGTGTGAAGTTTCAATCTGGTAATGAAGTGACCATCATTTACAGCGATCTCGTAACCGCCCAAGGGACGGACACAAAGAGCGTTCCTGTCTTATAGATTCAGCATGGGGAAGAGAGCCGACTCTTCAATGGCTTCGAAATAGTCGCTCAAGCACAGATCTGCACCATCGACCTCACCAAAACAACGGATAAAGTGGCACCTGTTGTCAAGATACTGCGTAACATGGGTTTTATACCGGGGCTGGGGCTAGGTAAGAACTTGCAAGGCCCCACAGAATTGGTTAAAGAGGTTAATCATCGAGGGTTGTTCGGTCTAGGATACACCCTTACTCTTGAAGACAAGATGGAGCAACAAAGAATAGAATTGCTTAAAAAGATGAAGCTTCCCTACAAAAAGCCTGAAATGCGGCCATACCGCCTGTCCCTGAATAGCTACTTTGTCAGGGAAGGCGAGGAGTTTTCGTGTTTTGAGTTCGCCGAGCCATGGATTGACCACACCGGGAAATTGCAGAAAGGGTTCGAGATTTTCAGAGATGTGGAATTCGATCGGTCCAACATGAAGCTGACTTACATGGAATATGACAAAGCCACGGGCAGAGTTAGAACCATCAGGCATGAGTACTCCACCAAGGTTGCAGATGACTTGGCAGATCAACTTGAAGCCGCAACCCTTGACAAGCCAGCAATAGAAGCCGCAGAAACTCCAAGATTGACTGAGACGTGGGACGGCCAATATCTGCTTCAACATCTGGGTAATCTGGGGCTGCACGAAGACATGGTTGCCGTCATCGGAGACGATTCTGAAGATAAGGTGGACCCAAGGACATTGGTGGTACCCATGGGGGACAAGCTCAAGAATTGGTGCATCATTGGGGGACCTATAACCACTCCGGAATTTATGATGGGAACACTGGGGCTTACTCCTTCTCCTGTCGCCACTCCCGCAGCATCTCCTGTCACTCGCCCAAAATCCCCGTCCCCATAGTCTAGTGTTTTACATTTTGAATTTGAGTCTTCCTCTAAGTCTGACGACCTTACGTCCGAAGACTATGATCTTGTTGTAAACGCTATTTTCCCTTTTGCCATCAATGAAACCCTCGACCTTTCCGAGTATCCCTCCATAGTCACTCTTTTAACTGATAAATTGGCTAATAATCAAACTAATGATATACACTTAGTTAATAATGATTCATTAGAAGAGGCAGACACAGACACATTAAATGACGAATACATTAAAGAAATCTCAGAACAGGTTATTAATCAAAAAGAATCTCGAGCCCAAGCTGCCGATGAGGTGTTAACATGCGTGAATTTGGGGACCGAAGCCGAGCCTAAGGAAACGCAGATTGGAAGCTTTTTCAGCGGAGCCGAAAGGGAAGCACTGATTGAGCTATTCAACGAATATGTGGATGTGTTCGCATGGTCTTATAAGGACATACCGGGGCTCGACAACTCGATCGTAGAGCACAGGATCCCGACAGCGCCAGACGCTAAGCCAGTCAAGCAGAAGCTGCGCCGCATTAAGCCGGAATGGTCTTTGCAAGTGAAGGAAGAGATCGAGAAACTACTCCGTGTGGGTTTCATCAGGGTGATCGAGTATCCAACTTGGTTATCAAATCTGGTGACTGTCAAGAAATCCAACGGTAAAGTCAAAGTATGTGTGGATTTTCGGGATCTCAACAAAGCTACGCCAAAGGATGACTTCCCCTTGCCAAATATCGACATGTTGGTGGATGCGACCGCCCACTATGAGGTCAAGTCGTTTGTGGATGGGTTTGCCGGCTATAACCAAATCAAGATGGCCGAGGAGGACCAAGAAAAAACAGCTTTCACCACCCCATGGGGGACTTTTTGCTATACTGTCATGCCATTTGGGCTGAGGAACGCTGGGGCTACCTACAAACGGGCAGTTACGACTTTATTCCACGATATGATCCACAAGGAGATTGAGGTGTACGTGGATGACATGATTATACATTCAAAAGGGTCTGGAGGCCAACACTTGATAGATCTCAGAAAATTCTTCAACAGGTTGAGAGAGCACGCCATGCGTTTGAACCCGGCGAAATGCACCTTTGGAGTTCGTAGAGGGAAAGTATTAGGTTACATGGTCACCGAGAATGGGATCGAAGCCGACCCAAGGAAGATTCAAGCCATCCTGGAGATGAAGCCACCCCGTATCGAGACGGAGATAAAAGGATTCATGGGACGCCTGCAATACATCAGTCGGTTTATCAATCAGCTGACCACCATCTGCGAACCAATTTTCAAGTTAATGAAGAAAACAGCCAGTGTGGAGTGGGATCATGACTGCCAGATAGCCTTCGAAAGGATCAAACAATATTTGGTGAATACCCCAATCCTGCGCCCGCCGCATAAGGAGAAGCCGTTGCTACTATACTTAACTGTGACAGATACCGCCGTCGGAGCCATGTTAGCGCAAGAAGCCAAAGATTCCCGGATTGAGAATGCAGTGTACTTTGTCAGTCGAAAGTTACAAGGTAGCGAGCTCAATTACTCCGCGCTCGAGAAGACCTGCGTAGGCCTAGTATGGGTGGTGACGAAGCTCAAGCACTACATGGTATCCCATCCGATCTTACTAGTCTCGAAAATGGATCCTATCAAGTACCTGTTCGATAAACCATCCCTTTCTATGAGACTCGCTAAATGGTCAGTATTCTTGGGAGAGTTCGACATTACTTATGTACCGAGGAAGGCAATCAAAGGGAGGGCAATGGCCGATCAGCTCGCAGACGCTCCGAGCACTGAGACAAGAGGACCCGACCCCGAGTTCCCGGATGATGACATTTTCGCAATTGAGGTCGCAGAAAGGTGGCAATTATTCTTTGACGGAGCTGCCAACAAACGAGGGAATGGAGTCAGACTCCTACTTATTGATCCCAAAGATGAGCACACTCCCATAGCCATCAAGCTAAACTTTTCAGCAACCAACAACGCCGCCGAGTATGAGGCGTGTATAGCCGGATTGGAGGCCGCCCTAGAACGCAACGTGAAAGAGTTAGAAGTGTATGGAGACTCTGCTTTGATTATTAACCAAACGGCGAAGAAATGGAAAACTATTGATCCTTGCCTGCAGCGGTACCAAGGTTACATGGACGAGTTGATAGCACAGTTCAAAGAAGTTACCTTCCATTTCCTGCCGCGAGACAGAAATAGGTTTGCGGATGCCCTAGCGACATTGGCCTCCTTAGTTGAAATTCCAGAAGGAAGGTCCGTGAAACCATTCAGGGTTGGACGAAGGGAGAACCCTGCCTATTGCTGTGAAATCCAGATCGATGCAGAGGCAAACGGAGATCAATGGTATGCCCAAATCTACAAGTTCCTTAAGCACGGAGAGATGTCCTTCGACGGAGATGTGAAGGCCAAGAGTCTGCAAGCACTCAAAAGATTGGCAGGGCAGTTTGTGCTGTTAGACAATACTTTGTACAAAAGGCATTACGACGGTCTGTTGCTCTTATGTGTCGACAACAAGAAAGATGAAGCAATAATGGAAGAAGTACACAACGGGTTGTGCGGACCCCACATGAATGCAAGGATGATTAGACAGAAGATCACTCGGCTGGGCTATTATTGGATTACCATGGAGACAGACTGTATTCAATGGGTTCGACGGTGTCACAAGTGCCAAGTATGCTCCAACCTCAACCACATCCCCCCACACGAATTGTATAGTTCCACCACGCCTTGGCCATTCGCCACGTGGGGTATAGACATTATTGGGAAGATCTCGCCGGCCGGTAGTAATGGTCATGAATTCGTCCTCGTCGCGGTCGACTACTTCACAAAGTGGGTCGAAGCTCAGTCTTACAAAGTGCTGAATTCCAAGAAGGTAGCGCAGTTTATCAAAGAGAACATTATGTGTCGGTATGGGGTTCCTAACCTCATTATATCAGATAATGGCAGTCATTTCGAAGCCGAGTGTGCTCGCTTGCTTGTAGAATTCAAGATCGAATGAAAGAAATCTTCCCCATACTATCCACAGACTAACGGCGCGGTTGAGGCGGCCAACAAGACGATAGAGCAGATAATTCGCAAGATAGCTTCGCAAGGGCGGGATTGGCCCGAGAAGTTACCATTAGCACTCTGGGGGTACAGAACGTCAGTCCGCACCGCCACTGGAGAGACCCCTTACGCGTTGACATACGGCATGGAGGCAGTGCTCCCTATTGAGTTGGAGGTGCCATCTTTGAGGTTCTTGCTCGAGAACCAGGTGAATGAGGTAGAATGGCTTCGTAGTCGCTATGATCAGTTGGCAACGCTCGACGAACGCAGATTGAAGGCCATGGAACACATCCCAGCCTATCAAAGGAGAACGACAAAATCCTTCAATAAAAAGGTCAAGCCTGTTGACATAAAGGAAGGAGACTTGGTGCTCAAAGCACGCCTACCCAACAAATTCAACCCCCTCGGGAAATGGGCCCCCACTTGGGTAGGGCCGTTTGTAGTACAGAAGATCTTCTCCGGAGGAGCGGTCAGAATGGCAGATTTGGATGGCAACCCGTTCAAGGAACCAGTCAACCTCAGTAAGCTCAGACGCTACTATGACTAGACTCCCCCTCTTGAAAAAAAAAATAAAAATGTTTACTACGCAAAAAGAAGCCCGATAGACTGAAAACCCGTAAAGGGCGGTCTATGCAAAATAAGGGTGCGTACAAAGCTCGCTAGATCGAAAACCCGCAAGGGCGGTCTAGGCAAATGTTAGAGCATTCCCCCTTCTATCTCCCCTTTCTTTAAAAATCATTCTAGTCTGACTGGAGTGAACTACGGTGACCTGAGCCCCTTAGTCCTATTTGTAAAAGGGGAACGTAGGCAGCCTTTCAAAAGGTGCGGTCTAAAAAACAAATAAACATCCAAATCTTGTCAAAGCAATAAAGATAGAAGTTGTATTTTTCTGAAAGCAAAAACTTTTATTTCCATAGTTATCGCATGTTAACACTTATTTGATGAGTCTAAGCTCGACATACTTTTTGAATAAATAACCTATTCTGAAATTGAAACTAAAACAAAAGTAAACTAAATTAAACTAATGTGTCTGCACGACTATGGAGAGACGCTCGGGATTACTCCTTAGTGCCATTTGTGCCCTCGGTCTCTTTCTTCTTGCTTTGCCCACGGCGAACTTTCTTCTTGCTAGGATTCTCACAAAATCTTCTTTCGAACTCGCTAACACCTTTAGCCTTGCCATTAGGAGCCTCTTCGCCCTTCCTCTTCTTTGACGCCCCCACTTCTTCTCCGCCTCCGTTAGCCACGCTCTTACTCATCCTCCTCTCATAAGCCTCAGCCTCCTTAATTCTCAACGAAAAACTTGGAGCACAGGATCCCAAAATAGCGCCCCTTAGGGTCTCTAGAGTCTGCTCCGCATGCCCGAGTCTCCCCATATACCAATCCAAATAATCGCGTGGCAGGAAGGTGTTGCTAGAACGTGTAAGGAAGGTCCTACGACAAAAGCCGGCCTCGCCCCACATCTGAGAAAGAAGGACTGAGGCACTATCATCCAACTGAAGTATCCCAAAAGGAAAATCATCTCTCTCTTCGTCCCAACCCTCCGGGATGGTCTGCACCAAACCATACTGACGAAGCACTCTAGAGGGATAGTAAAAGGTAGTCCCAGAAAGGGTCGGAACTTTGATCATGTGAAGTCCCACTTGTTTCTCCCTCACAGAGTGAATGTGCCAATGGGGCACCACCCACTGAATGTTGTCAGTCACCATTTCCGCCAAATACTTTTCCCAACCTTTGAGAGTCATGCCCTCAAACCGCTCCGCCATGCCTCTAATGCAGTGCATCCATGGGGCCACCTTCAGAGAAGCCGCCGGTTTATTCACTCGAAGCCTCTCTTGCAACCACATGGTCAAAAGCCTATCACTACCACAAGGCATCCCACCATAAGCCGCGAGATGGGGAATCCCACAGAGCATCTCCCCAAGAATGGCCGGTACAATGTCATAACCTAAACGAGCCGAATTCACCATGCCCAAACACCCCTCACTAGCAAATTCAACCTCAGAAGGGAAAAGAATAGAGGCAAACAGACATAGCGTAAGATGGTCCAAGGAACGGTCAGAGGCCACATCCATGTGTATAAAGTGTTGTGGCATCCAAGAAAGGTCGACATAACCACCCCTAGCATACCTATCAAAGTCATCCGCGGGCATGCCAAAGGTCACCAACTTGTCCCTCAAGCAAACGAAGTCAAAAGGCAAAGCAACTTTACCCTTCCCTTCGTAGCCACATAATGCCGCGATGTCCTCATAAGTGGGTGTTATCTCGTTGAATGAAAAGTTGAAGACATGGAGGGTATCATTCCAAAATCTCCCGCAGGCTTGCAAGAGGTTGGTATTGGAGTTCATGTGCAAAAGTGACCAAAGACACTTTATCCCATACCGTTCATCAAGTTTCCTACGACTCAAACCAGGGAGTTTGGCAACCCACTTCTCCAAAGAGGTTATAAAGACTTTTTTCTCAAGACTTGTGATCCTAGCCTCTTGATCCATGGCAAAGAGCAAGAATATTGGCTAAAAAGAACTCAAAAAAATGCTCAAAAGGTTGCTGGTACGTTTTTATGGCTGCAAAGGGTTCATTAAATACTACACAACTCCCGATTCTTGCCAGGAAAAGGAAAACCGGAGGCGGCGCAGGATGTGGCCACGCGGACAACATTGCCCCTGGCCCCGCGGCCGATATTGCCCTTGGCCAGGCGGCCAACTTCATCCTAGGCCACGCGGCCAACATTGCTCCGGATATTGCCCTTGGCCAGGCGGCCAACATCGTCCTAGGCCACGCGGCCAACATTGCTCTGGGCCTCGCCATGGCCATGCGGCCAACACTGCTCCATGCAGAAATCCAATTTGTTTCTTCCCACTCCGTGACGGATCCATGCAACTACGTACCTGCCCCCTTCCATGGCTCATGCATTGTATAAAATTAGGAACATTTGTAAAATAACTAGTTTGCACAAGTAGGCTCCCACAATAAAATTGCATTTTAGAACATAATATACATACATGCATTTTATACATTTGTTCTGTACATACATATCCCTCTGCTCTCTACTAGCTAACAGTGTAGGAAATAAAGATAGGCCCCGCCTAGTCAGAATCCTCCTCCGTGGTGTCTCCACGCCGTGCTAAAGCCCGAGTGCTACCGGCACCCGAACTCCGTCCCCGGACCGCTCGAACACCAGTGTGAAAAGATCCCGCACCATTCGGAGACCGCTCGCGACGCTGAGGTGACGCAACGTCGTCCCTCTGACAAGTACATGAATGGTATGCCTCCCTCAGTAAGCGCATCAACACGTTCTCCCGCCGAGCTGAACGGATATATGCCTCCCGAGTCACCTGAAAGGGAAGCCAAGGAAGATGATTACAATGCAGAAAGAAATAGGTGTGTGCAAATATGACTAGTATAAAGCGCAAAGCCGTACTCCAGCATCGGGCGGAGGAATGAATGTCTCCTCAACAAGATCTGCATCAGTCGGCTCTAAGCTAAGCTCCACTTCCCGGCCGCCCCTCATCACTCTCACGCTACTCGAGCGAAGGGCATGTCAACCAAAGGCCGACTCCGACCAACATACCGGGCCAAGCTCGATCCCTCTCCCGATAGCATCCGAGCCCGAACCTGAGGGCTGATCAGCCGTGTCCGTACGTAGCCGGCATAGTCATCACTCCCTCTGTAATGCTCTGTCGGAGTGGGAGCCAAGAAAGTCGCCAACCTCGCAGGACGTAGCATATCCCGAGGAGGGTCATAAGGAGCCCACGGTAACGCACCAGCCCTGTGCTGACGAACCACCCTCTCCCCAAGATACATGGCCTCCCCGGTGAGACCCACAAGCAGAACCCTAGAAGCGGTCAAATCCACTACATAGGGACCCACCGAAGCCTCATTGGACGGACTCTATGGGTAAAATCTAACCCCGATGGGCTCAGACATCACGAACACCCTCCTCAGATCAGCAGCATCCACTGTCTTCCTGTCCCGGTTTCTGCGGGAAGGAGCCCTGTTGCCCTTGCACCAGTACGACATGATGGGAACAACCTTGTTAACACTCATCACCAACTGAAAAGGGGCGACACCGAAGACCTCGTACACCTAAGCCTGTGTATATAATGAGAGAGACATTTCAGACCAAAAGATAGAACAGAGATCTCAACAAATGAAAAGAAGGGTAGTCAAGAGTGTACCTCAAAGGCAAACTGGAACCCGTCAAAGGCCGACAAGCTAGCCCTCGAGCAATGGTCCAAAGCCCGGTAAATCTCAGCCAAACCGGCTCCACCCCAAGAAATCCCACCGACTAAGTCCAAGTCCACAAGAGCCCCTAGCAGTAAGTACCGGCAGATAGTAGCCCCACTGGGAAACAAAATCTCTGAAAAGCTGTACCATAAGAACAGCCGGACCAAGCAATCCAAATCATATTCCCCCCTACTAAAGGCCTCAATAGCCACCTCCACCAAGCGATTCACCTTCCCGGCCTCCACTCCATAACCCTTGACACCTCCTCCCAGGTCGGTGTCGACTCCCAGCAAAGCCTGCCTATAGTCCCGCCGCTCCGCCAAGCTCTCATCAAAAGGCAAAGGGGTGCCAGTAAACCTCAACCCTGTGATGGCCGCGAAATCCGTCGGCGTGATGGTAATCTCTCCCCAACTGAAGTGAAAGGTATGGGTGGTATCCCACCAGAACTCCCGGCACACCTCTATCACCGCTGCCACCTTCAGGGTAGCCCCGACCATGCGGAAACTGTCAAAGAATGGGCCAAAGCCCATAGCCTCGATCCGAGCACGCAAACCGCCCGGTCCCTCCGGAAGGGACGCCCACAGTTTGCCCACAGTCACTGTGGACCCACGAGCCTTGATCCTCTGCAGGTAAACACAGCACAGGTATGTTACCATTCTAGCAATTTACAATTCTAGCAATTTAAATTCTAGCATTCCATTATTCTAGCATTTCATATTATGTGCATAAAACATACAAATGTGCGAGAAGGAGAGGAATGAAAATTCGAAATTTACCTCTCGCGTCTCCGGAAGCCCCATCGACCAATGACGCTCAGAGTCGATGTAAAAATCGTAATCTTGGTCGAACGTAGATCGCAGCAGATTATCGCGATAATTCCGAGTCACGGCTCGTGGTCTCAAACCGCTCCGTGGAATCAAAGGCGCCGCTTCAAAGCCCGCTCCTGGGTCAGCCCCTACATTTCCTCCGCCCTGAGCATTACCATGCCCCTCTCCTTGTGGCTCCTGTTGTGGAATCATATACCCACCTTGGCCCGAGAAATCCCTAAATAACGCCTCATTGATCCAATCTTCCATAGCTCCGAGAAATATGTGAAACGAAGTCTTCAAGATTATCAAAATCCAAGATTTCTCTCTCTAAAAACCCAATTTCCTCTCTCTAACTCGTCAACAATGGAGGAAAGAAGAAGAAGAAAGAAGAAAAGAAGGAGAAGAGGGAGGGTTTCTGGTGATGTGACCAAGAGTCAGCCCGACGGCAACCTTGGCCACGCGGCCACTTTCGCCCTTGAAACCCCAGCCGTTAGATCAGCGATCCGTGTGAAAGTGATCTGACCACTCAGCGGTCTTGGCCACGCGGCCACTATTGCAATTCAGTATGTTTGGCCACGCGGCCAACCTTGTCCCTTCAGATAAAATTCCATTTTGGTCCCTGATCTTCTCCCTTTAATTCATCTTAAATGCCCCTAGCACAATTTTGACCGATATTCGTTGCCTTTGGGTGCGGAAAGCCCCTTAAAATTTCCATTCTTCACCGAATATTTGCTTAGGATTTGCATGATTATAGAGACTTCGGCGCCTCTATGTCATATGCATCCTAGATCAATCGTAATTGGCAGAAGCCTCGGCGTTTCTGTCTGCGAGCGATCCAGCATCTATTTTAGGATTTGCATGATTGTAGAGACTTCGGCGCCTCTATGTCATATGCATCCTAGATCAATCGTAATTGGCAGAAGCCTCGGCGTTTCTGTCTGCGAGCGATCCAGCATCTATTTTAGGATTTGCATGATTATAGAGACTTCGGCGCCTCTATGACATACCATCCTAGATCAATCGTAATTGGCAGAAGCCTCGGCGTTTCTGTCTGCGAGCGATCCAGCATCTATTTTAGGATTTGCATGATTATAGAGACTTCGGCGCCTCTATGACATACCATCCTAGATCAATCGTAATTGGCAGAAGCCTCGGCGTTTCTGTCTGCGAGGGATCCAGCATCTATTTTAGGATTTGCATGATTGTAGAGACTTCGGCGCCTCTATGACATACCGTCCTAGATCGATCGTGATTGGCAGAATCCTTGGCGTTTCTGTTCGCAAGAGATCCAACATCTATTACTTTAGCGCAATCAGCAGGAACCCTGGCGATCCTGATTTCGTTTACCATTCCATCTTGGGATTATTTAGACAACGTAGTCTTTAGTTTTCCCAAACAACTTCATTGCTTACGAATGTTCGTTCTTCATACAAGATAGTATCCGTAGGTTTATTATCCGCAGCAGAAGTTCGATGTCTCGTCTTTCCCCAACAGCACCGAACTACGACCGGCTTGATTCCTCGGAGGATACGTAGGAAACCTGAAAAGGTCTAGCCACCCGACCGACGCGGTCATCTCTCATCCACAGCAGGTGCATTTTCCCAGCAGAAGACGTTGCTCCCCATCAGAGGACAGTCCTTCTCAATTTCCCCATCAAATTTGAACTACGTTTGGCTTGATTCCCCCGTGGATACGTAGGTCGCCTATCAAGGTTCAGCCGTTCCCTTACCTTTAATCTGTTTTGAAACTCATGTTTCAGACGGTCCTTGTTTTATCGTCAACCCCACATTGCCTTGCAAGAAGCGTCGCCGAGGGGCTACTGTTAGTACCCGACCTGAAAATGAGTTTATTAAGACTTTCCCAAAAATACAAGGACTTTATAGGAATTAGAAACCTTGCAAAGACTTGTCCTGGATTCCTAAAATATCTCATTTATGACAAAATCCATCAAAATAGGCAACTTAGGGTTACCATAAAGCAACAGTGAAACCCTAGCTTGAAAATCACGTCAGCCAGCAGAATTGGCCAGGCGGCCAACCTTGCCACGCCTCGACCTTGGCCACGCGGCCAACATTGTCGCCGTCTTCATTCTTGGCCAGGCGGCCAACCTTGCGCCGGATGATCTGGACCATCAGATCTTCCCCTCAGTTTACTATATAAACCAATCCCAGGCTATTGGTTTATGGATCCGATTTTGAGAGCTTTAAGTCCGAATTTTAGAGTTCTTAAACACAATTTTGCTCTCTAATTAGCATTCAAACACTCAAGGAGATCAAGGTTTATTTCTTGCCAACATAGGTAAGTTTTCTAACTTTTTCTTCATGTTCTTGCATTATTTTTAATGTAGATCTTTTATATTCATGTTCGTACATGTTTATTCATAGTTTCTTCATATTCTTTGAATGCTCATTCATATGTTCATAATATGTTCTTCGCATGTTCTTCGTGTTCATAGATTAAAACCTTATTTATGCTATATTTAGGGTTGCGATCTTCATAATTCCATGTTATTTCATAGCCGATGATGATCGAGGGTTCATCAACCCGAGGATGATCTAGGAACTACTTCTAAACCCTAATCTTTAGGTAATTCCCCCTTCATTATGCACGATCCCGATTCTTCTGCCTATTCTAATTCTCTGCGAACTACGCTGACCTGAGCTTCTCACATTGAGAGGAACGTAGGCAATCTTCGGATCCGGTCTAAATCACTAACACACTACTAACACATTCATCATGATAGAAAGACCGATCAATTCGGGCAATAGGAGTGATAACGTTCAATATTCTTCTCTTGTTGTAATTTGACCCCCGAACCCATTAAAAATGCTTTTTTCAATGTTTTGGCTTTAATTAAAACGGCGTGGCGACTCTCATAATTTTAATGTCGTTAAGAATATTCCCTTTGTAAATAAAAATAATCACAAGATACTTCCCATGCGTCGCTTCATCGGAAAGGGGTATTCACAGATCCCCGTATTGGAAATCCAACATGAAAAGAGTGCTATAGTCTTGACCGGCTTCACAGGGATACCATCTGAGACCCACGTCCATTGCGTGGACCTCACACTTACCAAGGACAAGATCCCTCCCGCCATGAAAATGATGCCCCTAATTCACTATCTCCCGGGGCTTGGTCTAGGAAGGAAGCTCCAAGGGACCCACAGGGTTATTGAAATCAAGGAGAAAAAGACGCTCCACGGTTTGGGGACAAGCCGAGACCCGAGGATCTTCCGGTGGACAAGAAGACGGCCCGATAGTAAAGCCGAGCCAGGGCCCAAGGGATTCCTTACAAAGCTCCCAACCTCCGTCCCTACGCTTTTGACATAAGCCACTATTTCATTAAGGGGGAACGTAAACCGGGACCTCGGAGGAAAAGGAGGCAATGGTAACCAACTGGGACTGACTGCAAGAAGACCTCAAAAGGTTCCGAGGAAAGGCCGCCAACCCTATCAGGAGAGCATTCTTTGACACGCCCGGAGCACCCACAGGGAACGAGCATATTTCCAAAGGAGTGCCCGAGGTGATAAAACAGTTTGAGATTTTGTCTGTCGAAGGAGGCAACCGAGAGGAAGAACCCACTTGGGGCCGGTATGACAAATATGAGATCGAAAAGACACCTACTGGGAAGGCAAAAGAAAAGGTCGAATAAAATGAATGGGATAGGACAGTGATGCAAGAACTGTTTGAGGAAGACACGGTTCTACCCAGCCTAGTTGATCACGGAAAAGGAATTGTCGCTGCAATAGGAGACGGGTTAATGGGAGGATTCGACCCTCGCACCTCGGTTTTACCCACTAACATGCCCCTAAAGAATTGGGCAACTCTTTCTGGGCCGGTAGCTAGCAAGGAGGAAATGACCACAATGCTTGGATTGGTTCCTCGACCCTTTGAGTCTAGTGTTATAGGGTCCAATGTAATCGAGTCTCCCCAGTCCCTCCTCTTTGAATTTGAGTCATTCTCGTCCGAGGGCCTCACGCCCGATGTCGCGACCCCGAACCCGCGGGTCCGGAAAACGCGAGCTGGACGTCGACTTAAAACCAAAACTCTAAAAATATAGAAGTTAAAGATTCCATTTTGAACCAAAAGATGATAGCACAAGGTTTTACAAATCCAAGTTTAAATCAACAAAGTACATCTAACATAAGCCGTCACGACCCGAAATCTAGGCTCTATTTTATTAGTAATAAATAATTATTATTTATTTAATTGCCTATTTATTTATTTAAATTATTATTTATCTAAATATATATGTGTGCATTTTATGTTTCATAATAATTATGCCTAGCATTTTATTTGGGTCATTTGTGCTAGTGTAGTATTGTTGGGTCTTAATTGTTAGTAGGGAGTGTAGAAATTGTGTGTAGTGTAGTGGAGGGGGCCTAAGTGTAAATCTTTCAAATCATTTCCCTACTCCCTCCCTACTCCTTCCCTTCTCCCTCATACACTCCACCTCCATCCCCCATTTCCCAGCCCATTTCTCTCTCTCTCTCCAAGGAAGAAAAAGGGTAAGTTCTCTCTTCATCTCTCTTCATTTTCTTCATCTTCCTCTCATAATCTCTCATTTCTTAAAACGTGAAATGTGTTTAGATCGTCGATAGGATCGCGTAGAACCAAAAAGAATTGAATTTCGTCATCTATGAGAATTTGTAAGTAAGTTGCCTTTCCCCCATTTTTATGCTAAAGTGTTCATATCATGCTTATATGATGTTTGAGTTGTTATATTTGAAGTTTGGATGAGTTTAGAATTTATTTGGAATTTATTTGAGTTTTGGTCAAAAATGGAGATTTTATGAATGTTGGGATTTGATCTTGTTATTGGTTGTTAAATGTTGTTATATGAGTCTTTTCAGACTTATAAGTTGTTTTGGTACATTAGTAAACTAGTTGGAAGGTTGGATTTTTGGTTGAAATGTGTTTTGGTATGAAAATGGAAGAACCCAGTTTGTTCTTCCCGATTTCCGGCAGTCCAGAAGGTTGGGCGGCCGCACAAAAATGTCTGGGCGACCGCGCATCTATCTGAAAGCTTTTGTTCTTGTTTGAGGGCTTTTTGGGCGACCGCACAGTCCCTTTTGGGCGGCCACACAGAACCCCTGAAAGTTTACAATTGTTAATTTTGTGTGATTGAAGAATGCGTTTTGGTCTAAGTCTTGGGTGTCCTTCTAGTTGACCTTAGTGAACATTGTAGTACACTTTAGTGATAGAATTGGGTCCTTTGTGATCAAGTTTGTGCTTGAAATTCATTAATTGTTAATTGGGATTTTGGAGCACCTTTATTGTGTATTGTTGGTTCATTTCATCTTCTTGGTGATTATTTGGCATGATTCCCTACTTTGGAATCCTTTGTTGTTTATCGTGCTAGTATTTTATTACTTAGCATTTATTTGGAAGCCCAGCTGGCATATTTGTTGCATCGGGCGATGGGAAAGATCATAATGGCAAAGCCAAGTCCATTATAATGTTGACCATTGTTTTGCCCCCTTCTTTACCCCCTTTTCTAGATTGGCCTTGGAAAAGACAAGTTAGCTTCCTTTGGGAATGTATCTAGCTACTGAGCATGACTTTGTGTCATGGTTCTTGTCCTTTGTGACACTCTTATGGTTATTGGTTCCGATACCGGGGGTTTCTCTTCGGCTTTCATGCTATTATGAAGATGATGATTTGTTGATTATTGAAGCTGCGCAGCGATCCTTTATTTGGATGTACCGGTTTGGAAAACCTTGGCTATATCCTTTGTTATGTGTTTATTTCCGCTGCTATCTGTTATGTGATAACTGCTACGTGCTATTTATGATTTATTATCGTAGATTGCATCATAGCATGTCATGTAGTTGCATTAGTAACTTATTGAGATTTATCTCACCCCTTTTCTTTTTATCTTTGTTTTTCCTTAACTCCCCCCCCCCAGGTGCTAAGGATTAGTCTCGCTGATCACGAGAAAGAGGACGTCGAGTGTGGATACATTCTTTTGGGGAAGGTTGTTATAGGTTGTTTACATTATATAAATGTGTAACCTTTTTTGGATAGTTGTACCAAACAATGATGTCACTAAGAGTTGTATATTTGTATTTTGTTGGGCATAAACTTGTGGAAGTTTATGATAGTTGTATTTGGTTTTTGTCAAACTTGGATTTGTAAAACATTGGATCATTACCTTTTGGTATCAAATTAAATTTTTAACTTCAGTATTTCGTAGTTTTGGTTTTAAGTCGACGTCCAAATCGCGGTCTCGGGCCCGCGGGGTTCGGGGTCGCGACAGTTGGTATCAGAGCTATGGTTTGGCTCTAAGTATAAGTCTAGGGGGATTAGTATGACCTAGGTGGGTAGTAGTGTGCGGAGTGATTAACGGTTGATGTTTTATGCAGGTAATTGTTCTCAATGTCTGGAAGAAGAAATAGAGGAGGTACTAGTGGGGCACAGAATCAGAATGATACAAGGGAAGAAGCACGTGCCATGTTTCAAGGCATGTTCGAGGTGGCCATGAAGGCCATACATGATCAAGGTCCGAGGGTAGAACAAGCACCACCCCGCTATGGATTGGAGCAATTTCTGAAGTTGAAACCGGTTGAATTCAATGGGGAACCCGATGTTCGGAAAGCGGAGTTGTGGATTGAGTCGATGGAGAAGATTTATGAGGTATTTGGTTGCACGGATGAGGACAAGGTCCGGTTTGCGGCTTATAAACTTGTGGGAGCCGCCGAGCATTGGTGGAAGGGTGTTAAAGCTAGTTGGGATGATACTCACGCGGTGTATGCATGGGAGTTGTTTGTGCGCAAATTCAAAGAGCATTTCATTCCGGTTGTTGATCAAAACCGAAAGGAGATCGAGCTACTCAACCTGGAGCAAGGTGTGTTGTCTATAGCACAATACTCGGCTAAGTTCATAGAATTAGCCCGGTATTGTGACTATTTGGTGAGGACCGAGGAACAAAAAGCTATGAGATTCATTCGGGGATTGAAGACCTCCATCCGTACTCAACTTATTGCCCAACGGATTGTGACCTTCCAAGATGCGGTGGACCGAGCCTACTTGATAGAGCAAGATATTGGGGAGCATAAAAGGAAGACCGAGGTACCTACCCGAGTAAGCAAGGAGCTCAAGGCAAGCCACAACACCATTTCGACAACCGAGGTAACCCGGGAGCATCATCTCAGTTTAAGGGGAAAACCACACCGAGGAATCCGGGTACTACTCCGGGGATTCAGAATAGGAAGCCTTGTACCTTTTGTCAGAAGGTAGGCCATTCGGAGGATAGGTGTTGGAAAAAGCAAGGCAAGTGTACCAATTGTGGTGAAATGGGGCACTTTGCGAGAGAGTGCACGAGGTACCGAGGACAAGCATCCGGGTCAGGAGTTGGTAATAATCAGGGTCAGAAAAGGGATGCCGCTGGGAAGCCCAAAGTCCAAGGAAGGGTATTCGCCATGAATCAACAACAAGCTAACGATGATCCATCCGTTATTGGAGGTATTGTTTCTGTGTCTAATGTGAGCGCACGAGTGTTAGTAGATCCAGGATCATCTCATTCATACATTTCTGTGCAATTTGCTTCCATGTTAAATGCTGCATTCGAGTCTTTACCGTACGTGCTAGAGGTGTCGACCCCTATAGGAGAATGCTTGATTTCTGATCGAGTCTTTCGTGCTTGTGATGTGGTTATTTGTGGTCGTGTCCTTTGTGCGGATTTGGTAATTCTTCCTATCCAAGACTTTGATGTCATTTTGGGTATGGATTGGTTGAGTGAGTTTCATGCTTCCGTTGATTGCCGTAAGAAAACTGTTACTTTTTCTATTCCCGATGTGCCTAAATTATTGTTTGAGGCTAGTCCTCTGAGTAGAAGGGTTCGCTTAATTTCTTATTTGAAAGCGAGAAAATTATTGCATAGTGGTTGTGAGGGGTATTTGGATAGTGTTCTTGATACTAGGAAGGAATCCCCTAGTTTTGATAGTGTTCGGGTAGGAATTTCCCGATGTTCTCTCTACCGAGTATGATATGCCTCCCGATCGTGAGATTGAGTTTTGTATAGACCTTTTGCCGGGTACGGCTCCAATATCGAAAGCACCTTATAGGTTAGCTCCCGCAGAATTGAAGGAATTAAAGGTTCAATTGCAAGAGTTACTGGATCGAGGGTTTATCTACCCTAATGTTTTCCCGTGGGGAGCACCGGTTTTGTTTGTGCGGAAGAAAGACGGTTCCTTGAGATTGTGCATCGATCACAGAAAGTTGAATCAGGTTACGGTGAAGAATAAGTATCATCTACCGCACATTGATGATTTATTTGATCAGCTTCAAGGGTCCGTGGTTTTCTCTAAACTTGATTTGAGGATTGGGTACCATCAGTTGAAGGTTCGATCGGAGGATATTCCGAAGACTGCTTTTCGCACTCGGTATGGTCATTATGAGTTCTTGGTTATGCCGTTTGGGTTGACGAACGCGCCGGCCGTATTTATGGATTTGATGAACCGGATTTTCCATCCCTATCTTGATTCGTTCGTGGTAGTCTTCATCGACGACATTCTTGTTTATTCGAAATCTCGAGAGGAGCATGAACAACATTTGAGGACAGTTTTATCCGTTCTTGCGAGGGAGAAATTATTTGCGAAGTTTAGCAAATGCGAATTTTGGCTCGAGAAGGTGTCATTTCTTGGTCATGTTATTTCGAAAGATGGGATTTCGGTGGATCCTTCAAAGATTGAAGCTATAGTGGATTGGAAGAGACCCGAATCAGTGACAGAGATTAGAAGCTTTCTTGGTTTAGCCGGTTATTACCGAAGATTTATTGAAGGGTTTTTGAGGATCGCTACTCCGATGACTCAGTTGACCCGGAAGAATGTCCCGTTTGTGTGGACCGAGAAATGTGACAAGAGTTTCGAGGAATTGAAGAAGAGGTTGACTACCGCACCGATCTTGACTTTGCCTAATGGGAGCGATGGCCTAGTGATTTACAGCGATGCTTCGAAAGAGGGTTTGGGTTGTGTGTTGATGCAGAATGGGAAAGTGATTGCCTATGCTTTGAGGAAGTTGACCCCTAGTGAACAGAATTACCCCACTCATGATATGGAGTTGGCGGCGATAGTCTTTGCGTTGCACAAATGGAAACACTACCTTTATGGGGCGAAGTTTGAAATTTTTACCGATCACAAGAGTTTGAAGTACCTTTTCTCCCAAAAAGAGTTGAATGATAGGCAGCGCCGATGGATGGAATTGTTGAAGGATTATGATTGTACGATTTCTTATCACCCGGGGAAGGCGAATGTGGTAGCCGATGCGATTAGTAGAAAATCTTATGTGGCTTCGATGATGGTCCGTGAATGGAAAATGCTTGAGGATGTTTGGGATTGGTCTCCTCGTGAATCGAGACATGGGGATATTTTTGTGAATATTAGGGTATCTCTGACCCTAATTCAGAGGATAAAGGAAGCTCAGAAAGAAGATCCTGAGTTGGTGAAGATAATGGGTAAATTGAAGGAAAAGAACTTCGAGGATTTTTCTGTTAGTTCGAGTGGAGTGTTGACTTTCCGTGGTCGTTTGTGTGTTCCGGATGTTGATGGAATTAAACAGAGAGTTCTTGATGAGGGTCACAAATCGAGGTATACTATTCATCCGGGCAGTACGAAGATGTATCAGGATTTGAAGCAACAATTTTGGTGGATTAATATGAAGAGGGAAATAGCCGAGTATGTTTCGAAGTGTCTAACGTGTCAGCAGGTCAAATCCGAGAATCAGAGACCCGCGGGATTACTTCAGCCATTAGAGATTCCCGAGTGGAAATGGGAGCATGTGACTATAGATTTCGTTACGGGACTACCTCGTACCCATAGGAAGTATGACAGTGTTTGGGTAATAGTGGATAGATTGACCAAGAGTGCACATTTCTTGCCTATTGACATCAGATATTCGATGGAGAAGCTTGAGACCCTTTATATCGATGAGATCGTTAGATTGCATGGGGTTCCGGTTAGCATTGTGTCAGATCGAGACCCGAGGTTTACTTCTAGATTCTGGAAGGCATTTCAAGAAGCTTTGGGTACAGATTTACGATTCAGTACATCTTTTCATCCTCAGACCGATGGTCAATCCGAGAGGACTATTCAGATTCTTGAGGATATGTTGCGAGCGTGTTCGATAGATTTTTCCGATTCTTGGGATTCGCACCTACCGTTAGTGGAGTTCTCTTACAACAACAGTTATCAGGCTAGTATCGAGATGGCACCGTTTGAGGCCTTGTATGGAAGGAAGTGTAGATCGCCTATTTGTTGGGATGAGGTTGGTGAAGCGAAGATCGTGGGTATTGATTTGCTTCGGGGTTCAGTTGAAAAGGTTAGAGTTATCCGGGATAGATTGAATACAGCCCAGAGTCGACATAAGAGCTATGCAGACAACCGAAGGCGAGATCTTAGTTTTCAGACCGGTGATTTGGTGTTCTTGAAAGTGTCTCCAAAGGTGGGTATTCGTAGATTTGGGAAGAAAGGCAAATTGGCCCCGAGGTTCATTGGTCCGTTTGAGATTTTGGGAAAGGTTGGACTTCTAGCGTATCGTCTTGCGTTACCGTCATCCTTAGACCGGTTGCACAACGTTTTCCACGTTTCTATGCTTCGGAAGTATGTTCATGATCCGTCTCACGTGTTACCGAGGATACCGGAGGATATTGAGCCCGATATGACTTATGAGGAACGACCGGTCCGGATCCTAGATTCTAAAGTTCAAGAGCTGAGGAGCAAAAGCATTTCATTGGTTAGAGTTCTTTGGAGGAATCATCATATCGAGGAGTCGACGTGGGAGCTCCGAGATGAGATCGAGAGGAAATTTCCGTGGCTTTTTGTTTAAGATGAGTCTCGTTAAACTTCGGGTCGAATTTTCTTTAAGGGGGAGTGAATGTCACGACCCGAAATCTAGGCTCTATTTTATTAGTAATAAATAATTATTATTTATTTAATTGCCTATTTATTTATTTAAATTATTATTTATCTAAATATATATGTGTTCATTTTATGTTTCATAATAATTATGCCTAGCATTTTATTTGGGTCATTTGTGCTAGTGTAGTATTGTTGGGTCTTAATTGTTAGTAGGGAGTGTAGAAATTGTGTGTAGTGTAGTGGAGGGGGCCTAAGTGTAAATCTTTCAAATCATTTCCCTACTCCCTCCCTACTCCTTCCCTTCTCCCTCATACACTCCACCTCCATCCCCCATTTCCCAGCACATTTCTCTCTCTCTCTCCAAGGAAGAATAAGGGGTAAGTTCTCTCTTCATCTCTCTTCATTTTCTTCATCTTCCTCTCATAATCTCTCATTTCTTAAAACGTGAAATGTGTTTAGATCGTCGATAGGATCGCGTAGAACCAAAAAGAATTGAATTTCGTCATCTTTGAGAATTTACAAGTAAGTTGCTTTTCCCCCATTTTTATGCTAAAGTGTTCATATCATGCTTATATGATGTTTGAGTTGTTATATTTGAAGTTTGGATGAGTTTAGAATTTATTTGGAATTTATTTGAGTTTTGGTCAAAAATGGAGATTTTATGAATGTTGGGATTTGATCTTGTTATTGGTTGTTAAATGTTGTTATATGAGTCTTTTCAGACTTATAAGTTGTTTTGGTACATTAGTAAACTAGTTGGAAGGTTGGATTTTTGGTTGAAATGTGTTTTGGTATGAAAATGGAAGAACCCAGTTTGTTCTTCCCGATTTCCGGCAGTCCAGAAGGTTGGGCGGCCGCACAAAAATGTCTGGGCGACCGCACATCTATCTGAAAGCTTTTGTTCTTGTTTGAGGGCTTTTTGGGCGACCGCACAGTCCCTTTTGGGCGGCCGCACAGAACCCCTGAAAGTTTACAATTGTTAATTTTGTGTGATTGAAGGATGCGTTTTGGTCTAAGTCTTGGGTGTCCTTCTAGTTGACCTTAGTGAACATTGTAGTACACTTTAGTGATAGAATTGGGTCCTTTGTGATCAAGTTTGTGCTTGAAATTCATTAATTGTTAATTGGGATTTTGGAGCACCTTTATTGTGTATTGTTGGTTCATTTCATCTTCTTGGTGATTATTTGGCATGATTCCCTACTTTGGAATCCTTTGTTGTTTATCGTGCTAGTATTTTATTACTTAGCATTTATTTGGAAGCCCAGCTGGCATATTTGTTGCATCGGGCAATGGGAAAGATTATAATGGCAAAGCCAAGTCCATTATAATGTTGACCATTGTTTTGCCCCCTTCTTTACCCCCTTTTCCAGATTGGCCTTGGAAAAGACAAGTTAGCTTCCTTTGGGAATGTATCTAGCTACCGAGCATGACTTTGTGTCATGGTTCTTGTCCTTTGTGACACTCTTATGGTTATTGGTTCCGGTACCGGGGGTTTCTCTTCGGCTTTCATGCTATTATGAAGATGATGATTTGTTGATTATTGAAGCTGCGCAGCGATCCTTTATTTGGATGTACCGGTTTGGAAAACCTTGGCTATATCCTTTGTTATGTGTTTATTTCCGCTGCTATCTGTTATGTGATAACTGCTACGTGCTATTTATGATTTATTATCGTATATTGCATCATAGCATGTCATGTAGTTGCATTAGTAACTTATTGAGATTTATCTCACCCCTTTTCTTTTTATCTTTGTTTTTCCTTAACCCCCCCCAGGTGCTAAGGATTAGTCTCGCTGATCACGAGAAAGAGGACGTCGAGTGTGGATACATTCTTTTGGGGAAGGTTGTTATAGGTTGGTTTACATTATATAAATGTGTAACCTTTTTGGGATAGTTGTACCAAACAATGACGTCACTAAGAATTGTATATTTGTATTTTGTTGGGCATAAACTTGTGGAAGTTTATGATAGTTGTATTTGGTTTTTGTCAAACTTGGATTTGTAAAACATTGGATCATTACCTTTTGGTATCAAATGAAATTTTTAACTTCAGTATTTCGTAGTTTTGGTTTTAAGTCGACGTCCAGATCGCGGTCTCGGGCCCGCGGGGTTCGGGGTCGCAACATAAGCTCCACAGCTTATACCCAAAAGAATAAAATATACAATTCTTAATGACGTCAATAATGGTAAAACTATCCCCAGAAGGTTATACATTTAAATAATTTAAACCGATCCATAACAACCTGCCCCAAAATCTCAATCCTCTCGACGTCCTCCTCGAACTGCAAATCCTAATCCTTTTCCTCCTGGGGGGGGGGTTTAAGGAAAAACAAAGATGGAAACAAACGGGGTGAGATAAAATCTCAGTAAGTTACTAATGCAACTACATGACATGCTATAATGCAATAAGCAATAAACAGTGATAAATATCACCTAGCATGAAACAAATAACAGTCAACAGATAGCAGCGGAAAGTAAACACATAACAAAGGATATTAGCCAAGGTTTCCAAACCGATACATCCAAATAAAGGATCGCTGCGCAGCTTCAATAATCAACCAATCACATCTTCATAATAGCATGAAAGCCGAAGAGAAAACCCCCGGTCAGAAGCGACCGATCAACCCATCGATAAACAAACCATCTTCATAGTAGCATAAAAGCTGAAGAGAAACCCGGTACCGGAACCAATAACAATGTAAAGTTCCACAAGGGGCGGGAGTCATGCCACAAAGTCATGCTCCAAAACGATTAGCTAGAATATCCACAACGGAGCTAGCTCATCCCAACCAAGGCCAATTTGAATGAGGACAGAAGGACCAATGGGCGATGTTATACTGGACTTGGCTCGTGCCATTATAGCATTATCCATTGCCTGACTCGATACACAATTTAACCAGCTGGACTTTCAATAATGCTAAGTAATGAATACTCGCTTTATAAACATCAAAAAGGTTCCAAAGTAGGGAACCGTAACACAAATCACCATAAAGATACAACGATTACTTATTAAGAGTTTAACACCATTGATAGCAAGAAGTTCCTCATAAAAGAGTTCAATAACAGAAATGGAATTGTTCATAAAAGCCCAACAATACAAATCATTAAAACGAAATGATTCTAGGACAAGGATCCATATCAAACGCATCCTAACATGATACACGCGAGTTACTCATAGAGAGTACTACCCAAATGGTCATTCCCCAAATAGCACAATGACTATCATTAAAACTATCCCAAACGTCCACTCATTATGAAAGTGTTCCCACATTTTCCAAAATAATAATTTAATCAAGTCCCAAGTCACGTTTATTCATAAAGGAACAAATTTCATCATTAGAGTATTCCAAATTGACCATTTAAGGCTAAGGGGATAAAGCCCAAGACATGGATGAAAGTTATAACCTAAACCGAAAACATGTAAAGAAATAGTGCCAGGAAAAGGGGGGCGGGCGGGCGCTCAGGCGGAGGCGGGCGGGCGCCTATGAAGAGTCAGGCGGGCGCTCAAAAAGGGCAGAAACTACGGGTCATTAACATCACAAGTAAGCGGGCGCTCGAGGGCGGATGGGCGGGCGCCCGGATCAATTCTGGGTCGGGAGACAGAGCTGGGTTTCATCATGTTCGAACCAAAATCACCCCAATCTCTAAAATACTCCAAACCAATCCTTCTAACAAGTTCCACAATGAACCAAAACCACATTTAAGCTAAGAGGGGACCTAAATCACATCATCTAACAACTCCAATCCAAGATTAAATCCCAAAATCATAACATCACCATTTTTGCCCAAAAACTCAAATAAATTCCAAATAAATCTCAAACTCAATCAAACTTCATATATAACAACTAAAGCATTATATGAACATGAAAGGAACATTTTAGCATAAAAATGGGGGAAAAGCAACTTACTTGGAAATAATGAGGTGAGACGGAATTTGAATATTATAGATTCTACGCGATCCTATCGACGATCTAAACACATTTCATATAGAGAGAAATGAGAAAAGATGAGAGGAAGGCGATCAAAATGTAGAGAGAAGGGAGAGAGAAATATTACCTTTTCTAGGCTAGAGAGAGAGGGAGTACTCTGAGAATGAGTAAGGTGAGGGAGAAGGAGGAAGAAGAAGAAGAGGAATTTTAAAAGAATGTTACACTTAAGCCCCTCCGCTTCCAACTAACGCAACTAAACCCCAAATAGCCTTTTATTCGATAGTTCCCCTATTTAACACTTGACCAGATTTTACCCAAATAATGCTAGACACAATTAAATATCATAGAACACAAAATGTTCACATAAATAATTAATCAAATAAATAAATATATAATTATTTAATACTAGAATTTAGAGACGGGTTTTCGGGTCGTGACACCCGAAGACTATGAACTCGTAGCCAATGTTGTATTTCCGTTTGCATCGAATGAAATGATGGACCTTTCCGAGTATCCCCTCATTGACAACTTATTAGATGATAAATTAACTAATAACTTGAAAACGGTTAATAATGAATCAACTAATAATGCAGACACACTAAACGAACAATACATTAAAAAATTCACAAAGAAGGTCGCTGATCAAGAGGAAAACCGTGCCCAAGCTGCCAAAGAGGTTTTGACCAAAGTGAATTTGGGTACCGAGGAAGAACCAAGAGAGACACAAGTAGGTGGCTACTTCAAAGGGGATGAGAGGGAGGCCTTGATTGAATTACTCAGAGAGTATGTGGATGTGTTTGCCTGGTCTTACAAAGACATGCCGGGGTTGGATGCCTCGATCGTGGAGCATAAGATCCCCTTGGATCCGGAAGTAAAACCAGTCAAGCAGAAGCTCCGACGAATCAAACCCTAGTGGTCCCTGCAGGTAAAGGAGGAGATATAAAAGTTACGTAGAGTTGGCTTTATACGGGTTATAGAATACCCCTCATGGCTCTCCAATATAGTCACCGTCGCAAAAGCCAACGGGAAGGTCTGATGCTGTGTCGATTTCAGAGACCTCAATAAGGCAAGTCCTAAGGATGATTTTCCCCTCCCAAACATTGATATGTTAGTGGACACGACCTCTAGTTTCGAGGTAAAATCCTTTGTGGACGGTTTCACCGGATACAATCAGATTAAAATGGCCGAGGTAGATCAAGAAAAGACTGCCTTCACCACCCCATAGGGAACTTTATGTTACACGGTGATGCCTTTTGGACTAAGAAATGCCGGGGCTACTTACCAAAGATCAGCAACAGCACTATTCCATGACATGATTCACAAAGAAATAGAGGTGTACGTTGACGACATGATCATACACTCTAAAGGAACTGACGGCCAGCACTTGATTGACTTGAGGAAGTTCTTCGACCGATTGAGGAAACACTCCATGAGGCTTAATCCGGAAAAATTCACCTTCGGAGTCTCCCGAGGAAAGGTTTTAGGGTAGTTACCGAACGGGGTATTGAGATTGATCCGAAAAAGGTCAAAGCAATCTTGGAAATGAGTCCTCCCCACACCCAGACAGAAATGAAGGCATTCATGGGGCGACTGCAATAAATCAGCCGCTTCATCAATCAGCTCACTCCCACCTGTGAACCCATCTTCAAATTGCTGAAGAAAAATGCCGAGGTTGAATGGAATGAGGAATGTCAAAAGGCCTTCGACAAGATCAAAGCCTATCTTTTCCATCCACCAATTCTCCGCCCACCGCACAGGGAAAAGCCACTCTTGCTTTACTTAACGGTAACAAATACTTCGATAGGAGCTATGTTGTCCCAAGAGAAGAAAGAATCCAAGTTGGAAAATGCCATTTACTTTGTGAGCCGGAAGCTACAGGGAAGTGAGCTCAACTACTCCGCAATAGAGAAGACTTGCGCCGGACAGGTATGGGTTGTGAGAAAGTTGAAACACTACATGCATTCCCACCCGATACAGTTGATCTCAAAGATTGACCCCATCAAATGCTTGCTGGAAAAGCCGTCCTCATCAATGAGGCTTGCCAAATGGTCTTTCTTTGTAGCCGAATACGACATCAGTTACGTGTCGAGAAAGGAAGTCAAGGGAAGGGTTATGGCCAAACACTTGGCGGATTTCCCCAGTAACGAAGAGGGAGAGCCTGAACCACAGTTCCCGAATGAAGGGATTTTTACCCTTGAGGAGGAAAACAAATGGCAATTGTTCTTTGATGGAGCCACAAACAAAATAGGAAACGGCATCGGTATGCTTCTGGTTGACCCCAAGGACGAGCATATGCCCATCGCCATTAAATTGAATTTTGAGGTGACCAACAACGCAGCCAAGTATGAGGCATGCACAGCGGGCCTGGAAGCTACTTTGGAAAGGAATGTGATAGAATTGGAGGTGTACGGGGACTCAGCCTTGATCATCAACCAAGTTTCGAACAAATAGAAAACGTTGGATCCGGGGCTGCAAAAGTACCACGCCCACATGGAAGAGCTCATGGCACAGTTCAAAAGGGTTAGATTCCATTACTTGCCAAGGGAACGGAATCTCTTTGCCGATGCTTTAGCCACTTTGGCCTCATTGGTAGAAATTCCAGAAGGAAAGTCGATAAAGCCTTTCAGAGTTGGGAGAAAGGAGAAGCCGGCGTATTGCTGTGAAATTGAAAAGGGCTCGGAGGAAGTAGATGAGCCGTGGTATACCCAGATCTACCAGTTCCTCAGAGAAGGGGAGGCCTCCTTCCTAAATGAGAAAGAAGAATGCAAAGATTGGATCAAAGCCAAGAGCGCGGCGGCCCTCAAACGACTCGCTTCTCACTACGTCATTCTGGGAGATATTCTGTATAAGAAGCACCATCACGGGCTTCTCTTAAGATGCATAAGCACAGAAAGAGCAAAGGAGCTCATGCGGGAGGTCCACAATGAGGTATGTGGCCCGCACATGAATGCCAGGGCGTTAATGCAAGTCATCCTGCGGATGGGATACTTTTGGATTTCGATGGAAACCGATTGTATAAAATTCGTGAAGAAATGTGACAAGTGCCAGCGGTTCTCCAACCTTAATCACCTGCCGCCCCACCATTTGTATTGCATGATGACTCCTTGGCCTTTCTCCACCTGGGGCATTGACATCATCGGAAAAATCACTCCCCCAGGAAGCAACGACCATGAATTTGTCTTGGTGGCCGTGGAGTACTTCACAAAGTGGGTTGAAGCCAAGTCATACAAAGTCCTTACCTCCAAAAAGGTGGCACTATTCATCAAGGAGAACATCATGTGCCGATATGGGGTCCCAAATGAAATCATCACAGATAATGGCTCACATATCGAAGGAGAATGCGACCAACTGTTGCAAGAATTCCGGGTCACTCGCCACAAGTATTCCCCATATAGGACTCAAACCAATGGAGCGGTAGAAGCCGCCAACAAAACCCTCGAAATGATCATTAAGAAGATGGGAACACGAGGAAGGGATTGGCCCGATAAGCTACACCTAGCGTTGTGGGGATACCAAACCTCAGTCAGAACCGCCACAGGAGAAACCCCATTTTCTCTGACTTATAGGATGGAAGCCATGCTCTCGGCTGAACTAAAAATTCCGTCATTAAGGATTCTGTTGGAAAATCAAATCCACGAAGTGGACTTGCTTCGGAGCCGACATGATGAGTTAGCCCTCTTGGACGAACGCCGCTTAAGAGAAATGGAACACACCCGTGCCTTCCAAGGGAGGATGGCACGAGCCTTCAACAAAAGAGTGAAGCCTCGAGAGATTCGGGTCGGGGATTTGGTGCTCAAAGAAAAACCCCCAGGGAAGTCTAACCCTGATGGGAAATGGGAACCCGTATGGATTGGCCCTTTTGTGGTACGAGAGATATTCTCAGGAGGCGCAATGAGACTTGCAGATTTGGATGGGAATCCCTTTGTGCACCCGGTCAATGGTGATAAGCTTCGGCGATATTATGTTTAAAAAAAAAAAAAAGGGCAAGGTTTGCATCAAAAATTGTTGGAAAGAACTACGATGACCTGAGCCCCTTAGTCTTACTTGTAAAAGGGGAACGTAGGCAGCCAACTATTGGTCCGGTCTAAAAAATAAATAAAATTCAAATTTTGTTTCTCCAACGGAACTCATTCGATAACCACTTTCATTACGGTTAAAACACTTCTTTGATGAGTTCAAGCACGGTCTACTCTTGACCTCGGGCAATAGGCTAAAAGACTAATAAAACACTTAAGAAAACTAATGTGTTTGCAATGACGGTGAGTGGATACTTAGGATTGTAAGGCCATCATTGACCTTCACCCCTCCATTTCTTCTTTTGACTCCTCCGAGTATTTTTCCTCTTCACGTCGAAAAGCTCGATCTCGTTCCTCCCTAAATTGGGAGCCCACCCAGCATCTTCAATTAGGCCGGCCGCCTTTAGAGCTGTGTCAACCGCCACGCGGTACCGAAAGTCCTCAAGTCGTGCCTCGATTCTAGGTATCACTGCCCTCCTCCTCTCAACGAGAGCTTGATAGTCTTCAATAGCATCTCTAGTAAAGTTATGACCGCTCGTCACGGCCTCGGCCTCCCTCAAAACCCTACTAGCTGTAGATACCCCGGGGGAACCACGGCTTGGATAGAGCGCGTGAATTACCTAGGATGTCTACTTGATTTTAAGAGTCGCCACCTATGTTTTAGAGGAACATAAGAAAAACCTAAAAAGAGCCAATTTTATATACAAAACCAGAGATTCGGGAAAAGATGGGTTCGGGGGTTAGGTGACGGAGTGGTAAGTACTTAAACACCCACTCCGCCCCGCTTACGCGGGTCTTGCTACTTTTGGTGTTCTAATGAAAAGTCCTTCTATTGATATTAAAATGTGCTAACAATTATATAGTAAAGAAAAGGGGAATTAAAAGAGAATTGTTTTATTGATTAAATGTCAAAGGTTACATTAAGAGAAGAAGAGTAAATTAAACTAGAGTGTAAATGTAGGGAGATAACCTTAACCAACTTTAATATAGTAAAGTGATTATTGGTCATGTCCCATTGATGGGGATTGCATACAATTAAGAAGAAGAAAATAGAAGAAAAATGAAGTTGTACCTTAAGAAGAGGACTTCAAACGTGGACTTGAAAATGGTGTTTTGTTGTGGAGAAATTGTTGTAGAACAATTTTATGTAGAGTCTTGTTACGAAGAACTCTTGTTGGGAGAATTTTTGTAGAGAATTGTGTATAGTGTGTGTATAGAGAAAATTCAAGTCCAAAAAATGAGGTCCCTTTCCAAGGTAGGAGATGATGGTTTTTATAGGTAAAATTAGGAGGGAAAGGTTGGAGGGAAATTGGTCAATCCATGTGAAATGGAATTGACCAATCAAGAAAAAGATAAATAAAAGAATTAATGAAAGAAATAAAAGAAAATCAAATAATAATAAAATGAAATATTTTATTTTTATGGAGAATGGCTAGAATAAAGGATTTGGGAGTTATGAAATAAGGGGGAATGAATGTGGATGTAAAAAGGAGGTGTTTATGATCAAAAAGAGATTTTCTAAATAAGAAAATGGAGGGGAAAATGGTGCTATCCGTTACTGCCAAAGTGGGAAGCGCGCGGGTCCGGCCTATTGGAGGAAACGCGCGCGCGCCCCATGACTATTACGGGAGGCGCCCACGGGTGAGAATAACAGAATGACAGAATGAC
The DNA here is from genome assembly GCA_026119855.1 of Campanula takesimana. Taxonomy (NCBI): domain Eukaryota; kingdom Viridiplantae; phylum Streptophyta; class Magnoliopsida; order Asterales; family Campanulaceae; genus Campanula; species Campanula takesimana. The sequence continues at coordinate 2,030,291 of JAOWBW010000072.1, forward strand.
TCTAAAAGTTAACTCAATTATGCAGTTTAGTCCAAAACTAACGGAATCAGTCAGGAACTTAACGGAAATAACAGAAATTAACAAAAACAAGTGAAATAAAAATACTATGTATGCAATCGGGGTGAGAGGTCTAAAGCGGGGTGTCTACAGAGCCCCTCGGCGACGTGGATTGTAAAGCAAAGCGCGTCGACGAAAGAAAGACAACCGCCGAGGACATCGACAAGAGAAAACAAAGACTCGATAAAGCAGAAATTTGAAATTACAAAGGATAGGAGTGCGCTCCCTGTGTGAGCGGCTTTCGCGGATGAAAAGGGTGTGGTAGCTTGAGGCGGCCCACCACGGCCACAAAATTTTTAAAAAGGTGTAGTGGCTTGAGGCCGCCCACTACGGCCACAAAATTTTAAAAAGGTGTGGTGGCTTGAGGCGGCCCACCACGGCCAAATTTTTTTAAAAAGGTATGGTGGCTTGAGGCGGCCCACCACAACCACAAAAATTTAAAAAGGTGTGGTGGTTTGAGGTGGCCCACCACGGCCACAAAATTTTAAAAAGATGTGGTGGCTTGAGGCGGCCCACCACGGCCACAAAATTTTTTAAAAAAGGTTTGGTGGCTTGAGGCGGCCCACCACGGCCACAAAATTTAAAAAAAAGGTGTGGTGGCTTGAGGCGGCCCACCACGGCCGCAATTTAAAGAAAGAGGGGAATTTTGAAATTGTGAAAGATGGGGGTGCGCTCCCTGTGTGAGCGGCTTTATTGATATAGAAAGGATATAGCAGGATTCGTTTGCTGATGCGGGATCCGTTTGCTGATGCGGGATCCGTTTTGCTGAAGCGGGATCTGTTTGCTGAAGCGGGATCCGTTTGCTGAAGCGGGATCCGTTTGCTGATGCGGGATCCGTTTGCTGAAGCGGGATCCGTTTGCTGAAGGCGGGATCCGTTTGCTGAAGCGGGATCCGTTTCCTAAAGCGGGATCCGTTTGCTGAAGGCGGGATCCGTTTGCTGAAGCGGGATCTGTTTGCTGGTTGCGAGATTTGTTTGCTGAAGCGGGATCCGTTTGCTGAAGGCAGGATCCGTTTGCTGAAGCGGGATCCGTTTGCTGAAGCGGGATCCGTATGCTGATTGCGGGATCACCGTGGACCAAATTGCTGTCTAGAGCTGCAGTTGTTGTTTGACTTTATCATGGGGATGCGGGCATGGTTGACTGTGGACCATTTTCTGCTGGGGATGAAGTGCCTTGAGTAGCGGATGCTGTTGAATTTGTGGTGGTACCTGTTATGTGTGTGCTTGGCAGGTATATATGTTTGTGCAAGAAGATGCATGAAGTGTGAAATGAAGAGAAAAATTGTGCTCGTGGTGCAATGTGATTTGAAAGCAGTTTTGCATGAGAGGGAATTTTTGTAAGAATGGAGAAAGTGATTTTGTGTGCGGTGTGATTTGAGGAAAGCCTCGGATGTATTCATACCTTCACTTACCATTGCCGTTGGATGGATTAGTGTTGTGGTGGTGGATGCCTTGATGTCCATGCTTTGGAGAATGATGACGTTGGTGATGATGAATTGTTCTTGCCTTTGATGGAGTGTCGGTGAGATGGTATTCTGGGTGATGGATTGGTCGTGCCAAAAGGCTGCCTACGTATCCCTTTAAGAGAATCAGACCCGCGTAGTTTAAGGATGATGGAGAATGCTGGAGGAGAAGCTAAGAGCAAAGCAAAGTAGAGCACATACTTTTGCACATAGAAGGAGAAAAAGAAAAAGAAAAATCTTTTTTTTTTTTTTTTTTAAGATTAGAAGGGAAAGAATATGCACATACATGAGAAAAATATTTTTTTTTAGTTCGTGGGTGAACCATTTTAACCATTGTGTGTTTGTAAAGCCAACCCAAGATCAAGTCATGTTCGGTCGATGTCCGGATTGCCTCGCTTTGAATTCTGTCGTTGTTGCCGTGGTGTCCAATGAAATTGATGTCTAGCCCCAAGAGATTTGTCGTTTATGGGGCTTCAAAAGGACTATTGATGCCGAGATTCCAAGGGGTTGCTGATTGTAAAGCCCCTCGAATGCTGAACTTTGAGTGGCTTATGAAGCCTCAAGATGAATCAACTCTTAGCCCATTCAAATAAACTGTCTTTTGTTGTCGACATGGGCAAGCCCCAAGAGAAGATTATTAATACCAGGTTTTGGGAGATCGCTAATCCCCAAATGTCATGTGGGCTTCGAGATGGCGGGATGCGAAGACCTTTCGATGTGAAGCCCCAAATCGGCTTAACTTTGTATTGAGAACGGATGCCACATCGGGTAGGACTCTTGAAGGCGATCTCCTTCTTTCTTTCGTTTGGAGATGGATGGCCCTTTTTGTGGTTGATACCTAAATGGCGGAAGGTCCATATTGAAAATGTAGTACGGTCTTCAGGAGACGTCTCGTGGGAGGTGGTGATGTTGTTGCAGATGATAAGGTCTTGGTGTGATAAAGCCTCAAACGGTATGTTTGCTCGAGTCTTCTTGAGTTGAACCGACGGCGGATCTTCGGATGCAGCTTGTGCATTCGATCTTGGAGAAGGGGGTGCTGTATTGTAGAAACATTGGGATTGGCCGTAACTCTGTCTCTAGAGTTAACATATTGGCATTGCCCACCATAACTCAGCCGGGTGAGTCTAGCATATTGAATCTTTTTCCTTTTCTCTAAGACTTCCTTCAGAATCTCGCTGTGAGTTCTAACAAGAATCATCAAATTCATTCATACCATCGGAGCCTTCATTTAAAACCAAGAGGCCTTTTAACTGGAAGTGTTGAGGGACCATTGAAGCTTGATCCCTTTCATGGAGCCATAAGACTACTCCCAAATTGCATTGCTCGGGTACCACTGCCCAAAAGCTTGTTTATTGCGAAGCCCCAATATTTCCCTTTGCTTGTATAACTGTAATGCCGTAACCCAAAAGATTGTAGATTGCGAAGCCCCTTGAGACCTTTCGGTATAAAGCTTCAAATGTTGCTGGGGACATTGAAGTGAATTGTTTCTTGCCGAGGGAGCCTTTAAGACTTAACCGTAGCCCCTAGAGTGCCATCATTGATTGCGAGAAAGGTCCATCCTTGATTGGGGGAACGAGCACGGGCACACATGACAAGAGGGCTTTTTGACATCCCTTTTGAGAGACTTTGAGGATAGTCTCACACATCTTTCTCGAGCATAGCCCCTAGGGCTTATTGATTGTCAAATGAAGCAAAAGAAGCCCCTGTTCTTGAGTCACATAGCCCCTAGGGCGTCACCATTTGTTGACCAAAGCAAGAGTGACTCATCCTCGTGCGAGGGATCAAACATGAGAGAACATGGCAAGAGCTACTCCATTTCTCGGGAGCTTTTCGGCGTACTTTAGAAGTACATACTTGAAGAAGCTTTAAAAACTGAGACACATGTTGTTCATATTTGCTACCCAAGCCAATTGACTAGCTAGGGATTATTTGTGCAAACTCGTGCCTTTTTATGATGGGCTCGTTCTCAGATGGGTCTTGGTTACCACGGGCCTTCTTTTCATGAACCCAAAAATGCGCACTGCTGGAAAATGATGGCGATAACCCAAGACAACCTTTGATGGTGCCATATCTTGTTGAGCCTTTTGCAATCCCAAAGTTGACTCGGTGGGGAATTGATTTGTTGAGGAGATCCAATGTAGAGCTTGTGCAGTTGTCTTCCTTAGAGGCCGGAGATCTCCATTTCTCTTTCCGTTCTCTCTCTCACTCTCTCATTTTTTTTATGACGCACCCTGTTTTTTGCCTAGACTGCCCTTTCGGGTTTTCAATCTAGCGGGCATCTCTTTTGCGTCTTTTTTTTTTTGACTCGATTAATGAGGAAGTGTGCATTGACTCTGGCTGAGGAGATAAGACATGTGATTTTGCGGTGAAGACCTCTTGTCACTAAAGATGAGTGATATTGACTCGACTAGGGAAGTGGTCCCTAGTATTGACTTTGTATATATTTGTTGAATGACTCACGAAGGAAAGTAAGTCATTAAGAGAGAAGAGAAGGAAAGCCCCAATTTCATTGCGAGAAATTGGGAGTATGCAGAAAGAATAGAAGCCCTAGACTCGACAAGGAACGGAAAGTGATTCCAAATCTAGGAAAGTTGTTCAATCTTGAGGTGATTAATTCATTGGCAAATGAATCATACAAAGATGTCATGACAAGTTCGAGAGGAAGGCCGATCACCATAACGCGCTAGGGCTAAACATATCTTCTTTCTTGCATGAGACCGGACCTAAAGGTTGCCTACGTTCCTGCAGCGTAGAGGCTCAGGTCACCGTAGTTCTTGTTGATGTTTCATTCGCAGTGATGGTTGTTGCTTCGTCTTTCATCGGTGGAATGATGTTGATCTTGTATTTCTTTGATTGAGGGGGATTTTTTTTTATTTATTTATTTATTATTATTTTTTTTTTGTGCTCTAACTTTTGCCTAGGTTGATTTGAGGATTTCAACCTAGCGAGTTATATATATATATATATATATATATATATATATATCCCCTTTTGAAAACTTTGCTTCATGATTGTTGCTCCACCTTTCTTTGTCTTGATTTCGTCGTTGTCGATGTCTTCGTTGTTGATGCCGTCGTCGATGTTTAGCCCCTAGGCGTTCAAGCGATGGCCTTCATTCCAAAACTTGTTTAGACATTTTTTCATCATTTTTCCAAGAATTAATTGAACAACTCGGAAGAGTGTATGAGGACAAGAATGACTTTTATTTGATAATAAGACTCGACATTGAACATGGGACGAGAGAAAACTTTAATGCACACTAAAGAGGACTTTGACTCTTTTTTTTATCCTATTTCTAGGAAGAGAAAGAGAAACGGAGATTGTTGTTGTAGGCCTTCCTTGCGGCATGATCTCTTGTTGAGACCCTATTTCAAATCTGAGCCCCTTCTTTGATGAGTTCTTGAATGTTCTCACTCTCTAACTGTTGTTTTTCAACCACGGCAAACTCACCATTGTCAATCAAGTCTTGGATGATGTCGCGGATGGAGAAGCAATCCTCAGTGAGGTGACCGCTGCATTGGTGATAGTCACACCACTTGTGGTGGGCATGGTTGCGACGTAACGGTTGTGGTTGCTTGTACCCTTGGAGAGGAGAAACTTGTCCCTTGGTTTTGAGAGCTTCGTAGGCTTCGGTGATGGTCATGCCATTGAGAGGGGTATAGACACGGTCGTTGGTGGCACCTTTGTGACTTTTGAGGGGTGAGCCACTTGAGCGTGCTTTACCGTTGACCTTTGCCTTGCTGTCGGTGAGCTCTTACAAACGAGCCTTAAGTTTGGACACTTCTTCCTTGTGAGTTTTCCTCTCGAGATCAAGACGGTCTTCCCACAAATCATCCTTGCAGTGGGCATCCTCGACAATTCTATCCATTTGTTCCCCCATGGCTCTTATTATGTTGAGGAGCCTTTCGTTGGACATGGAGATGTTCTCACCCTTGTTGTTGTTGCTGTTGGAAGCCATTATTGAGAGAACACGGTCGATCTTAGGTTGGCCCCACAAACAAAGGAAAAAGACTTAACCACATAAGAAAAATGACTTTTTTTTTTTTTTTTTTTTAAAAAAGTCGGAAGGACGTGGTCCTTTTTGGGGTTTCTAGAAAAATAGTGGAATCGTCACACTAGTATATAGACCTTCTCGCGGTCCCATATATTCATCGGATTCCACCACGCTTGTGAATCCTACTTGTGTCGGGATTAAACTAAATTAATGTCATAAAGCATACATGCGGGGACCGATTTTTTTATTTTCGTCCATTATAACCACTTTGGGGACGGAGTTTTATTTTGTCCCATAACAACCATTTGTTTCTTTTGGAAACGGCATGTATGATTTGATGACATTAGTTTTGGGAAATCTCGGCACATGGAAACCGACTTGGTCACGGAGTGTTAGACCCTAACTAGAATTGTGTGGTTTGTGCTCGGCTAAAGAGAGGCTTAAAGGTCACCCCCAGCATGTAGTCATGAACTACGCCACGGGCTGAGGTTTACCGCTTCGAAAAAGCCAAGGTCGAGTGGAGCTTGAAACTTTCTAGGACGGGCCTCGACGGGTTTGGGGTTGGACTTCTGCGACTCGATAGTGAGCAGTTGATAAGAATTGTGCGCGTAATGTGAGGTCTAACAAGTGACAATTTTTTTTTTTTAAGGAAATAAAAAAAACAAATAAGCACGTAATTTACAACTTTCGAATCACCCGTGTGACCGATAAAAATGAACAGGAAATAAAAGATGTTCTGTGCAGGCCCGGTGCCCACACACTGTCAAAACTGTCCATTCTGTTCACTGTTTCTATTTCTGGGAAATGCCCAGAAGCGCGCGCATTCAGATGCCTACTCTGGAGGCGCACGCGTTAGACTGAGAGAGGTGGAGGCGCCCGCTTCTGGGCAGTACCTGCAAATCAACGGGTTCAAGGGATTGCCTTAACCCTAAATTATAGAACTTTTTCCCCTGCAGTAAACGTTAGCACAGAAACATGGAATTGAAGGACAAGATAGGAGGCGGACGATTCTGGTAATTAGGGTCGGACGCGCGCGCTTTAGGCCAAGAAGGCCGGAGGCGCGCGCTTCCTACCCTTTTTACCAGAATGCCCAGAAAATAAAATAAAAGAACACCAAAAATGAAAAACGCAAGTTTAACCCTCTATGTCCCCAGCGGAGTCGCCACGGTAGATACCCCGGGGGAACCACGGCTTGGCTAGAGCGCGTGAATTACCTAGGATGTCTACTTGATTTTAAGAGTCGCCACCTATGTTTTAGAGGAACATAAGAAAAACCTAAAAAGAGCCAATTTTATATACAAAACCAGAGATTCGGGAAAAGATGGGTTCGGGGGTTAGGTGACGGAGTAGGAAGTACTTAAACACCCACTCCGCCCCGCTTACGCGGGTCTTGCTACTTTTGGTGTTCTAATGCTAAAAAGTCCTTCTATTGATATTAAAATGTGCTAACAAATATATAGTAAAGAAAAGGAGAGTTAAAAGAGAATTGTTTTATTGATTAAATGTCAAAGGTTACATTAAGAGAAGAAGAGTAAATTAAACTAGAGTGTAAATGTAGGGAGATAACCCTAACCAACTTTAATATAGTAATGTGATTATTTGGTCATGTCCCATTGATGGGGATTGCATACATTTAAGAAAAAGAAAATAGAAGAAAAATGAAGTTGTACCTTAAGAAGAGGACTTCAAACGTGGACTTGAAAATGGTGTTTTGTTGTGGAGAAATTGTTGTAGAACAATTTTATGTAGAGTCTTGTTACGAAGAACTCTTATTGGGAGAATTTGTGTAGAGAATTGTGTATAGTGTGTGTATAGAGAAAATTCAAGTCCAAAAAATGAGGTCCCTTTCCAAGGTAGGAGATGATGGTTTTTATAGGTAAAATTAGGAGGGAAAGGTTGGAGGGAAATTGGTCAATCCATGTGAAATGGAATTGACCAATCAAGAAAAGATAAATAAAAGAATTAATGAAAGAAATAAAAGAAAATCAAATAATAATAAAATGAAATATTTTGTTTTTTATGGAGAATGGCTAGAATAAAGGATTTGGGAGTTATGAAATAAGGGGGAATGAATGTGGATGTAAAAAGGAGGTGTTTATGATTAAGAAGAGATTTTCTAAATAAGAAAAGGGAGGGAAAAATGGTGATATCCGTTACTGCCAAAGTGGGAAGCGCGCGGGTCCGACCTATTGGACCAAACGCGCACGCGCCCCATGACTATTAAGGGAGGCTCCCGCGGGTGAGAATAACAGAATGACAGAATGACTCTAAAAGTTAACTCTGTTATGCAGTTTAGTCCAAAACTAACGGAATCAGTCAAGAACTTAACGGAAATAACAGAAATTAACAAAAACAAGTTAAATAAAAATATTATGTATGCAATCGGGGTGAGAGGTCCAAAGCGGGGTGTCTACACTAGGGACACAGTCTCCTCCAAGGATGTCCCCACGCCTCTCCTCGATGAGCCTTTGAGTCTGTCCCATGGTCTGCTCGTACCAATCCAAGTAAACAGTGGTCAGAATCGTGCTAGCTGCACCCCTGAGGAGTGCCCGGACTGGAAAAAGGGAATGGGTCCACAACTGGGAAAAGTGGAAAGTGGTGGAAGGGTCCCATATGGATAAAGGCGAAAGCCTCAAATGCTCCGGATTGACATCTGACCACTCCAACACAGGAGTCTGTAGCAAGCCAAACTTCCGGCGGACCAAAGAAGGGACGTAAAAAGACGATCCCAAAAGGCCCGGCACCCAAACAAAGGGGGAACCATCCTGACACTCCCGCACTGAGTTGATGTGCCAATGTGGCACCCACCAACGGATTTCTTCAGTCTTGAGACGAGCCATATGAGCCTCCCAATCGCTCTGAGCTAAATCCAGAATGAGCCCTCTCAAAGAATACGACCATGGTTTGTGAGAAAGAGGAGCCTCAGGGACGGCCACTAACCTCTCCCTCAGCCATAAGGTAAGCAAAGCAGGGCTACCACAGCGCATAAAACCGTCTCCCAAAGCCAAACGGTCCATACCATGGAGAGTCTCACCTAAGACCAAAGGAACGATGTCTTTGCCCGCCAGACACTCCTCGAGCACACTCAACAAAACCCGGTGGCAAGTACCTTTGGAACCCACCATATAGAAGAAAGCAAGGATGCATAGCCCGAAGGCATTCCAAGAAGCCTCATCGGAAGGCTCCATGAACTTCTCGGGAAGGTCGGAGATATCAATGAAAGTTGGATTAATGACCATACATTGAGCCTCTTCCAAAGGAATGTCGAGGAAATAGACCAATCTCTCAACACAAGTGGTATCATCAATTGAGGGAAGAGCGACGACCTCCATGTCTATGCCACCCACTAGAGCTTTGAAATCTTCGTAAGTCGGATTGATCTCGTTGTAAGAAAAACAGTACACGTGTCTCCTCACATCCCAGAAAGATGCGGCGGCCCTCAGAAGCTCGAGATCTGGGATGAACTCTTTGAGAGACCAAAGAGACTGGAGACCAAATTTGGACTTGAATATGTCCTTGTGACTCCCCATTTGATGCCTCATCCAAAGCCTAAGGTTACCTTCAAAACATTCTTGGTCAACTTTGGACAATTTTGGTGGCTTTTCCATGAGAAAAGGATCCATGGAAGGGGAATGTCGAAAATGGAAAGTGAAATACTGTTGTTGGACTCCAAACTGTGATGATGAAGAAGATGACCAGGCCTGGAACAAAAGTTATTAGAAAAGCAACATCACTCCTCTAGCCGTACGGCTACTTTGTCCCTGACAAAAATTAATGGTTTCTTGATTGAATGGCTTTGTGACATCACCCATTTAAAGCTCCATTTAAATCAGTCCCAGAAATGCACCAGAATTTCCCTCCCTTTTGGGGCTCATGCAATTTTCTTTGAACCTAGAAAATTAATTAGGTTCCCACTGAAAATGTGTCCGGCCAGTCCATAGATGGACGTAAGACCAGCTTTGTTGAAATTGACCCGGCCATACTTTGTAAGCCCAGGTTAAGAATGTGATTTAGCCCAGCCGTACTTCGTAAGTCCAGGTTAACAGGTTAAAAATATGAAAAGGTGTCCTTTGGCCGTCCCTGACGTAAGCCCAGTAAAAATTATTTGATTGACCAAAAGAGAGTCAAATCCCGACTTCGACCAAATGAGTGTCGAGAAAATCCCTTCGATTGACCAAAGAAGAGTCAAGCCTCGACTTTGACTCATTAAGAGTCAAATTGAATGTCCAAGAAAATTGGCCATCCCTGACGTAAGCCCAGTTAAAAATTATTTGATTGACCAAAAGAGAGTCAAATCCCGACTCCGACCAAATGAGTGTCGAGAAAATCCATTCGGTTGACCAAAGGAGAGTCAAGCCCCGACTTTGAGAGTCAAATTGAACGTCCAAGAAAATTGGTCGTCCCTGACGTAAGCCCAATTAAAAATTATTTTATTGACCAAAAGAGAGTGAAATCCCGATTTCGACCAAATGAGTGTCGAGAAAATCCCTTTGGTTGACCAAAGGAGAGTCAAGCCCCGACTTTGAGAGTCAAATTGAATGTCCAAGAAAATTGGCCGTCCCTGACGTAAGCCCAGCAAAGATGAGAATTAAGGTCCCCCGAGCGACCGTTGTTAGACGAAAATTAGGTCCCCTGAGCGACCATTGTGAGATGAAAATTAGGTCCCCCGAGCGACCGTTGTAAAACGAAAATTAGGTCCCCCGAGCGACCATTGTGAGATGAAAATTAGGTCCCCCGAGCGACTGTCTTGGAAAAGTGTTAGGTCCCCCGAGCGACTATTGTGAGATGAAAATTAGGTCCCCCGAGCGACCGTCTTGGAAAAGTGTTAGGTCCCCCGAGCGACCATTGTGAGATGAAAATTAGGTCCCCCGAGCGATCATCTGGGAAAAGTGTTAGGTCCCCCGAGCGACCATCTGGGAAAAGTGTTAGGTCCCCCGAGCGACCATTATGAGATGAAAATTAGGTCCCCCGAGCGACCGTCTTGAGAAAAGTATTAGGTCCCCCGAGCGACCATTGGGAGATGAAAATTAGGTCCCCCGAGAGACCGTCTTGAGAAAAGTATTAGGTCCCCCGAGCGACCGTTGTGAGATGAAATTAGGTCCCCCGAGCGACCGTTGTAAAACGAAAATTAGGTCCCCCGAGCTAATGTCTTGAGAAAATTATCAGGTCCCCCGAGCGACCGTTGTGAGATAAAATTAGGTCCCCAGAGTGACCATTGTGAGATGAATATTAGGTCCCCCGAGCGACCGTCTTGAAAAAAGTATTAGGTCCCCCGAGCGACCATTGTGAGATGAAAATTAGGTCCCCCGAGCGACCGTCTCGAGATAAGAGTTAGGTCCCCCGAACGACCATTTTGAAATTAGAATTAGGTCCCCCTGAGTGGCCCCATGTGAAGCAAAATCTAGGTCACCCGGATGGTCCATCTTGAGAAAAAACAAAGAATGAGAAGGGCGGTCCTTGACGTTAGCCCATGTTGACTTTGGCTGACCGAATGAGTGTCATGCCCGAGTCCTTGCCTCTGACCGAATGAGTGTCATGCATGAGTCCTTGCCTCTGAACGAATGAGTGTCTGTTAGTACCCGACCTGAAAATGAGTTTATTAGGGCTTTACCAAAAATACAAGGACTTTATAGGAATTAGAAACCTTGTAAAGACTTGTCCCGGATTCCCGAAATACCTCATTTATGACAAAATCTATCAAAATAGGTAACTTATGGTTTCCTTAAAACCATGCAGAAACTCTAGCTTAAGAATCAAGTCAGCCAGCAGAATTGGCCACGCGGCCAACCTTGCCACACCTCTACCTTGGCCACGCGGCCAACATTGTCACCGTCTTCAATCATGGCCAGGCGGCCAACCTTGCTCCGGATGATCCTGACCGTTAGATCTTCCCCTCAGTTTACTATATAAATCCATTCCAGTCTATTGGTTAAGGGCCGGAATTTGAGAGCTTTAAGTCCGAACTTTAGAGTTCTTAAACACAATTTTCTCCCTAATTAAGCGTTCAAACACTCAAGGAGATCAAGGTTTATTTCTTGCCAACATAGGTAAGTTTTCTAACTTTTTCTTCATGTTCTTGCATCATTTTTAATGTAGATCTTTTATATTCATGTTCTTACATGTTTATTCATAGTTTCTTCATATGCTTGGCATGTTCATTCATATGTTCATAATATGTTCTTCGCATGTTCTTCGTGTTCATAGATTAAAACCTTATTTATGCTATATTTAGGGTTGCGATCTTCATGTTTGCATGTTATTTCATAGCCAATGATGATCTAGGGTTCATCAACCCAAGGATGATCTAGGAACCATTTATAAACCCTAAACTTTAGGTAATTATTCCCATGGTCAATAATCCTCCCATGATGAATGTGATGAATGTTCATTGAGATCTCATTGATGGCATAGTCATTATTCTAGGATGTGATCATCCTGCATGTTTCTTTCTCCTCCCTCTTCATTATGCATGATCCCGATTCTACTGCCTATTCTAAATTTTGTGCGAACTACGCTGACCTGAGCTTCTCACATTGAGAGGAACGTAGGTAGTCTTCGGATCCGGTCTAAATCACTAACACACTACTAACACATTCATCATGATAGAAAGACCAATCAATTCGGGCAATAGGAGTGATAACGTTCAATATTTTCTTCTCTTGTTGTAATTTGACCCCCGAACCCATTAAACATGCTTTTTCTCAAAGTTTTGGCTATAATTAAAACGGCGTGGCGACTCTCATAATTTTAATGTTGCTATGAATATTCCACTTTGTAAATAAAAATAATCACAAGATACTTCCCATGCGTCGCTTCATCGGAAAGGGGTATTCACAGTGGCGACTCTGCTGGGGAATGCTTTGAAACTTTTTCAAACTTAGTGGGTCTAACTTTCGTCACATCATGATGCTTGCCATGTTTACACATGCACACACTTGCCATGTTTACACACGCACCTCACACACTTTCCATGTTTACACATGCACCCTACACACACCTGCCATGTATACACATGCACCCTACACACACCTGCCATGTTTACACATGCACCCTACACACACTTGCCATGTTTACACATGCACACACTTGCCATGTTTATACATGCACCTCACATACTTGCCATGTTTACACATGCATCAGTGCACCCCGCAATGTTAATACTTGTACTTTGTTGATACTTGTACTTTGTATATACCTTGTATCCTTGTACCTTTGTTATTTTCGCCTTAGTATTAGGGTCTAACAAAACTCTGCTATGCTCCCTTGTACGTTATTTTCCTTCTCCTGCATTGCATAGCATCATTCAAACATTCAAAACTTCTCTCTTTTATCCTTAAAAAGAATTAGTTTCTTGCCACACACTACCACTAGTCCCTGTCAGCACTGCACAGGTCCCTACTACCCGGAGTATTCGATGTGCAAGAATTTGTGCGCTACTGCCTCACATTTTTCGAGTCACTCGTCTACTCCACTCACCGTGTACGTTCCACGAGCGGTGGGAACCTTTATCCTACCCGTGTCAACTCACACATAGAGATTAGGACACTCCTTGGACCAACCATTTAGGATGTAAATAAATGCAAAACTTTTCGTTAAATAAAATGTGCATTGTATCTAGGCGACCCTGGGCCATCTATCAAAATTCCTCATCTTGGCCTATCTAGGTAACCTACCCATCATTGCGATCCATTTTGGTCTACCCTTCATCCCGACCCGCTTTGGTCAAAATCCCACCATCCTTTGGCCTCTTAGGACAACTTTATCTACCTTTGACCTCCTAGGTCAACCTTTGACCGCCTAGGTCAGCCTTACCACCCTTTGACCTCTTAGGGCAAATTTGACCCCCTAGGTCAACCTTTGACCTCCTAGGTCAACCTTATTCTCCTTTGACCTCCTATGTCAACCTTTGACCCCCTACGTCAACTTTATCTACCTTTGACCTCCTAGGTCTACCCTTGACCTCCTAGGTCAACCTTACCACCTTTGCCCCCTTAGGTCAACTTTATCGTCTTTGACCTCTTAGGTCTACCCTTGACCGCCTAGGTCAACTTTATCCGCCTTTTACCTCTTAGGCCTACCCTTGACCTCCTAGGTCAACCTTATCACCTTCGACCTCTTATGTCAGCCCTCGACCTCTTAGGTCAACCTTTGACCCCATAGGTCAACCTCATCCGCCTTTGACCTCTTAGGTCTACCCTTGACCGCCTAGGTCAACTTTATCCGCCTTTGACCTCTTAGGTCTACCTTTGACCTCCTAGGTCAACCCTATCACGTTCGACCTCTTAGGTCACCCCTCAACCTCTTAGGTCTACCCTTGACCGCCTAGGTCAACTTTATCCGCCTTTGATCTCTTAGGTCTACCCTTGACCTCCTAGGTCAACCTTATCACCCTCGACCTCTTAGGGCACCCCTCGATCTCTTAGGTCAACCCTTGACCGCCTAGGTCAACTTTATCCACCTCCGACCTCTTCGGTCAACCTTTGACCCCCTAGGTCAACTTAATCATCTTTGACCTCTTAGGTCAACCTTTGACCCCCTAGGTCAACCTCATCCTCCTAGGTCAACCTTATCACCTTTGACCTCTTAGGTCAACCTTTGACCCCCTCGATCAACATTATCACCCATTGACCTCTTAGGTCAACCTTTGACCTCCTAGGTCAACCCAATCACCTTCGACCTCTTAGGTCAAACTTGGACTCCTAGGTCAACCTTATCCGTTTTCGACCTCTTAGGTCAATCTTTGATTCCATAGGTGAACCCAATTACCTTTGGTCCTAACCCCCTTAGGTCGAACCGTCATCTTGACCCACCTAGGTCATTATTTGACCCACCGTCGTCCAGACCAACCTAGGTCAACCAGTTTAGGTCCAACTTGTCCGTCTTAGGTTAAAACTACCCCTTCACCTTTGACCCGTCAAGGTCAACCCGCGACCCTCTTAGGTCGACTTACCTATCTTGGATCCATCTAGGTCAATCTCCAACCTTCCTTAGTCCACCAACCCGAATAGGTCAACCTTAGACCCGCTTAGGTCAAACCATGTCTATCCCGCTTAGATCATCCCATAGGCGAACCGCTATAACCCGCTATCTTGATTCATTCACCATATAGGTCAATCCAACCCTTCTCATTTAGGTCGACCTATCCTTTACCCATCTAGGTCAACCCACCATTATCGTCGCATCCTAGCTTCAACCATTTCTTGTCTCAAACATTAGGTCAAACCTTAGGTCAAATTTAGGTCAAACCTTAAGTCAAACCTTACCCGATTCCTATAGGTCTTCCTCACCCATGCTTGACTACAGACTGAGTCATCTCCCTCTTTTTGACCCCTATGGTCATCTCTCAGCTCTTTTTAAAAGTCTAACTTGACTCGAACTACGGCGACCTGAGCCTCTTATTGTGTGGGACCTCTCCCTCATGGTAAGGGGAACGTAGGCAACTTCGGCCCCGTCAAACTTTCAAATTCTTGTCAAAATGCATTTCAAAGTGTGGAGGCCGACTCTTTTCCAAAAGTGATTTTATAACGATGCCTTGTCATTAATTATAAATCTAAGCTCAATTCAAAGACATAATTCCCCCACAACTATTGTAGATCCTGCATCATGTCTGTTGAAAGGAACATCGAAGTTGCAAATGAAGCTATTACCCAAGGTCTCGAGACAACTCTCCACACCAATACTGATCTCAATGAGCAAGCGCTCCATTTCGAGACCATCCTCAACGAGCAAGCAACCCTCTTCCGGACCGCTCTCGACGAACAAGAAGCCTACTTTGAGACTGTCCTCCTCAAGCAAGTCGACCGCTTTCAAAAAGAGATGTGCAAGGCTCTAAAGGACACCGAGAAGTGCCTTCACTCTGATATTTATTGCATTTATGATTACCTCGGCCGAGTTCTCCCTCTTGCTCAATTTTAACACCCGTACGCTCCTCAAGTGTATGGGCCATCACAGATTTACCTCGTTGGGATGCCTCCTAAGACTACTCATCAACGACAGGTACCGGTACCTAAACCACCCTCAAAGACAGTTCGGAAGGACGAACACGAGTACAATGACTTGGGTATGGCGTTAGCCAAACTCTTCAAAAGTCTAGTTCAAGCCGGCAAGTTGTCTCCTTTGTTCAACTATGAACCAAGTAGGGTGAAGCAAGGCTTGGATCCCTCTAAACACTGCCAATACCACCAGTACATTGGGCATGACACCGAAGATTGCCTCCAATTGAGGAGAAAGATTCAAAGCCTCATTGACAGCGGAGCCATCACCCGCCAACGGAATACATGGGCATGGGCAAAAGAGGAAATTGGGGCTACCTCCTTTAAATAAAAGAAAAGAAAAGGGTCATTCAGTCTTCGTAGGTTCTAGAGTGTCCTTAGTCAAAAGTCCACCTTGGACGATTTTTGTTTTTTTAAGTAAAAGTCCACCCCGGACTAGTCAGTTTAAATCTTTTAGTTCCAATAAAAGGGTCTTTATTTCTTTTCTTTTCTCTCTAGACTTGAGGCATAAGCTTGCATATATCAATTTCATGAAAATTGTCTTATTCACCATTTTCTCTTGATTGCTATATCTTTATATGATGAATTAATCTTAATCTTACTCATTAATGATGACTCATTAAAAGGTAAATGGACCCACAAACCATTCACATAACTAAGTAAACGATTAATCTCAAAATAACAAATGCTTCGATCAATTGGGATGAACAAATCACTTTCTCTTCTCTCTACATTCTACCCCCATGCACTCTCTCTATACACTCACCCCTTATACACACTTCATGTACACTCTCTATATACACCTTCTCCCATACACTATCCTCATACGCCTCTCATCCCACCATTAGACCCCTTTTTATAAGGTCGTGACAAAGAAATGGACTGCGGTTGCTCATCATCAAATAGACATCCATGCTGCCACAATTTAAAGGGTTGGTTTGTTCCCTTCATGAGTACTACATGCCGTTACACTGGGGCTGTCTGTATTCCATCGCAAATGTAAGACAAGTGCACGAAGTCATTCATGCCATTAATTGGTGCACGTGATAATCCAATGGAGCTCTACCGGTGAAAATCAAGGGGCTAGGATGCCCGCCGCCAGCAAAAGGCCGCTTGAACTATAAGGAAGCTACCTCGCAATCGAGAGAGGCGAAAGCAAACTAGGGGCTTGTCTTGCCAAATGTTTCATGTACAAATATAAAAACAAAAATATATGGCTCGCTAGGTTGAAACCCAAAAGGGCGACCTAGGCAAAAGTTAGAGCATTGCACAAAAAGAAGCCCGCTAGGTTGAAAACCCGAAAGGGCAGCCTAGGAAAAAAAAAAGGGTGTGCACAAAGAGATAAAATAAAAAAGAAAAAGAAAAATAGAAGGGGCTATCACCATGGAAAAGTAAAAGTCCCATTTTGTTTTCACCTCAAATGTTCTATTTTCCTTTCTTTCCTTACAAAGAAGATAAACGGCAGCAACCCATGACAACTACGATGGAGCAATCCACTGCAACAACTACAAAGGAGTAATCCACCGCAATGAGCTACAAAGAACAACTCACCTCAAACGAACCTCACACCCCTAAACTCAAAACCCAACTTCATCGTCAACCGGGCAACCACTCAAAGCGAAACATAACCTACCTTGGGCCAACTTTCTTTCTTTTCTTTCCTCCCACACATACCCACTGAAACCCGACACCATCGTCAAGCGGGTCATCCCCGAACTACACGGACCTGAGCTCCTCACCTTTAGGAGAACGTAGGCAACCTCCCGTTTCGGTCCAAAATATACACAACCCACCTTGAACCAATTTCCTTTCTCTTCTCTCTTCCCCATATATTTCTACTTCTGATCTCTTCACTCATAATTGATCAAAACATTTATTATTTCGAGACTACTTGTCTAAAACATAATCATAAGATGCATAACTAATCAACGAGGTCCATTCTCGAACAATCAAATGAGAATCTTGAATAAAACAATTTTCAAATGTCTCGACAAGTCTTCCGTTCTACAATCTAGGAAAGAGCTAAACACTTACTTTCTATCAAGCAGGGGCTTCCTCCCTTTTGTACATATATACACTCAGTTGCCCAAAGAGTCAATATGTGAGTACTATCTCTCTCTCTCTTACTCTCCCCAAAATGCCCCCGCATATTTACAAACAATTCTTTTTTCCTTTTTTGAGTCGACTGAATGATTTCAAAAAAAAAAAAAAAAAAATGATGATGCAAAAGAGATGCCCGCTAGATTGAAAACCCGCAAGGGCGGTCTAGGCAGAAAAAAGGGTGCGTCTTAAAGGAGGTAGGATACCCCGCTCTACACCCTTATCGGACTGGGGCGTCCCCAACAGAATGGGTTGACTATGTGTTTTCTCGGAGAATACCGAGGTCCCAACAAGAATATACTTAGAAGAAGGGCATCCCTCATCATCAAGCTTGACGTAGAGTTTCTCAAAGGAGGGAGGGTACCCGCTCACTAAATTAGATAACCCCCAACGGAATGGGTCGACTATGTGGTTTCCCAGAGAATACCGAGGCATCAACAAGGATACACTTAGAAGAAGGGCACCCCTCATCGTCAAACTCGGCACGCGACGACCTATTTGGATTGATTAGAATCATAATTAATTATAAGGCATCTGTATAAGATCATAACACTTTCATAAAGTTTTCTCCTCCCCGACACTTTATAAACCCGCACTCTCGGTTTCCACAAAATTGTAAAAACATCTTCGGTCCGTCCGGGACCCATCTATGAGATTCCCAGAGTTGACTCGGTCCTTTACCCTATCTCCTACACTTTAGGGAACCTTTAGGGCTAAACCCTCAACTCTTTAGGTCCCGAACCTACCCGGTGAGTTTTACCTAGATTACATCATAACCCCTTAGTTCGACCTTCCGCAAGTTTGTAGCATGACCCCTTAGGCCTTAAACCGGTTCTACCCAGACCTTCAAACCTAAAACCGGTTAGCCAAAGCCAAGTCCTTAGGATGAACCATTAGGTCCCGAACCTACCGGTCCCAAGCCTACCCGATCTCCTAGATCTCAAACCTACCAACACATACTCGTCCTTACCCTATCTAGACCATAGCTCTCTTATCCTCCTAGGTCCAGCCTCTTAGATCTACCCAGTCTAACCTGTTGAACGATCCCTTAGATCCCAAGTCCATGCAAGGCCGCCAAACACCTACCTTATAAGTCTCTAGCATATCCGATTCACACCTTAGGTCTCAACTCCTAAACCCTTTGGATCACAAAACTGTCTACCCTCTAAGTCTATAACCTTAGAGCTCGTCCCTTAGAACTCTTTAGTTCCCAAGCCTTCTTGGTCTGACCAACTAAATCTATGTTATCCATACTTCTTGGGTCTAAACCCCCTTACAAACCTAGTGTTACCCATTAGCCGCGAGAGACTACCTAGCCTGACCTTCACCCCTTAGGTCTCCAACCTACTTAATCCAAGTCGAGTCCAAACCTCGAACCTACGCGATCCTCTCCTCAAACTCCCCATAGATAGTACACAAACTCCCACTCTTACCAGGAAAAGAAAAAACAGAGCCGACTACAGACGTGGCCACGTGGCCACTTATGATCTTGGAAGATATGGCCACGCGGCCAACATTGATCCGGGCCTTGCCATTGCCATGCGGCCAACATCGCTCCATGCAGAAATCCAGTTTGTTTCCTCCCACTCCGTAACGGGTACATGCAACTACGCACCTGCCCCGTCCCGTGGCTCGTGCATTGTATAAAATTAGGAACATTTGTAAAATAACTAGTTTGCACAAGTAGGCTCCCACAATAAAATTGCATTTTAGAACATAATATACATACATACATTTTGAACATCTGTTCTATATATACATATCCCTCTGCTCTCTACTAGCCATAACAGTGTAGGGAATAAAGATGGAAAGATGGGCCCCGCCTAATCAGAATCCTCCTCCGTGGTGTCCCCACGCCGCGCTATAGCTCGAGAGCTACCGGCACCCGAACTCCATCCCCAGACCGCTCGACCACCAGTGTGAGAAGAGCCCGCACCGTTTGGATACCTCTCACGATGCTGAGGTTAAGCAACGTCGTCCCTCTGACAAGTACATGAATGGTACACCTCCTTCAGTAAGCGCATCAACATGTTCTCCTGCCGGGCTGAACGGATATATGCCTCCCGAGTCACCTGAAAGGGAAGCTAAGGTAATGATTACAGTGCAGAAAGAAATAAGTGTGTGCGAACATGACTAATATAAAGCACAAAATCCGTACCCCAGCGTCGGGCGGAGGAATGAATGTCTCCTCAACAAGATCTGCATCAGTCGGCTCCAAGCTAAGCTCCACCTCCCGGCCGCCCCTCATCACTCTCACGCTACTTGAGCGAAGGGGCATGTCAACCAAAGGCCGACTCCGACCAACATACCGGGCCGAGCTCGATCCCTCTCCCGATAACATCCTAGCCCGAACCTGAGGGCTGATCAGCCGTGTCCGCACGTAGCCGGCATAGTCGTCACTCCCTCTATAATGCTCTACCGGAGTGGGAGCCAAGAAATTCGCCAACCTCGCGGGACGGAGCATATCCCGAGGAGGGTCATAAGGAGCCCACGGTAACACACCAGCCCTATGCTGACGAACCACCCTCTCTCCGAGATACATGGCCTCCCCGGTGAGACCTACAAGCAGAACCCTAGAAGCGGTCAACTCCACTACATAGGGACCCACCGAAGCCTCATTAGCCGGACTCCATGGGTAAAATCTGACCCAGACAGGCTCAGACATCGTAAAATCCCTCCTCAGATCGGCGGCATCCACCGTCTTCCTGTCCCGGTTCCTGTGGGGAGGAGCCCTGTTGCCCTTGCACCAGTAAGACATGATGGGAACAACCTTGTTGGCACTCATCACCAACTGAAAAGGGACGACACCGAAGATCTCGTACATCCACACCTGTGAATTACAATGAGAGAGACATTTCAGACCAAAAGATAGAGCAGAAATCCCAACAAATGAACAGGAGAGCAGTCAAGAGCATACCTCAAATGCGAACTGAAACCCGTCAAAGGCCGACAAGCTAGCCCTCGAGCAATGGTCCAATGCCCGGTAAATCTCAGCCAAACCGGCTCCACCCCAAGAAATCCCACCGACTAGGTCCAAGTCCACAAAAGCCCCTAGCAGTGAGTACCGGCAGACAGTAGCCCCACTGGGAAACAAGATCTCTGAAAAGCTGTACCATAAGAGCAGCCAGACCAAGCAATCCAAATCATATTCCCCCCTACCAAAGGCCTCAATAGCCATCTCCACCAAATGGTTCACCTTCCCGGCCTCCACTCTATAACCCTTAACACCTCCTCCTAGACCAGTGTCGACTCCCAACAGAGCCTACCTATAGTCCCGCTGCTCCGCCAAGCTCTCATCAAAAGGAAAGGGGTAGCAGTAAACGTTAACCCCGTGATGGCCGCGAAATCCGTCGGCGTGATGGTAATCTCTCCCCAACTGAAGTGGAAGGTATGGGTGGTGTCCCACCAGAACTCCCTGCACACCTCTATCACCGCCGCCACCTTCAGGGTGCCCCCAACCATGCGGACACTGTCAAAGAATGGGCCAAACCCCATAGCCTCGATCCGAGCACGCAAACCGCCCGGTCCCTCCGGCAGAGACGCCCACAGTTTGCCCACAGTCACTGTGGACCCACGAGCCATGATCCTCTGCAGGTAAACACAGCACAGGTATGTTACACTCCTAGCAATTTACATTTCTAGCAATCTACATTTCAAGCAAATTACGATTCTAGCAATATATATATTGTGTACAAAAGTGCGAAAAATGTGAAAGTGCGAGGAGCGAAAATTTGAAATTTACCTCTCGTGTCTCCGGAAGGCCCATCGACCAGTGACGCTCTGAGTCGATGTAGAAGTCGTAGTCTTGATCAAATGTTGACCGAAGAAGGCCATCGCGAAAGTTCCGAGTCGCCGCTCGTGGTCTCAAACCGCCCCGTGGAATCAAGGGCGCTGCTTCAAAACCCGCTCCTGGGTCAGCCCCTACATTTCCCTCGCCCTGAGCATCACCGTGCCCCTCTCCTTGTTTCTCTTGTTGTGGAAGCATATACCCACCTTGGCCCAAAAAATCCCTAAATAATTCCTCATTGATCCAATCTACCATAGTTTCAAGAAATATGTGAAATGAAGTCTTCAAAATTATCAAAATCTAAGCTTTCTCTCTCTAAAAACTCAATTTTCTCTCTCTAACTCATCAACAATGGAGGAAGGAAGAAGAAGAAAGAAGAAAAGAAGGAGAAGAAGGAGGGTTTCTGGTGATGTGACCAAGGAGTCAGCCCGACGGCGACCTTGGCCACGCGGCCACTTATGCCCTCGCAATCTCAGCCGTCAGATCAGCGATCCGCGTGAAGGAGATCTGACCATTCAGCGTTCTTGGCCACGCGTCCACTATTGCAATTCAGTGAGTTTGGCCACGCGGCCAACCTTGTCCCTTCAGATAAAATTCCATTTTTGCCCCTGATCTTTTCCCTTTGACTCATTTTAGGTGCCCTTAGCACTATTTTGACTGACATTCGTTACCTTTGGGTACGGAAAGCCCCTTAAAGTTTCCATTCTTCACCGAATATTTGCTTAGGATTCGTATGATTACAGAGACTTCGGCGCCTCTATGTCATACGCATCCTAGATCGATCGTGGTTGGCAGAGACCCTGGCATTTCTAATTACGAGAGATCCATCATCTATTATTTTAACGCGATCGGCAGAAACCCGGGCGTTTCTGATTGCGTTTAAAATTTCCAAACATTTGCTTAGGGTCCGTATGATTGCAGAGACTTCGGCGCCTCTATGACATACGCATCCTAGATCGATCTCGATTGGCAGAAGCCTCGGCGTTTCTGTTTGCGAGAGATCCAGCATCTATTATTTTAGCATTTCCTAATATTTGCTTAGGATTCGTATGGTTGTAGAGACTTCGGCGCCTCTATGACATACGCATCCTAGATCGATCGTGATTGGCAGAAGCCTCGGCGTTTCTGTTTGCGAGAGATCCAGCATCTATTATTTTAGCATATTTGCTTAGGATTTGTATGGTTGTAGAGACTTTGGCGCCTCTATGACATACGCATCCTAGATCGATCGCGATTGGCAGAAGCCTCGGCGTTTCTGTTTGCGAGAGATCCAGAATCTATTATTTTAGCATTTCCTAATATTTGCTTAGGATTCGTATGGTTGCAGAGACTTCGGCGCCTCTATGACATACTCATCCTAGATCGATCATGATTGGCAGAAGCCTCGGCGTTTCTGTTTGCGAGAGATCCAGCATCTATTATTTTAGCATTTCCTAATATTTGCTTAGGATTCGTATGGTTGTAGAGACTTCGGCGCCTCTATGACATACGTATCCTAGATCGATCGTGATTGGCAGAAGCCTCGGCGTTTCTGTTTGCGAGAGATCCAGCATCTATTATTTTAGCAGTCACCGAATATTTGCTTAGGATCCGTATGATTGTAGAGACTTCGGCGCCTCTATGACATACGCATCCTAGATCGATCGCGATTGGCAGAAGCCTCGGCGTTTCTGTTTGCGAGATATCCAGCATCTATTATTTTAGCAGTTTCCTAATATTTGCTTAGGATTTGTATGATCGCAGAGACTTCGGCTGTAACGACCCGAAAACCTGTATCAATTTTCTTAGTAAAAATTTGTTTATTTATTTAATTAATTATTTGTGCGTGCATTTTAGTGTTTCATAATATTTTATGCCTAGCATTTTAATCGATCATTTGTGCTAGTGTAGAGTTAGTAAGTCATAGTTAATGGTGGGGAGTATGGGTTTAATTGTTCTTGGTAGTAGTAGAAGGGCCTCGGTGTAACATTTTGTTTTAATAATCATCCTCCTTCCTCCTCCCTCACCTCACATTTTCATTTCCCTCTCTCTCCTCCATGGTTGGGTAGAAAAGGTAAGATTTCTCTCCTCCTTCTCTCTTCTTTTTAGCCATCTTCCTCCCATTATTTCTCATTGCTCATTCTTTGAAAAATGTTTAGATCGTTGTTAGGATCGTAGAGATCAAAGAAATTTCGAATTCCGTCAACTTTGATAAAATTCAAGTAAGTTACTTTTCCCCCATTTATGCTAAAAATGTTCATCCTTAGCTCATTTGATGCTCTATTTGTTATATATTGCTTCTTGGGTTGATTTGGAATTGATTTGCATTTTATCCATTTTTGTGAAATTTTAATGTTTGAATCATCTCTTGAATTGGGTAGTCTAGATAATGTTATATGAGTCATTTTAGACTTGGAAGTTGTTTTGGTACATTGGTATACTAGTTAGAAGGTTTGATTTTTGATTGAGTGGTGTTTTGGTAAGAAAATGGAAGAACCCAGGTCATTTCTGCCGATTTCCGGCAAGACAGGGGTTGTTGGCGACCGCCCACATTTGGGTTGGGCGACCGCCCATGTTGGTGTTGGGCGACCGCCCACGTTGGCTGAACTGAAGGTCTTTATTTTTGATTGTTTTTCGAAGTCAGCTTGGTCTGGGCTCGGGGTACCATTCTAGTTAACTTAAGTTAATACCGTGGAACACTTTAGTGCTTGAGATTGGTTCCTTTGTGAACAATGGTGTTATGGAATTTGATCAAGTATTGTTGGGAATGTTTGGGCATCTTATGATGTGTTCGTGATTGTTCCAATCGAATTGATTTTGGAAGCCATGGAAGAAATTGTTGTTCTTGAAGTAATTTGTGAAGATTAGGTGATGGATTGTTGGATTGGCATGATGAGTTATGTGTTGTTTGATATATTTGGAGTTAAATGGGGTTTTAATGGAGTTAGAATTGGTTTGGGTCGAGCTCCACAATGGTGGGGAGGTATAAGGGTTGTTATATCAGGATTTAGGACAAAAGGAGTGAAATTCGGGTGTATTTTGGGGTCTGGGCGGTCGCCCACTTAGTTTTGGGCGACCTCCCACTTAATCAGCCTCATTTAGCTTGGTATCAGGGTTCCGGGCGACCGCCCACTCAATTCTGGGCGCCCGCCCACTTTTTCCAGAATTTAGGTCGATCTTCCGGAGGCCATAACTTATTCGTCCGGACTCCGTTTTAGGCGTGTAAACTATCGTTTCGAAGCACTCTTCGAGTAATACAAGATGGGATAGGTTTTTCAGTTAAGTTCTAAGTTTTATACTTCGGGATTTTATTGGGTGTTCGAGGTTAAGAGGAGTTGTATCGATCCATTGTGATCAAGTTTTGCAAATCCAATTGAGTGAATTTGTTGAGTTGTTGTGATCACCTTTGTGATGTATTTGAGTATCCCCTACTTTGATATCCTTTAATTGAAATTTATTGCACTGATCGAATTGATTTTAGGATAAGACTTGGACTAGGTTTAGGCAATGTCTTATAGTACTTAGAGGGTTGTTGTTGAACACCAAAGTGTAGGGTTTGGTCCACTTGTAATCGTGTACTAATAGGTATAAATTTTTGGATTCGTTTGGGGTGTTTAGAATTGGTTCGTTATAAATGGATGTAAAGAGTGAATTGGCAATTGAGCACCTGCGGGTTTGATTAGCCTTAAGGTGTATTTATTCGGATTTCCTATTTGGAATTCCAGATGTAAAGAGATGGTTGAGTTCCTGGTCGTACTACTCTTTATGAGTAGACGTTAGGGTCACCTTGGTAATGGTCATTGTGCTATTAGTGAGCGACCGTTTAGGTTGTACTCTTTATGAGTAACTTGTGGGTATCATCTTTGGAATGTATCTGGTATGGTTCCTTATTATGGAATTATCGTATTTAATAATCATTGTTGTTGGGCTCCTTATGAGTAATTCCGTTTATCGTTGCTGTACTCTTCATGAGAAACTCTTGTTATCGTTGTTGTTAAACTCTTCATGAGTAACCGATGCATCTTTTGTTGGTGTTGTATGCTCTAGGCACGTTTTGTAAAACGATTAATGTTATTTATATTAAAGATATTGAATGTTTGATTATTATATCCTTTGCATGTTTATTATAATAATCCCCGTCCCTGATAATTATGATTAATTGTTAGTATAAGTTTAATAGATAATCATATGATGATTATGGTGTATGGGATACAATTAAACTTAGGGGTATTTGTTGGAGACCAAATACTGGACTGACCCATATGAGATTTATGTCATGGTCACAATGTCATAATTAAGTCTCATATAGTTATATTACTGGAATCTTTAGACCTGAGATTATCACAGTCTTCCACTTGATGAACATTACGTTTGACATATTCAAACGTTACCCCTAACCGGGTAGCTATAAAGAATATGATTGGCGTAATCGAATTCATGTAGGGAAAGGTAATAATTCTAGATGGGATTTGTTCCTCGTAAAGAGAGATGTCAAGCTCTGGCCACTCGATGAATGGTATTGATAAAATGCATGGCCGTGCTCAAATATGATTTGTACTATCAATACATTCGGGATCGAGAAAGCATTGAACATTGTAAGTTGACCATTGACCATGGCTTACGTTCAATAGACATCGTGAACAAAGAGAGTGTAATATGTTCTATAATGGATTTGCGAACTTTAACAAGTTATATTAATTGGGTAATCATGATGGCTTGCTAGAGTCCGCTCATGATTCATGGGTACAAATGGTTTTGGACTCATTGCCAACTTAATATAAACCTATGGGGTCACACACAAAAGGACGAATTGTTTAAAAGGCTAAAATCGGAATTCTGGTGGTGCTCGGCCGAGCACCTCATATGACTCGGCCGAGCATGGGAAATCAGAAGGTCAGATTTTTTGGAGCAAAGGTGCTCGGCCGAGCACCTTAAAGGACTCGGCTGAGCAGGCCCTGTTCGGGCCCAATAACTGATTTCGTGTTGTGACGGGTTTTAACCTATTTCTCCTAAAAGGTTTAGGACTAATAAGTATATAAACTCCTAACAACGACCTAATCAGTAGAGATTGATTCCATATCAATTAGAGAGCCTCCAAGAGAGAGAAAAAAAAGTTCTTCTTCTTCCTCAAGAACAAGAACATTGATTTTTCATATAGCCTTCATAATAGAAAGATTTTCTATTGGGTCTAGCAATCCGGTTCAAGAATCGTTCTTGAAATTCGTCCACGTGTGGATAAACATAGAGGGCGTTGGCATCAACTCCTTCAAAGTTCGTGATCCAAGTTTTGCGGCCGTTCCTACGTTCGTGATTCGAAGAAGCGCGAAGAACAAAGATTGAAGATCTCAGAATTTTAAAGCTCTGTCACGGTTAGTGTTCTAAATTCATCTCCATATTAATTTAATCATCGTGATCGGATCTAGGCTTTTGGGTTTATTCCGCTGTGCATGATTGCACAAAACCCAACAGTGGTATCAGAGCCCCGTTCATCATGATTATTTTAATATTATCATGTTAATTATATAATTGGATTATATGTATTAGCATGCTATGTGAATTTAGATTCAAGATGTTTATGTGATCTGAGTTTTATGTTTGTATATGAGATATATTGAAATCATAAAATCGCACCGTTTAAATACTTATGAGGGATCTAAGATTGCAATAATAATTTGATTATTATGTTCCTATAGATTATCAAAAATTAATTGATTGATTTGTTGATAATATTTGATTCATGAATAAATCGTTTATTCAAGGCTTCGATGAACATGATGATTTGATCATCATGAATACCAAATCCTAGATGAATCGGGAAAGCAATTTAAGAATTAAAATTCGAAAATCTTGATCTGATGCTGGTGCTCGGCCGAGCAGTCTATAAGACTCGGCCGAGCAGAGTCGTCAGAAGGGAGGGTTTTCTGGAACGCAAAGGCGCTCGGCCGAGCACCTTAAAGGACTCGGCCGAGCAGAATGATTTTGGACAGAATTTGTTTTTCAGATGGCTGATTTTAGAAACTGTGTTTCCTGAAATTAAATGTCTTGTTTGAAATCGCTTTGGATTGAATTTGTTTGTCAGATGGCTGGTTTGAGAAACCGTGTTTCCTGAAAACAAATTTCAATGTCAAAGTAACAAATTGAAGGGACAAAAGAATTTAGAATCAAGTTACTTTATGTAAGGGAATGTGGATGCCTATTGGCTTAGTTTCGACCTTACATAATTGTTTCTTCTAGTTTCTAAATTTGGTACGGGATTGTGGATGCCTTCTGGCTTAGTTTCGACCGTACAATCGTGCTCTCAATAATGTGTTAGAGAATTATCCCCATAAATCAATCACATGAAATCATAGTTTAATTAATTGGATTGATTAAATTATTAACCGATGCTTTATGTGTTTATATTATGTGACTATAAACATTTACCATGCTATATGTTGTGAACCTTCTTTAAAATTTAAGTTCCGTGCCAATCCATGATTAAAACACTTATGAGTACGTGGGTAGTTTTATGTGGGTTACGCCCTAGCGTAGGTGCATTGATTCTATCCATTTATGAGCAAGATGAGGAAACAGTGATTCCTATACGTTTAAAATGGTTTAACTTAATTAGGCTATCAAAACAGTTTTGGGCCTAAGGCACAGATGAGATTAAAACATGTTAGATATATGATATCTAAAATCTCATAAAAGATCTAAGAGTCATATATGATGTGATTGACAAGGAGTTGTCTACCTAAATAACTTATTTTGAGCAGTCGTGCCCTAGCCGACTCAAAGTTAAGTGAAATATGGATCTTAGCCCATTTAAATTATATGATGCATTGGATGCATTTGAAGGTTGTATAATTTAGTGGGAGTATTTATGAAATACTATTAATTTAATATCTTTAATTAAAATCGGTACTTATATTTAATTATATGTTTGCATAATTGTAGATAATGGCTCAAAGTACAAATTTATCACTGCGATCTATCCTTGAGAAGGAGAAACTTCAAGAAAATGGAGCTAACTACACGGATTGGATCCGTAGCCTTAGAATTGTTCTAAAGCATGAGGACAAGCTCTATATTCTTGATGAGCCCGTTCCTGAAGAAGAACCTGCTTCTAATGCACCCAAGGATGAGAGAAACGCCTACAAGAAACATGTGAATGATTCTCGTGAGGTGGGTTGTCTTATGCTTGCGGCCATGTGTTCGGAGCTTCAGAAGATTCTTGAACACTTGGAATCATTTGACCTTGCTGCTACATTGAAAGATATGTTTCAAGAACAAGCAAGGCAAGAGAGGTTCGACACCATAGCTGCCCTAGTCTCATGCAAGATGAGCGATGGACAGTCTGTGAGCCCTCATGTTTTGAAGATGAAGGCTTACTTTGAGAAACTAGAGAGGCTAGGCCATCCAATTGATATTGAGTTGGCTACCGATTTTATTCTTAATTCATTGCTCAAAAGCTACAACCAGTTCATCATGAACTTTAATATGCATGGGATGGATAAGACTATGTCTGAATTGCATGGGATGCTTAAGCAGGCAGAAAAGAAAATCGGTAAAGAGACCGCTCATGTGCTCATGGTGTCAAAGGAAGGAAAGGGCCAAAAAGGCAAAGGAAAGGGTAAGGCAAAAGTTGTCAAACCTAAGATTGGCAAGGCAAATGTTGCCAATGCTATTGTGGCTAAACCTGCTTCCCAAAAGGATGCAATCTGTTTCCATTGAAATGAGATTGGACACTGGAAACGCAATTGCAAGGTTTACAAGGAAGAGTTAAAGAAGAAGAAGAGCAGTGGGACTGCATCTACTTCAGGTATCTATGTTATAGATATTCTACTTTCTACTTCTAGCTCCTAGGTATTAGATACTGGATGTGGATCTCACATTTGTTTAAATGTGCAGGGACTAAGGAATAGAAGGCTACTTAAAGATGGCGAAGTGGACCTACGCGTAGGGAATGGAGCAAGAGTTGCTGCATTAGCCGTAGGAACATATGATGTCATTTTACCTAGCGGATTAATTCTTGTTTTAAACAATTGTTATTACGTTCCGGATTTAAGTAGAAATATTATTTCAATTTCTTGTTTGGATAATGAAGGTTTGAAGTTTCTTATCGAAAATAAGAAGTTTTCTATTTATTTAAGTGATATGCTTTATTGTACTGCATGTTCATTTAATGGCCTTTATGTTCTTGATGTTGAAAGTGGCAATGATAAGAATGTTTATAATGTAAATAAGAAATCCAAACCTAATGATGTAAATCATACTTATTTGTGGCATTGCCGTCTTGGTCATATTAATGAGAAGCGTATCTCAAAACTCCATGGGGACGGACTTCTAGATTCACATGATTTTGAATCATATGAAACTTGTGAGTCTTGTTTACTTGGAAAGATGACTAAGGCACCTTTTACAAAGAGTAGTGAAAGGGCTAATGACTTATTGGCCCTCATACATACTGATGTGTGTGGACCAATGAGTTGCAATGCTAGGGGAGGATATCAATACTTCATAACTTTTATTGATGATTTTAGTAGATATGGATATGTCTACTTAATAAAACATAAAAGTGAATCATTTGAGATATTTAGAATATTTCAAAATGAAGTACAAAATCAACTTGGCAAAACTATTAAAGCACTTCGATCAGATCGTGGTGGAGAATATTTAAGCCAAGAATTTGACAATCATCTTAAAGATTGTGGAATTGTTTCACAATTAACTCTACCTGGGACACCACAATGGAATGGTGTGTCTGAACGGAGAAATAGGACTTTATTGGATATGGTCCGCTCCATGATGAGTCAAGTTGATCTTCCTTTATCCTTTTGAGGACATGCACTAGAAACTGCTGCTCTAACACTAAATAATGTTCCAACAAAATCTGTTCCAAAAACTCCACATGAGATGTGGACTGGAAGAAAACCTAGTTTGTCTTTCATGAAGATTTGGGGTTGTGAAGCTTTTGTTAAGAAACTCATATCTGACAAACTCACACCTTAATCTGATAAATGTATTTTCGTTGGTTACCCTAAGGAAACTAAGGGTTATTACTTTTACAACCGCGCGGAAAACAAAGTGTTTGTTGCCCGTCATGGTACCTTTTTAGAGAAAGAGTTTCTCTCCAAAGAAATTAGTGGGAGTAAAATTAATCTCGAAGAGGTTCGAGAACCCGAAAATAATATGGAACTGATTGTTGGATCTGAACAAGCCTCACAAGGAGTTGTGGAACCTGTTCAGAATACTCAAGTTCCTCGCAGAACTGGTAGAGTACGATCTGAACCTGAGAGATATGGATTTCTCATGACGGATAGCAATGAAGTAGAAGTCATAGTTGATGACGAACCTACTTCCTACCAAGAAGCGATGTCCGCTCCTGATTCAGAAAAATGGCTTGGAGCCATGGAATCTGAAATTAAATCCATGTATGATAATCAAGTTTGGAACTTGATTGATGCGGCCGAAGGTGTAAAAACCATAGGATGCAAGTGGGTTTTCAAAAAAAAATTGACATGGATGGAAAGGTGCATACTTATAAAGCTAGACTTGTAGTGAAAGGATATAGGCAGATTCATGGAATCGACTATGATGAAACCTTTTCGCCCGTAGCAATGATCAAGTCTATAAGAATTTTACTTGCCATAGCCGCATATTTTGACTATGAGATATGGCAAATGGATGTCAAAACAGCGTTCCTTAACGGGAACTTACTTGAGGATGTTTATATGACACAACCTGAAGGTTTTGTAATTCCAGAAAATTCTAATAAAGTATGCAAATTGCAACGATCCATTTATGGATTGAAGCAAGCCTCTAGGAGTTGGAATCTTCGGTTTGATGAATCGGTCAAAGAGTTTGGCTTCATCAAGAACGAAGATGAACCTTGTGTATACAAGAAGATTAGTGGGAGTGTAGTATTATTTATAGTACTATATGTTGATGACATATTGCTCATTGGAAACGACATTCCTGCACTACAGTCTGTAAAGACTTGGTTAGGAAAGTGTTTTTCTATGAAAGATATGGGAGAAGCCGCTTATATCCTTGGCATTAAGATCTATCGTGATAGATCCAAGAAATTGATTGGTTTAAGTCAAGATACATATATTGATAAAGTTCTTAAGAGATTCCGCATGGAAAACTCTAAGAGAGGAAATTTGCCAGTAGGTCATGGCATATCTCTAAGCAAGAATCAGTGTCCTAAGACAACTGATGAGCGTGAGAGAATAATTGGGATTCCATATGCTTCTGCAATTGGATCAATCATGTATGCCATGATATGTACTAGACCCAATGTCTCGTATGCTTTGAGCATGACGAGTAGATACCAATCAAATCTTGGTGAAAATCATTGGATTACAGTCAAGACGATTCTTAAGTACTTACGAAGGACTAAAGATTCGTTCTTGGTGTATGGAGGTGTGGAAGGTGATCTTGTAGTAAGTGGTTACACAGATGCAAGCTTCCAAACCGACAAGGATGATTTTAGATCGCAATCTGAATTTGTATTTGTGCTTAATGGAGGTGCTGTTAGCTGGAAGAGTTCTAAGCAAAGTACTGTCGCAGACTCTACAACTGAAGCTGAGTATATTGCTGCATCAGATGCTGCTAAAGAGGCTGTTTGGATCAAGAAGTTCATTACTGAACTAGAGGTGGTTCCTAGCATTACTAATCCAATAGACCTTTATTGTGATAATAATGGTGCTATTGCCCAAGCAAGGGAACCAAGAAACCATCAAAAGTCCAAACACATACTTAGGCGTTACCATGTCATTCGAGAAATCATTAATAGAGGTGACGTGAATATATGCAGAGTATCAACTGATGATAACATTGCCGACCCATTGACAAAGGGTCTTCCACAAGCAAAGCATGATGGTCATGTTAGGTCTATGGGTATTCGATACATTAATTAGGCCTAGTGCAAGTCGGAGATTGTTGGTGTTGTATGCTCTAGGCACGTTTTGTAAAACGATTAATGTTATTTATATTAAAGATATTGAATGTTTGATTATTATATCCTTTGCATGTTTATTATAATAATCCCCGTCCCTGATAATTATGATTAATTGTTAGTATAAGTTTAATAGATAATCATATGATGATTATGGTGTATGGGATACAATTAAACTTATGAGTATTTGTTGGAGACCAAATACTGGACTGACCCATATGAGATTTATGTCATGGTCACAATGTCATAATTAAGTCTCATATAGTTATATTACTGGAATCTTTAGACCTGAGATTATCACAGTCTTCCACTTGATGAACATTACGTTTGACATATTCAAACGTTACCCCTAACCGGGTAGCTATAAAGAATATGATTAGCGTAATCGAATTCATGTAGGGAAAGGTAATAATTCTAGATGGGATTTGTTCCTCGTAAAGAGAGATGTCAAGCTCTGGCCACTCGATGAATGGTATTGATAAAATGCATGGCCGTGCTCAAATATGATTTGTACTATCAATACATTCGGGATCGAGAAAGCATTGAACATTGTAAGTTGACCATTGACCATGGCTTACGTTCAATAGACATCGTGAACAAAGAGAATGTAATATGTTCTATAATGGATTCGCGAACTTTAACAAGTTATATTAATTGGGTAATCATGATGGCTTGCTAGAGTCCGCTCATGATTCATGGGTACAAATGGTTTTGGACTCATTGCCAACTTAATATAATCCTATGGGGTCACACACAAAAGGATGAATTGTTTAAAAGGCTAAAATCAGAATTATGGTGGTGCTCGGCCGAGCACCTCATATGACTCGGCCGAGCATGGGAAATCAGAAGGTCAGATTTTTTGGAGCAAAGGTGCTCGGCCGAGCACCTTAAAGGACTCGGCCGAGCAGGCCCTGTTCGGGCCCAATAACTGATTTCGTGTTGTGACGGGTTTTAACCTATTTCTCCTAAAAGGTTTAGGACTAATAAGTATATAAACTCCTAACAACGACCTAATCAGTAGATATTGATTCCATATCAATTAGAGAGCCTCCAAGAGAGAGAAAAACAAGTTCTTCTTCTTCCTTAAGAACAAGAACATTGATTTTTCATATAGCTTTCATAATAGAAAGAGTTTCTATTGGGTCTAGCAATCCGGTTCAAGAATCGTTCTTGAAATTCATCCGCGTGTGGATAAACATAGAGGGCGTTGGCATCAACTCCTTCAAAGTTCGTGATCCAAGTTTTGCGGTCGTTCCTACGTTCGTGATTCGAAGAAGCGCGAAGAACAAAGATTGAAGATCTCAGAATTTTAAAGCTCTGTCACGGTTAGTGTTCTAAATTCATCTCCATATTAATTTAATCATCGTGATCGGATCTAGGCTTTTGGGTTTATTCCGCTGCGGCATGATTGCACAAAAGCCAACATCTTTATGGTGGTTATTTGGTATGGTTCCCTACTTTGGAATCACTAGTTGTTTATCTAAGCTAGTATTTATTACTTGGCATTTATTTGAAAGCCCAGCTGGCATTTGTGTTTGTTTCGGGCGATGCGAAAGATTATAATGGCAATGAGCTGAGTCCATTATAATTCTTGACCATTGTTTTGCCCCATTATTACCCTCCTCCAGATTGGCCTTGGATGTGAGATGAGCTAGCCCCTTTGTGAGCATTATAGCTATTGGTTTTGGGCTTTGACTGTGTGTCAACGTCTCCTTGTTGTTATTGGTTCCGGTACCGGGGGTTTTCTCTTCAGCTTTTATGCTACTATGAAGATGGGTTGATTGGTTTCCTTCAGCTCTTATGCTGCTACGTTGATTGGATGTCTTCAGCTGTTTATGCTAACACGAAGATTGGTTGATTGGAATTGGTTCAAGCTGCGCAGCAATTGTTATATCCTTTGGTTTAAACCTTGGCTCAGTATCCTTTGTAACGTGTTTATTTCAGTCTTATGTGCTGCATGATGAGTTAGTCGTTATTTTCAACTGGTATGGGACGGTTGGCGATAGGGAACTTTCCCATTTGTTGTTATATGATTTACTTGCTCAGTTATATAATTGATTTGCATGATATTATGCCATGTAGTTGCATTTAGTAACTTACTGAGATTTTATCTCACCCCGTTTCTTGTTACAAATTATTTTTCCTTAACACCCCCCCCCCAGGAAAGCAAGTGGTATCGTTTGAGGTCCGTTGTATCGGGAGTCTTCTGAGCAGGTTGATCGCCTTTGGGGTAGTTGCTCTTCAGAGCCTCTTTGTATATGGTTGAAATGTCGTGGTCGTCCAGGGTTATGTATATACTGTTTTCCATTGGGAATTTATATTATTAACAGTTGTTCTTGCTTCCGCGTTTGTTTCTAGTCTCTGAGTTATAATCTCGTTGAGGTATTGTTTGTTGGTATTGGTTTTATAAGTTGAATTCACACGCCCGGTTTGGTATTTAGAATTTTTGAGATGTATATTGTAAATCTTATATTTATGGATTTTTGGAATTTCCGGGGTGTGACATCGGCCCCTCTATAACATACGCATCCTAGATCGATCGCGATTGGCAGAAGCCTCGGCGTTTCTGTTTGCGAGAGATCCAGCATCTATTATTTTGGCGGTCAGCAGAAGCCTCGGCGTTTCTGTTGCGAGAGATCCATCATGCATTATTTTAGCGTGATCGGCAGAAACCCGGGCGTTTGTGTTTGCGTTTACCTCAGCATTTATTACTCCACCTCGGAATTATTTAGACAACGTAGTCTTTATTGTCCCATTATCCCTCTTGCTTCAAATAACTTCATTTCCTAACGAATGTTCGTTCTTCATACTGAATAGTGCCCGTAGGTTTATTATCCCTAGCAGAAGTCCGATAGCTCGTTTTTCCCTAATCGCTCTGAACTACGACCGGCTTGATTCCTCCGAGGATACATAGAAAGCCTGAAAAGGTTCAGCCACCCGACCGACCTGGTCATCTATCATCCCCAGCAGATACACTTTCCCCAGCAGAAGACGTTGCTCCCCATCAAAGGACAATCATTCTCAATTTCCCCATCAGATTTGAACTACGATTCCCCCGCGGATACGTAGGTCGCCTGTCAAGGTTCAGCCGTTCCCTTACCTTTCATCTGTTTTGAAACTCATGTTTCAGAACGGATCCTTCTTTTATCGTCGACCCCACATTGCCTTGCAAGAAGCGTCACCGAGGGGCTACTGTTAGTACCCGACCTGAAAATGAGTTTATTAGGGCTTTACCAAAAATACAAGGACTTTATAGGAATTAGAAACCTTGTAAAGACTTGTCCCGGATTCCCGAAATACCTCATTTATGACAAAATCTATCAAAATAGGTAACTTATGGTTTCCTTAAAATCATGCAGAAACCCTATCTTAAGAATCAAGTCAGCCAGCAGAATTGGCCACGCGGCCAACCTTGCCACACCTCTACCTTGGCCACGCGGCCAACATTGTCACCGTCTTCAATCATGGCCAGGCGGCCAACCTTGCTCCGGATGATCCTGACCGTTAGATCTTCCCCTCAGTTTACTATATAAATCCATTCCAGTCTATTGGTTAAGGGCCGGAATTTGAGAGCTTTAAGTCCGAACTTTAGAGTTCTTAAACACAATTTTCTCCCTAATTAAGCGTTCAAACACTCAAGGAGATCAAGGTTTATTTCTTGCCAACATAGGTAAGTTTTCTAACTTTTTCTTCATGTTCTTGCATCATTTTTAATGTAGATATTTTATATTCATTTTTTTACATGTTTATTCATAGTTTCTTCATATGCTTGGCATGTTCATTCATATGTTCATAATATGTTCTTCGCCTGTTCTTCGTGTTCATAGATTAAAACCTTATTTATGCTATATTTAGAGTTGCGATCTTCATGTTTGCATGTTATTTCATAGCCGATGATGATCTAGGGTTCATCAACCCAAGGATGATCTATGAACTATTTCTAAACCCTAAACTTTAGGTAATTACTCCCATGGTCAATAATCCTCCCATGATGAATGTGATGAATGTTCATTGAGATCTCATTGATGGCATAGTCATTATTCTAGGATGTGATCATCCTACATGTTTCTGTCTCCTCCCTCTTCATTATGCATGATCCCGATTCTACTGCCTATTCTAAATTCTGTGCGAACTACGCTGACCTGAGCTTCTCACATTGAGAGGAACGTAGGCAATCTTCGGATCCGGTCTAAATCACTAACACACTACTAACACATTCATCATGATAGAAAGACCGATCAATTCGGGCAATAGGAGTGATAACGTTCAATATTCTTCTCTTGTTGTAATTTGACCCCCGAACCCATTAAACATGCTTTTTCTCAAAGTTTTGGCTATAATTAAAATGGCGTGGCGACTCTCATAATTTTAATGATGCTATGAATATCCCAAATTCAAACACACGTATTCACAGTGTCATGCCCGAGTCCTTGCCTCTGACCGAATGAGTATCATGCCTGAGTCCTTGCCTCTGACCGAATGAGTGTCATGCCCAAGTCCTTGCCTCTGACCAAATGAGTGTCATGCCCGAGTCCTTGCCTCCAACCGAATGAGGGTCATGCCCGAGTCCTTAACTCTGACCAAATAAGTGTCATGCCCGAGTCCTTGCCTCTGACCGAATGAGTGTCATGCCCGAACCTTTACCTCTGACCAAATGAGTGTCATGCCCGAGTCCCTGCTTCTGACCAAATGACTGTCACGCCCGAACCCTGCCTCTGACCAAATGAGTGTCACGCCCGAACCTTCGCCTCTGACCAAATGAGTGTCATGCTCGAACCTTTGCCTCTGACCAAATGAGTGTCATGCCCGAATCCCTGCCTCTGACCAAATCAGTGTCATGCCCGAGTCCCTGCCTCTGACCAAATGAGTGTCATGGTCGAACCTTGCCTCTGACCGAGTGAGTGTCACGCCCGAACCTTTGCCTCTGACCGAGTGAGTGTCATGCCCGAACCTTGCCTTTGACCAAATGAGTGTCACGCCCGAACCTTCGCCTCTAACCAAATGAGTGTCATGCCCGAACCTTTGCCTCTGACCAAATGAGTGTCATGCCCGAGTCCCTGCCTCTGACCAAATGAGTGTCATGCCTGAACCTTCGCCTCTGACCAAATGAGTGTCATGCCTGAACCTTTGCCTCTGACCAAATGAGTGTCACGCCCGAACCTTGCCTCTGACCAAATGAGTGTCACGCCCGAACCTTGCCTGTGACCGAATGAGTGTCACGCCCGAACCTTCGCCTCTGACCGAGTGAGTGTCACGCCCAAACCTCTGCCTCTGACCGAATGAGTGTCATGCCCGAGTTCCCCACCCAACCTCGACGGTCGTCTATAGGTTTAAGTAGCCTCAAAATCTCTCACCCCTCTTTAGAACTACGGTAGGCTTGATTCCCTCGAATAGGGATATGTAGGAATCCTATACCTCTAGGTCCAGCCATAGAACAGATCGGCTATACCGTCCTCCCATCAAAATGGGATGCTTATAGGTTTGAGTAGCCTTGAAATTCTCTCACCCAAATCGGCCAAGCCATCCTCCCATCAGATTAGGATGCTTGTTTTATCGACAACCCCGCTTTCTTCAAAAGCGACATTGCCGAGGGGCTCTGTAAGTACCCCAATCTGAAATTGACCTACTTTAGAGGAATTCTTGGTACCATTTAGGGATAAACCAATGGGCCAGGACCTCACTAGGATAAACCTAATATTCCAAGACTGAACAGGAATTAAACTTGGAAAAATCCAGAAGCTCGCCAAGTCGAGTCGTACGGATGGTTTGGGCACATGAGGTCCCTAGCCGTACGGCTGGTTTGGGAATCCCTCAGCCTCTATAAATTGAACCCCATGCTGATCATTTCAGGGGAGAGAAACAACATACGAAAGGTTACTCTATCGAAATCACTCCAGTAGTGTGAGATAAGAGTGAAACAAAGAGTGAAAGAGAGAAAGGAAGATTGGCTAAACCAAAATAGGTAAAGCCACCTTTTCCCCCTCCCTTCTCTTCATCTATAACTCTATTTTCTCTTTAATCTTGGTTTAAGTTTATGTTGATCTTTACATTACTTGCAATACTTGTCCATTCAAGCAACTTTACATTACTTGTAAGACTTGTCCATTCAAGCAACTTTACATTTATGCACGACTTGTCCATTCAAGCAAATATACATATATTACTCTATATTTCTCTTGTCCAAGCCATGAGATGATCCAAGGTGCCCCCCCATGCCTTGTGTGGAAGAGGTTCAAACCTAGATGATCATGG
Source organism: Campanula takesimana (assembly GCA_026119855.1). Lineage (NCBI taxonomy): Eukaryota > Viridiplantae > Streptophyta > Magnoliopsida > Asterales > Campanulaceae > Campanula > Campanula takesimana. Next base: position 2,068,856 of record JAOWBW010000072.1, read on the forward strand.
ATTGTTGATTGTCATTTTCATTCTTGTCTAGTTAAAATGATACTTTTGTTGGCAATGATGATTATTTGGATGATAAAGCTTCCATCTTTATCATCCAACATTGATCTAGCTCCAAAGCCCCCTTTGGGGTTACAAAGATTCAATCTTTATGTGTTAATTTGATTCCTTAAAGGTTAATAAGTCATAAAAATGCCATCTTGGTGATAAAGTTTCAATCTTTAATCACTAAATGGTCAATTTTGGCCTAAAGGGCATGTTCATCAACTTTTCTCAATTTTCTCCAAAGATTGCTTATGATCACACCCAAATACTTATTTTGGGGACTAAGTGATGATCATTAAGCATAGGAATGTTGTCTTTAAACTTATAAAGCATTTTAAATAAACTAGAATCAAAACAGTTCTGTCCAATTTCAACAGAATGTTCTGTTTCTGCTCTGAAACTAGACTGTTCTTGACTGAACTGTAAGATCCCAGGAGACTACCTGTCCATCCGTACGGCTGTGTTGGGAACAGGGGGCAAAATGTCTGTTTTGCCCTCTGATCCCTATTTTCTTAATAAACAAACCCTTTCAGTTAAGTTTTTCCAAACAAAACCAATTACAGAAACTTTTCCGTTAAATACACACACACACATGCACATTTCCAAACTAACAAGGGAGACTCGGTTTTTCCGAGGAATTTTCGGTGAACCGCAAATATGTTCTTCCCAAAGTGTAATGTGACCTCCGAACTCACCTTCTCTAACCATTTTCATTTGTTTGGTTTAAAATTAACAAATGTGGAGACTCCATTTCTTTTTTCGTTAGGAAAGTTACCCGTGTTTGCCATTTCTTCCTCGTGTGAACTTTGTTTGTTTCGCCCCGGGGACAGGATCCTTACAGTACACTTAAGTGCTATTATTGGTGTTACTAATTTTTGTTTTGTAGCAAAGAACATCAGTGAGAACTCATGGCTATATCACAACAGACTCAGTCACTTGAACTTCAAGTACCTATATAAGCTTGCCGGTTCAAATATGGTTACCGGTCTTCCTCAAATGTCTGCTGATCAAGGAAAGAAATGCAAGGCCTGCCAGCTTGGAAAACAATATAAGTCATCCTCCTGTAGCCCTGCATGTCAATATCTAAGTGCCTCTAATTGCTACATATGGATCTATTTGGTCCCACAATTACAGCAAGTATTGGGGGAAGTAGATATACCTTGGTTGTAGTAGATGATTTCTCTAGATACACTTTGGTAGAAAATTTTAGTCACAAGGATGATACATATGCTGTTGCTACCATGTTATTCAGAATACTACAGTCCTAGAAAGAAAGCGATATCATTAGTATGAGATCAGACAACGGCACTGAATTCAAGAACAATGGTATTGATCAGTACTATGATGATCATGGCATAGACCAAAACTTCTCAGCTGCTGGTACGCCACAACAAATGGTGTCATTGAGAGAAAGAACAAAACTCTTATAGAAGCTGGTAAGACCATGATCGCTGAAGATAGGCTGCCGAAATACTTTTGGGCTGAAGCCATCAATACCGCCTGCTTCACTCATAATAGATCACTCATCAACAAATTCTATAACAAGACTCCTTATAAACTCTGGAGTGGCAGAATTCCCAACATTGGATTCTTCAAAATATTCGGCTGCAAATGTTACGTGCTTTACAATGGTAAGGAGCACAGAGGTAAATTTGATGAGAAAGCTGATGAAGGAGTCTTTGTTGGTTACGCTAAACATAGTAAGGCCTTTCGGGTTTTCAATAAGAAACTTTTGAAAATTGTTGAATCTGTTCATGTAGCCTTTGATGAATTTGATTTGTTAGAGTCTGACAAGGCTCCAAATAGTACTAATGCTTCTAGTGCTCATGAGACAGGTGAATCCAGTAATTTTAACCTTGTAGGTCAAGTACCAGCTGCTGATCCAGCCATTTCAGTAGAAGAATCAGCAGATGCTCATTACTTCCCATCATCGGCAGAACATGGTCTTACCGATAACTTTCATAATCCATTTGCTGATGCAATCTCTGCTGATCCACCTGAAGACAGATCCAGCCCTCAACCAATTTCTGTTATAAGACCTAATCCTCCAAGTTCTCATTCACCTCTCACTCATAACTCCAATACTTCTCTTCCACCATCTGCTGACCATGATCCTCCTCTAGAATCACTTCAAAAAGTGTCAGTAAGACATGATGTGCCGAGAGAAGTTAGAACAGTTCGTGGTCATCCATTAGAAAATGTGATTGGTGATGTCTTTGGTCCCAGACTACAAGGAACCTTAGGAAAGCATTTGATGAAAGTCTATTCTCATCTGCTATGGTCTCCAGCATAGAGCCAAAGAAGACTGAAGAAGCTCTTGCCGATCCTGGTTGGGTTAAAGCCATGCAAGAGGAACTGGATCAGTTTGAATGATGCAAAGTATAGGAACTTGTGCCAAGACCAACTTCTCAACAAGTAATCGGTACAAAGTGGGTCTACAGAAACAAGTTGGATGAAGCTGGGAATATCAGTAGAAACAAAGCAAGGTTAGTTGCTAAAGGCTACCGACAAGAAGAAGGGATTGACTACGATGAGACATTTGCTCCTGTTGCAAGATTGGAAGCTATAAGACTTTTCTTAGCCTATGCTGCCTTTAAAGAATTCAAGTTATATCAAATGGACATGAAAAGTGCCTTCTTGAATGGAGAACTCCAAGAACTTGTTTATGTTGAACAACCTTCCGGTTTTGAGGACTCCAAGAAGCCTGATCATGTCTACCGATTGAAGAGAGCTCTCTATGGCCTAAAGCAAGCTCCAAGGGCATGGTATGAAACCCTTTCTAAGTTCTTACTTAGTGATGGCTTAGGTTTCACACGAGGTAAAATCGATACTACTTTATTTGTTGCCAAGCATAAGGGTCATTCATTGTTTGTTCAAATATATGTCGATGATATTATTTTTGGATCTACTAATGACTCACTTTGCAGGAGATTTGAGAAGCTAATGCAGAGCAAGTTCGAGATGAGCATGATGGGTGAACTAACATATTTTTTTGGACTTCAAGTCAAACAAACCAATGAAGGAATTTTTATCAGTTAAGGCAAGTACGCAAAAGAACTTATCAAGAAGATTGGCTTTGACAATGCTCACTCTCAAAACACACCGATAGGCACTAACATTCATTTAGATAAGGATGAGTCTAGTAAGAAGGTAGATATGACTGTCTACTAAGGTATGATTGGCTCACTCCTCTATCTTACTGCCAGTAGACCAGATATCATGTTTGTTGTTTGTGTATGTGCCAGATTTCAAGCTGACCCTAGGGAATCTCACCTGCAGGCTGTTAAACGCATTATTAAATACTTATGTGGTTTTGCTAACCTTGGATTATGGTAAGCTAGAGATTCATCTTTTAATCTAATAGGTTAGTCAGATGCAGATTTTGCAGTTTGTAGGGTGACCAGGAAAAGTACTAGTGGAACTTGCCAGTTTCTTTGTGATCGGTTGGTGTCTTGGTCCTGTAAAAAGTAAGCATCAATTTCCACTTCTACTACCGAGGTTGAGTATATAGCTGCCGGCAGTTGCTGTTCACAGATCCTTTGGATGAAGCAATAGTTGGTTAACTATGCTATTCCATCTCAAGTTTGTCCCATTTATTGTGACAATCAATCCATTATTTCAGTATCCAACAATCCGGTCATGCATTCCAAAACTAAGCACATAGACATCAAGTACCACTTTCTGAAGGAACATGTTCAAAAGGGAAATGTTGTGCTGCTCAAAGTCCATACCAATTTCCAAAGAGCAGACATTCTGACAAAGCCCTTAGATCAGAAAATATTTGAATTCCTCAGAGGTGAACTAGGTATGATTGATTTCTATGGTTAAAACTATGCTAACTTTTTTACCTGTGTTAGTCTGCCGATCTCATCAGCCAAGTAAGAAAAGTATTGCCGACCAAAATCATCATGCTGACAATATCTTGCCGACCAACATAACTTGCCAAACTATGTCTTGCCGATTTTCAAAATTCATCGGTAGAACTTCCCTTAACGGATAAGGATTCTCTGACACATGACGTAAGCAAAGTCAAATCAAAGGTACAATTGGTCACACCACCTCTCTGACACGTGTGTGCACCCCTTTACCCAAATCATGTCAAAGATTTATCCCAATTCTTGTGATAAATTAGAAAGGCAACTTTTAAATGTTTTCAATATTTATTGTTGCCATTTATACCCCTTGTCTCTCCTAAGTTTAATCGTCTATACTTAACCATTCAGTTTGTGCATTTAATGCATTGTGTACGCACGATCTCCGAGTTATTCGCTACAGTTAAACTCGTCATTATTTTTCTTTTCCCCATGCAAACCCTTCATATTCACTCTCTTCCATAACATATAAAAGCTTCACTTAAACTCTTCTTCTCATTTTTCGCACTTCATTCTCTCCTGAACTCTCATTGTTGCTTGTGATAATCATTATCATCTTGTATTTCCTACCATTCTTCACTAGATCTTACTCTATTCATTGGTAAATATTTGATGATCTTACATTTTTCAAATTTATTTTGAACTAATTGATTTTAACTTGTGAGATTTCTTGAGTGTTTTGGCAGAAAATGTCTAGCAACGAAAAGGATATCTATGGAGGTTACGTTGACTCCGCATTCTTCGATGACTCAACTGATGGGGATTACTTGAGGAATCTGTTAATTGGTTCACTCCTTGACTCCTTCATCAATCCGGTTGGGATTGACTTCATATTTTTGGGTCAAGTGAAAGAGTTCTTCTCCAACTCAGAGGCCATCACTGCTCCAAATGATTCTTCTACCTTCGTGTCCATCAATTCTACAGTCGCTGACGTTCCTATCTCCATCACTCCATCTTCTATTTCTGTTGTTTTCCCACTCCTTGGGAATGAAGGAGTAACTGGTATTTATGATGATAAGTCTCTGAACAAGGCATGGACCATTATGAGAGGTGCCGGTGCAAGGCAAAGTGGGGATAATCACTTAAAGGCTCAATATAGAAGGAGATTCTATGCTCTTGCTGAGATTGTTGATAGATGTTTGGTCGGCAGATCTGGCTCTCACAGCCATGTGACTGATGTGCAATTTGAGGCGATGGAAGCCATTGTACTTTAAGAAGAATTCAATTGGTGTGCCTATCTTTTAGGGTCATTTCTATTGATGCCGTTAAGTGGAAAGAGGATAGAAGGAAGAACAAGGCTCACTCTGGAAAGGGTTGTCACTACATGCTGATAAGCACTATTTTGAGGCACAAATTAGAGATTGTTAGAGCTTCTCCTGCACCTCCAAGCCTTCCATTCAAAATCCTCAAATTCTTCAAGCTGACAGACTGGAAAAGGATTTCAAATAAAGCCTCTACCGGTGAGGCTCCTATTCCTCCTACTGAAGGGACACCTAAGAAGAAGAAAGAAAGGAAAGTTATTTAAGTTGCTGACGATCCTCCTGCTGCCGTTTCTACTCCAGCCCCGTCTATCGACAGGATTCTTGCTGACTCAACTCCAGCAGCTCCCAAGAAAAGAAAGCTGGTAAAGGCTGCTGATAAAGCCCAAGTCAAAAAGTCAAAAGTTATTTCTACTGATAAACTTCATGCTGCTCCAAAGCCAAAGCCTACTGTTGTGCAAATTCCTTCATCTCAAATTCCTCTACCGATCCAAGAGCCAAGCAGATCAGGTTTCCTCCATCCTTTCTTACCGATGCAACACTTGCTGCTCCCTCTGTGGTTATTAAGTCTGAAGTTGATGATGCCGATGAAATGACTGAGAGAAGGAGATTGATTGGAACTGACTTAAGGGTAAGAGTTCCTCTTCAGAAACGAATTCTAGATCTTCCTCATATGCCTGAGCTCCATGCTGCTGCTGATGTAGCCTCTTGACCTATTGTCAGAAAATACAAGCCAATCAGGAACCCCACATTTCACATTTTCTTTAAAAACCATTGGTCATTCACCAATAAGGTATTATCAAAGAATTGGGTATTTCCTATTGATCATCTCCACCCCTTCGTTCGCCGGTTGCTCCAGTTTTATGAGGAAAGAAAGGAGTCAGTTCCACCTCGAGTCCATGCTGATTATGTTGACTATACCAGCCTAAACAATCTCACTGACATGTATAAGGAGAAGTTTGTACCTCTTCAGAGATTTCAAAGGTTGCCTGAAGCAGAACTAAAGCTAAATTTTGGAAGGTATTTTGATTTGCTACCTCTTCCTTGGAATCAAGTCTATCTGTTTCAAGATAGAATCAGACAAGATCTAATGGTGCAAGATGTCTGGGTTTCTTATGCCTCTGTCTTTAACCAGCTGATGAACTTTGATTAGCATGATCTCTACCAGTTGGGAAAACTAGAATACGAGGATGATTTGCTGAATTACAACGACAGTGAAAGGTTGGATAACAGTCCTCAAGCCACTCAATTTGTGAAGAATGTGCAGAGGATAACTCTGAACTTGCTAAATGATTCAGAGGCCTTTATCAAGGCTAGAGTTGCTTCTGCTCTAGCACCTGTTCCTGCCGAGCAACCAGCAGCTACTCCCATTCCTTCTCCTAGTAACTCTATTGATGTTGCTGACTTTGTGTGTGCTCAAAAGTCTGCTGGTGATACTCTTACATCTTCTGACTCAATCAGTGATGACAAGATGCCCATCAGCATAATTTTTAAGAAGCCTTCATCTGATCAGGTTAAATCTATTACAATTCCACCTGTTGTATCATCTGTTGAAGCCTTTGCTGACTCAGTATTAGCTAGTGATGGCTCTGAGTGTAGTCAAGGAGGAGGAGGTTCTGCTGACAAAGGTTCTGCTGATAAATGTGTTGAACAGATTGTTGAGAAAACTTTAGACGCTCAACCTGCTGATGAAACCAGTGCTGCTGATAAACCCTTGGTTAATCAAGTTGAGGAAACTGTGGAAAATCAACCTCTGATTGTAAGGGAAGACCAACTTGCATCAATTGAGCAAACTACTGACACTCAAGTTGCTGATGAAGTTGTTGTTGAGAATTTGCCGATTTCAGGAGGAGAGGTTGCTGATGCAGATACTGCCGATGAGCCAACTTCAGACATTCATTATTCTGAGCCAACTGCTGGCACTCAGACCATTCTAGCAACTAATGATGTTATTCCAGCCTCTGTCTCTACTGATGTAATCATTGTTGAACCTACTGGTGTTAGAGAGGTTGTTGAGTTGGGAGGAGGTGCCGATGCTGAGATTGCCGATCCTGTTGAGCATAATGCTGCCCTTGATTCTATGATAGCTCATGACTTACAGCTAGAAGAATTTTAGGAATTCTAGGTAGCTTTATTTGCTCTTGAGGAACCTCTACTTTTACCTACTCATGAAGTTCAATCAATTGCCGATGTTGTTGTAGCCGATGCTGTTACTGCCACTGCTGCTGAGGAAAGCTCAGATGAAATAGATCCTGATGACTACGTAGAGCTACCGGCCTTTATGGATGAAGATGACAAGGATTCTGCTCCACCTCCAGAGTACAACTATGTGATTTATGGCAAGGAGATGATTAGCTGAAAATGGTATACAACCAGCGTCTCTATTCCTACTGACAGGTTTGCCAGACCATTATTTCCTCCTCATCAGCCGATCTTGTCTTTTCGATCTACTCTGCAAAGAATTCCCTCTCTATACGGCAAATCTCATCCACATGTAACCAAGCATCCCTTCATTGCTGGTTCCACAGCCAGTGAAAAGCTAGTCTTCATTCCTTGGTTTAAGGTAAAGTTTGAAAGGAAGAAAGGGAAGACTCCCCGGGTGTCTAACTAAAGGTGAAAGGACCAGTTTATGAACCTCTATATTGCTTGCCTGGTAAGTTAAAAATTGCTGGCCAAATTCATCTCCCTAGTCCATCTCCTAAGGAAGTTTGCATCACAACCAATGGTTGCCTGAGAAGATGCATGATGATCAATGATAAACTTTTTGATGTCCTTGAGGTCCGGGCTACTGACTCTCGTGGACTCCTTTATCTAGTCAAATCTGCTGCTCTTGCATTGACACTGCCGATGTTTCACCCTCGACAGTATGCTGACCATTATGTCTTCACTTCACGATTAACACTTGCAAATCTGGTCAACATTATTCTTGAATGTCATGCTTGTTTGAACTTCCTTCTGGCCATATTTCTGTCAATGGAAGATAATGGTGTATTCCATTTATCGGAAGATCGTGCTGTTATCATTCATCCAGATTTTCCCATGCCGATTCTCCGTGCCGATGTCTCTACTGCTGATTACTCTCTCATTATTTCTACTTCTGTTTCTGTTGAGTTCCTTCTTCCTGATGCACATGCTGCTGTTGCTGACTTCCTTCAACAAATTTTTCCTTTTCCTCCTGCCCCTTTTCCTCTGCATGCTTCTCCCTTGCTGATAGTTCTCTCTTCCGATAATGAGATGCTTGTGCCTGCTGCTGATGTTAATGTAGAAGATGCCGACTTGATCAATGAGGATTTTGTTCCTTCCTTACTGGTTCATTCTTCTCTTGGTCTTGTTGCGCCGATTGTAGTTGTGAAACCCATGGTACTGAATAGTATGTTTGAATACTTTAGTCACCTTGAAGGGATACTGAAGATTTGCAAGTGCTTGTTACTCGTGCCGATCTGGGCGATACTGGCCTCTACTTCCACGACAAAATCCTTAAGTCCAATCAGGAGGAAGAAGACAAGAGAATTTAAGATTTGAAGGCTCTACTAGAGGACATAGAATCTAGACTGATTGCTCTTTCAGAGAGTTTGGGGAGTATGCATTCAATTCAAAACCAGCTGATTGATGATCAGAGATCTCAGCTCAAAAACCTTAGCGTCTAATGAGAAAGAATTATCTGCTTCCAATACCGCTCTTGCCGAAGCTCAACTGAAGATTGCAGCACTTGAAGCCAATAACAAGATGCTGACTGAGAGATTGCAAAGTGCTAATAGAAGGCAGAAGAGGAAAGCTGATAAAGAGGAAGCCAGAGCAAAGAAGAAGGCCAGACGTTCTGAATCTACATCAAAGGCTGCTGACCAGCAAAAAGACCCTCCCATATCTTGAGTCAATGTAGCCAATGATATAGATATCCTGAAGACCTTCAAGATATATCCAAAACTTCTTTGATAACCATTATTAATTATTATTTTTTGTATGCTTATTTTATGTTATGCTCTTATAATACATCTGCTGCTCTTCATGCTAACTTTGTTTTTCAGATTATTATGTCTCTGCTGATCATTGCAATCAGCAATCCATTTTCTTTTTCTATCTTATTTATTTTATTTTATTTTTATTTCTTTACCTTTACTAAGACATCGACTGTGACTTGGATTAGGGAATGAAAATAAATAGATCACTTTCTGAATACATTCTTTTACTAAGCTAAGAAAGATGTTCTTGTTTAGGGTGATTGGACTTAAGCAATTAGGATGAGATTGTTGTTCAAATATATGTTTACGACATAGAATTGCTTAATCCCAATCATAGTTATCACTTAGGGTCCCCCAATTTTTAATAGATATCTTTAGGATTCCTTGTGATCAGCACAGGTGTATTATCATCTCTTCAATACAAAGAAAATCAGCTAGAGGACTAAAGAAAACAAATCAGCAGACCAGCATCCAAGTAGCCGATTTAAAGTACTCAGTTCAAGTTGCCGGTAACTCATCAATCAGTAAGAACAGACTGAAGTTCGCTGATAATCAACTCAAGATATTCTTCACTTGAATATCTCTAGGTTTCATCATTCTACTTTTTAAGTTGACTTTACCATTTACCGGTTGTACTTTCTGTACTATCTTTCCGATAACTGCTATCTGTCTGCTACGGTTTCTGTGTCAGTCTGACACCAAGCTATTTTTAGCTCTACTCTGTCCCTACTTGCTTTTTGTAGGTAACCGGTTGAGACAAAGGGGTCTTTACCCAATAGACTTTTCCAAGCATGCGTGTACTACATATCTTCACCATTAATGCCAAAGATACCGCATTTAATGCTCCTCAACTACCCAGCTGGAAATTCAAATTGCAAGCCTTCTTCCACAAGACTCAAGTCATTAACTACTCATATAAATAGAGGACTTAAAGCATTGAAGAAGGTTGGTGAAAATAGTGCATTGAAGAGAGTTGATTGTTTAGAGCATTCATTGAAGCTCAAACATTCTGTCCAGATAATCATTAGAACATTTAATAGGACATACACTTGTGCACAAACTTATCAACATTGTTTGTATTACCAAACTAGATTATTATAAGGAATACGTTGCTTGAGTTATTCACCCACCCACCTGAGTGAGATAAGTTCTCTTGGACATACCGCTCAAAAACACTTGGTCAGTATTTGTATCACGATTCATTAGTGATCTCTAGAATTTAGTCTTTGTATCCGGCAAAGCCGTGCTTGTAATAGATTAGGGATATCTAATAGTGCTCTTAACCCAAATCCAAGATCTGACCAAACTTGGTAGAGGACGTAGCAGTATTTACACTGTGAACCTCTCCAAATCATTATGTCCCCTGTTACATACTTTGTCCTTGCATGTTGGAATTCTATCACCGGCAGATCGTACTTGTTCTTACTGACTCATTGTAATTTCTATTTACCAATCTCTTGAAAATGCATTGAACTTTTAGAAATTACTTTGTGTTTAAACCAAGCTCTCAAAACCTTTTCATACTGATTTTGTGTGAGTCAAAATAAGTCATATCTTCTCCGCTGCGCTTACTGATAATAGTTTGCAAAATGATAAGTGACTTTGCATTTATAAAGTGTTTCTTTGAAAAAGTTTTAATTAGGCTATTCACCCCCCCCTCTAGCCTATTTTCTTACCAATTTTGCCTAACAGTAGACCTCTCCATAAGGTCCATTATCCTAATAATAACAGACCTACTCTGCGATGGAACGCTCCATCCCACCAATGAATGAACACTCTGCTGAAGTATTCTCTCCATCATTCTTCCCTCCATGAGATGTCTCACAAACATCCTGACATGTCTCACCGCTTCTTTCCAATATGTAGGTACTCATCCACCTCCACGATCCTCCACAAAACACAGACTGCCTTGAAGATGGCCACACTGGTCTTGGCCACCACTTAACCAACTCTTGAGGCTCAGGCAAGTCCTCAAGAGGAGAAACAAAGCTGAAGGTACCTGAAGAGTTGTGGCTCTCACTATTGACATAAGCCTCATCAGACCTAAAACTGTCATCATGCTTGATAGTAGACTTAAAAGGGATGCAAAAAGCAAAATACTTGCTAGACAACATAGAGAAGGAACTAGACCTTGAATATGAGCTCCCATCATAGTTGTCTCCTTTGCCTTCTCCTCTCTCCCTCACCAATTAGTATCTCTCTCTTTCTTCAACAGGTCAAACAGAGTAGTGAGAGGTCCTTTATCTTCCTGAATCTCACTCATCTTTCCTGTACCTTTGTCACACCAGTTTACCTCCTCTTGTCCCCTCTTAAGTCTCTTCCTTTCCTCCTTCATCATTTCATATCTATCATGCACCCACATTTCCTTCTTGATCTCTCTCTCCCTAAGCTCCTCCTTCTTCCTAGGGTCATTAGGCAACATTTGATCAACTTCATGTTCCCATTCTGTCTCCTCCTGTACTTGATACTCATTGAATTCTCTCAAAACCTTTTCATCAACCTTACTCACTTCTTCCTCTCCCTTATCCTTAAACTTTAGCCTCTTTACAAGATGATACATCTTGCTTGGACTAAACATGTGTGTAAGTCTGCCCATCTTTTTCTCTTAAAATTTGAAAGCAACAAAGTCTACTCTCTCTCTTTTAACAAATTCTTAATTGAATTGCAATGTTGTGTCCTTCAATTCATCAAAACCACCCCTTATATATAAAGATTTTCATCATTAAGTTCAACTACTTGCAACTATGTTCTAGCTGTAATGATGATAGTAGACCTAGAAATCTTCAATGTCAGTTAAGTGTGATGATATAGGAAATTAAAAACTTGGCTTGACCAGCAGTGTTGATTTTCAAAGAGGAACAAATTCTTGTCATGAATTTATGAAGGAATAAGGAATATAATATTAAGATATTCATGTCCTTGTATTTAAAAGTTCATAACGGACATAAAAAGGGGAGAAGTTACTGTAGTAACAGTTACAAATATGATGAGTCATCAACTGCCCACGTTGCCCATCTCTATATTTTATGAGTGTATCTTTTCAACTTACTTTCAGTTGCACCTTACCTCTCTAAAAGCCACCGTCCCTCAGAACCAATCATTACTTCAAATCTTCTCTTCTTCATCCTTTAAAAATTACTTTTATCTCTCTATTTCTCTCCAAACGCTAAAAATGACTATGAATTTCGCTCATGGCTACTACATCGATCCTACCTTTTATAGAAATCCTGCGGGAGGGTGGATTGGAGGACTACTTCAAAATGCGAAATTAAAAAAAATTCATGGAAGAGAAGCCACCAATCCTTGTTGCTCTCTGTGCGCACATCTTTTCAAATGGGGTCTGGACTAAGAACCAACACAACATTCAATTCAACCTTCAAGGTACTTCTTATGTCATCTCTCCCCATGATGTTGCTGCTACATATGATATACCTAATGAAGATGCCATAGTTACAAATATTTGGGACTCGAACATAGACTATTCCTCTCAAGCAAAACTTATTTAAGGATGGCCTAAGTATAGTTCCACATAACCAGTTTACAAAGGTCGTTTTTCTGCAAAATTTTCTACTATAGCAGATGTAGTTATGAAAGGTTTCTATGGTAAGAACTTATCCCACCATGTTCTTAGCACCATATAATGGAAACAAATGCTGTGCCTTTTACATGACATCCCAACCACCAATTGTAGCTATGTTCTGTTGTCAAATTTAGGCTTAGGAACTCTTCTCATCCTAATAGCCTAGATTGAAAACCACCACTAAACCTTGTCATTTTCGATTTCTAAGTGGTGTGCTGTTTCACATGGTGTAGACACCCCGCCTTGGACCTCTCATGTCCCGATTGCATACATAGTATTTTTATTTTACTTGTTTTTTGTTAATTTCTGTTACTTCTGTTAAGTTCCTAATTGATTCCGATAGTTTTGGACTGAACTACATAACAGAATTAACTTTCTAGTCCATTCTGTCAAAATTGCCTTTTCAAAGCCGCGCGCCTCCGCCTTTTGAGGTCAGAAGCACGCGCCTTCCGATGGTACACTCGGAAGCGCGGGCCTCTGGGGCGTCAGTTACAGATTATCTCCCAAGAATCCCTCTCTTGCTTATTTTGCATGGATTTCACCCGGGAAATATTTCTTTGTAACCACGAATTGGCACCAAAAACATCCCCTTTCAACTATAAAAAACCCCTCCAATCCATCATTGGAGGGGACCTCTTTTGGACCTCTTTTCCATCTCTTTATGATCTCTTTTACCTCTCTTGGACCTCATTTTTAGACTTGAATTTTCTTTATACACACACTATACACAATTCTCTACACAAATTCTCCCAACAAGAGTTCTTCGTAACAAGACTCTACATAAAATTGTTCTACAACAATTTATCCACAACAAAACACCATTTTCAAGTCCACGTTTGAAGTCCTCTTCTTAAGGTACAACTTCATTTTTCTTCTATTTTATTCTTCTTAAATGTATGCAATCCCCATTAACGGGACATAACCAATATGACTACTTCACATATTGAAGTTAGTTAAGGTTATCTCCCTACATTCCAACTCTACTTTAAATTCCCCCACTTTTATTTTATTATAATTGTTAGAATAGTTTAACATGTAATCTTTTAGTATAAATTAATAAAATAAAACAATTCTCTTTTATTTTCCTTTGTAAATTTCCCCTTTCTTTTCATTATAATTGTTAGCACATTTCTCTTATCATTAAATTAAAGGACATGTAAATATAAGAACACCAAGAGTAGCAAGACCCGCGTAAGCGGGGCGGAGTGGGTGTTTAAGTACTTCCCACTCCGTCACCTAACCCCCGAACCCATCTTTTCCCGAATCTCTGGTTTTGTATATAAAATTGGCTCTTTTTAGGTTTTTCTTATGTTCCTCTAAAACATAGGTGGCGACTCTTAAAATCAAGTAGACATCCTAGGTAATTCACCGCTCTAGCCAAGCCGTGGTTCCCCGGGGAATCTACACATGGGAATCACTTTGCAACCTAACATCCCTCCCTGTATCTCCAATAACATGCTCATCATAGTTACAAAGTGTTCAGTATTAACACTTTCTTTCACAAGTAAGTGTGTAGGGTAAAGGAACCTGATGAGGATGATGTACCCCCAGAACATGATCCAAACAATGAAAACTCTCCATGTTGGGTATGCCCACTTATATATCATGTTTTTAATGTTAGATTTGATTGATACATTATCTAAGTTATATTTTATGGACTTTAGGACCCTATATAAGAAGTATGTATACTTCAATTTTTAGATAGTCCATTTTATAGACTAGGCTTTGTAATAGGATCAATGCAAGAAATTTTCTAAGTGTCAGCATGCTTATACGCCCCTCAAACTCAATATAGCGCGCCCAGTACAAGTTAGGTGCGCCTCATGTATTGGTGCGCCCCATTCAATTGATGCACCTAATCCAATACTGTGGCCTAAAGACTTTGGTGCGCCTAGCACTATGATGCGCGCCAAGTTGATATGATGCGCGCCTAGGAGATTGGTGCACCTCTTTTACATAAGCGAACCTATGTGCATAGCGCGCCTAGTTATTCTAGTGCTCCCCAATTCATTTCCATTCAATACTTAGACAAATTTGAAGACTTGTGAAGATATGAAGACTCCAGTATTCAAACTCAAATCCAGAATCCAACGGTGAATCAAAGTTTTGAAGAGCACTCAAGATGAAGACATCTTTCCTCAACGTCTCTCAAATACTTTGTGTCTACGGCTATAATTGGACACGTGCTGCAATCAACGAGCTACAACACATGGATTCTCAATGGCTACATTTCTCGAGCTCACTATAAATACCTCATAACTTCAAACCTTTGAAGTTGCTAGAATTCACGCTTTAAGAGAGAAGTTTGAAGATTTGAAGATTGTTCTTAAATTTCCCAGATTTCCAAGATCACCTTCATATATTCTTTACTAGCCCAGATCCTTAAAGCCTTGTAACACTTTAGTTTTATTGTGCTCTCAATCTCATAGATCTAAAGAGCCTTGAAACTAATAACACACACTCACCACTTCAAGTTTGATCACTTAGTTCTTTCTTGAAGAGATACACGGACTTTAGTCTAGGATTTTCTCTTTCATAGATAATAGATCTTGAGTTGATCAAACTCACAAGTTGTAATCTGTAATCAAACTCATAATATAAGATCTCCATTAGAAATCCAATACTAACCATCTTGGTAGAGGACGTAGATCTTTTCACGATCGAACCTCTCCAAATAGCGCTCCTTTACTATTTGCAATTTACTTTCAAGTTTTCAATTTCATCTTACTATTTCCTTGTTTGTCATTTACTGATTTTGAATATTGTCGTGTTTGTGAGTGATTGCCTTAGTTCCATTTTACACACTCTTTAAGCCAAATTACTGTGTGTGTGTGTGTGCTCCTTTTCATTGTTTGCGCTCCTTTTACTTGACTAAATTCCTCTGTGCATTTCACTCTATCTTTGGAGCGCCTTTCATAATGCTTAAAGGACTTAGTGCACATTTACAATTGAATTTTCAAGGGTTAGAACAGAATTTCAAAACAGTTATTCACCCCCCCTCTAGCTATTTTTCATACCCTTATTGCCCTTTGGGACCAACAAGTGGTATCAGAGCAAGCACCTTTATAAAACTTCTTTTTATTTTTCAATCTTAACAGCTTAGGTGCCCATTCGATATGGCAAACTCAAAACCTATGGCAACTGCAAACTACAGACATGTTCCAGTCTTTGATGAAGATCACTTTGACGTATGGAAATTCAACATCTTGACCCATCTCAACTCTATTGATTAAAGGCTTCATGACTCTGTGGTTTATGGACCTTACATCCCAATGAAAGTGAATCCAAATCCACGCACTAACGCTGCTCAACCAACCATTCAAAAGCCAAAGGAAGAATGGACTGAAGAAGAAGCAAGAAGAGTTGGTAATGATGAAAAAGCAAGAAACATTCTCTTAAATACTCTTAGCACTGCAATGAAACAACAAGTCATGCATTGTGCTACTGCAAATGAATTATGGGATGCTATTGAAGAGTATATTGAAGGAGACATAGTTTGTAAGGAGAATAAAAGATATGAAGTCAGAAGTGGTTCAATAATTTCTCTCAACTTCTTGGTGAAACTCTCAGACATACCTATGAACATTATTGTGAAATTATCAATCTGTGTATTTCACTTAGTAAAAATTTCTCAAATAAGGAATTGAATGTTAATTTCCTTGCTGCTTTTGGATCAAGATATATCCATAAATCTAGCACTCTTGAAGATGCTGGAACCTTGGATGAATGGAATTTAAGAAACCTTTATGCAAATCTCAATGTTTATGAACTCAACTTCAGCGCATCAGTGAAACTGAAGGATTTTCAAAACCATAGCAATGGTGGCGCAAAACGAAGAAGCGCCTGTTGAGCAAAGCTCAGACCCCAAAATTTCTACTTCTGAGCTATTGGACATGGATGATGAAGACTTCGCTTTATTTGTGAAGAAATTCCAAAAATTTATAAAATTCTCAAAACCAGAAGCAACAAGCAAAACTCCAGGATCTAGCAGCAGAGCTTCTCCAAAATTCACAAGGAGCAATGATTTAAAAAGAAAAGAAGATCTAATTTGTTTAATTGCAGAAAACCAAGTCACTTTGAATCAAGCTGTCCAATTCCCAAGTTTGAGTAGAAAAGAAAAAGAGCAGCCACAACCCCAAATTCTCTTGTCACAAGGGAATGGTTGCTGAAGAAGATTCACCAGCAAATGAACTCAAGACTTGGATTGAAACGAACTCAGAAGAAAGCGATGTAGATTAAAATGATGGTCTCATTTGCTTGGTTGCAAAAGATGATGACGTTGATGACTATGATTTAGATGACTACTCAAAAGATGTTCCTGATATAAAAATCCAGAACAAACCAGTTGGGAAAACTGCAAGTCATTCAGAAGTAAAAAAGAAGAAAGGACCAACCATCAGTGAGCTCATTGAACAAGGATGTCTTACACCAGTTGAAACCGATGGTGGATTATTGTTTTCCAGATGTGGTCTGATTGCAAGAAGCAAACTCAGAAAGGAAACTTATATTAGATCACAAGTTGCACCAATTCCTAAAGTTAATGATAATGAAGCTATTAAAAAGCAAGAAAAGTTGTTCAAAGAGGCGGAAAAGGTAATCAGTAGATTTGGTGATATGAAGGAAGCTTTAGCACTACCATGTGATGAAATTTCCCAGCTTAAGACAGAGAAATATCTTCTAATATCTGAACTTGCACTCCTTAAGGAGCAGATAAAGAGTATGACTCCTCTTACTGATAAAAACACTTTTCTGACAGAACAGAACTCATTACTTAAAGTTCAAAATGAGGAATTGGTTACTCAAATTATTGATATAAAAAAGATTACAAATGAGTGGTCCAATTCTCATGTCACTATAGACAATATCTTTGAATCTCAAAAAGACAGTGGTGATAAAGGATGCTTGGGATTCACATCAACTAGTGACAACTTTAAGTGTGATGTTTATTGTGAAAGAGATAGTGAATTTACCCCCCAATAAACTCTTGAAATTCCCAAGAAAAAACATTCTAATTCTAAGGGTAAAGGACAGGGACACGTCCAAACACAAACATTCCATTATGTCTACCAAACGAATAAATTTGGGAAAGCTAAAGGGAAGGAAATAGCTACAGATGAATCATCTTCTAGCAAAATCATTCT
Organism: Campanula takesimana; assembly: GCA_026119855.1. NCBI lineage: Eukaryota > Viridiplantae > Streptophyta > Magnoliopsida > Asterales > Campanulaceae > Campanula > Campanula takesimana. The sequence goes on from JAOWBW010000072.1 coordinate 2,086,709, forward strand.
TGAAACAAGGCGCGCTCCATCTAAGAGTGAACATTATGCACCTAGGAGCCACGTGCCTCATCGTCGTGCACCTCCAAGCCCTATACGCCCTCCTAGAAGCGCTCCAAAATTTCAAAAGAAAGATTTTGTTAAGGCTAGTTCATCTGACCCAATTAAGAATGCTATCCCAAATAAAAGTAAAGAGTTTGTGAAAACTCATGTGATTGGTGGCTTCCATCATTGTTCAATTGTGATTGTTCTGGTCATAAGGCCGTGGAATGCGTTTTGCGATTCACTCCCAATGCCAAAGGACGTAAAAATCCCAAGGTTAGGCAAGAGTGGGTTGTCAAAAGTTTCTAACCCTAGGACCCAAAAAGGAATAAAGGGGACCTGCTTTAATGTCTAAATTTCAAGTTCTTTGCTTCATGGTTGGATCTTCAAAAGCTAAAACGTATTAATGGATTCTCGATAGTGGATGTTCTAGACACATGACTGGACATAGCACTTTACTTGAAGATGTTAATGAAGAAAGAGGTCCCTCAGTAACATTTGGTGATAATAATAAAGGACAGGTTGTAGCATATGAAAAGCTCAAGAAAGATAGAGTGTGCATTGAAAGAGTCTCTCTAGTTGAAGGACTCAAGCACAATCTATTATCCATATCTTAATTCTACGACTAAGGATTAGAATGTCATTTTACATCAAAGAATGTCTTATCAAGGATGGCAAAACTGAAGCAACATTACTTACTGGATTTCGTAAGACAAATATTTATCTTATTGATTTTCAAAATATGAACTCTAGTACTAATCTTATTTTGTAGCAAAAAGTGTGAGTGAAAATAGTTGGCTATGGCACAAGCGCTTAAGTCAATTGAACATCAAGTATTTATCAAAACTCAGCAGGAACAATCTTGTAAAAGGACTTCCCAAAGTTGCTGATCACCGTGCAAAAAGTGCGCCGCATGTCAACTTAGCAAACAACCAAAACAATCTTTCTCCAGCAAGACAAATCCCTCAACTTCTAGATGTTTGCAACTGTTGCACATTGATTTATTTGGACCAGTTACCACTGCAAGTATTAGAGGAAACAAGTATACTCTAGTTGTGGTGGATGATTATTGCCACAACCCGAAAACTAGGCTCTATTTTATTAGTAATAAATAATTATTATTTATTTATTTGCTTATTTATTTATTTAGATTATTATTTATTTAAATATTTATGTGTGCATTTTATGTGTTAAAATAAATTATGCCTAGCATTTTATTTGGGTTAGTGTAGTATTGTTGAGTCTTATTTGTTAGTGGGGAGTTTATTTGTGTTAGTAGTTTGGGGAGGGGCCTAAGAGTAAGTTTTTGAAAAAAAAAAGGTTTAACTACTCCCTCCCAACTCCCTCTCTTCTCCCTCACCTCCCTACTCTTTCACCCTCACCTTCTCCCTCTCTCCCAGCAACTCTCTCTCTCTCTCTCCATGTTTGTGGGTAAGTTCTTCCTCTCTAGCTTCTCTCTTCATTCTACCTATCCTCCTCTTGTTATTTCTCATTTCTTAAAATATGAATCTTGTTTAGATCGTCGATAGGATCGTAGGAAGCCAAAAATATTTGAAATCCATCATCTTTGGGAAATCTCAAGTAAGTTGCTTTTCCCCCATTTATGCTAAAAATGATCATCATATGCTTAGATGATACTATGATTACCATTTATTGCTTCTTTGGTTGATTTTGAGATGATTTACATTTTTATTCATTTTTGTGAAATTTGGTATTTGAATCTTGTGTTGGGTTTCTAGATGTTGTTATTTAGCCCCATTGCAAGTCTATAAGTTGTTTTGGTTCACAGTTGTGTATATTGTAAGTCTTGGTTCCAAGTATTTGTGAAATGGTGAAGATTTGGGTTTGGTTTGAGTTTTGGATTGAAAATGGAGGAAACCCAGATTTTTGGTCGGAATTTGCCTTTCCGGGCAAGGAGGCGCGCACACCCTCCCATAGGAGGCGTGCGCACCCTTATGCCCCTCTTGAACAAAGACCTTCTGTTTCTAGGAGGCGCGCGCACCCTCCCATAGGAGGCGCGCGCACCCTCTCCTCCTCCAAACTTGGTTTCCCTTCTGATCAAAGGAGGCGCGCGCACCCTCTCATAGGAGGCGCGCGCACCCTCTCCCCTGGTGTGAAATTTATTTCCTTTTTGTCCAATCTTTCGAGAGCCATATCTCCCTCATCCGGACTCCATTTTAGGTGTATAAATTATCGTTTTAAAGCTTTCCTTGAGCTCTTCGAGATGAGTGAGTAGTTTTGGTTGTGTTCTTGAGTTAACTAGTTCCTTTGTGAATGTATGTGATATGGGATTTGATTAAATTATTATTTGGAAATATGAAGAACTTTTATGATGCGCGTTCATTCAATTCATCTTTTTGGTTATTAATTGGAATGATTCCGTACTTTGGAATCAATGGGTGTTTATCGTGCTAGTATTTTATTACTTAGCCTTTACTTGAAAGTCCAGCTGGTATTTTGTGTGTGTTTGGGCGATGCGGAACATTATGATGGCACAGCCAAGTCCATTGTGATGTTGACCATTGTTTTGCCCCATTATTTCCCTCCTCCAGATTGGCCTTGGATGTGAGATGAGCTAGCCCCTTTGTGAGCACTTAGCTATTGGTTTTCGGGCTTTGACTGTGTGTCACTGTCCCCTTGATATTGGTTCCGGTACCGGGGATTTCTCTTCAGCTTTCATGCTATTATGAAGATGTTGATGGTTGATTATTGAAGCTGCGCAGCGACCTTTATTTGGTTTAATCGGTTTGGAAAACCTTGGCTATATCCTTTGTTATGTGTTTATTTCCGCTGCTACCTGTTATGTGATAACTGCTATGTGCTGCCTATGATTTACTATTGTATATTGCATCTTAGCATGTCATGTAGTTGCTTTAGTAACTTATTGAGATTTATCTCACCCCCTTTTCTTTTGTCTTTGTTTTTCCTTAACCCCCCCCCCCGGTGGAAAGGATTAGACTCGCTGATCACGAGACATGACGTCGAGTGGGTTCGAGCTTTTGGGGCAGGTTGATATTGGTGGGTTTACATTATATAAATGTGTAACCTTTTTGGGATAATTGTACCAAACATTGACGTCATTAGGATTTGTATATTTCATAACTTTGGCGTATAAGCTTATGGAGTTTATACTAGTTTTACTTTGTTGTTCAAGTGGATTTCAAAACTTTGTGTTATCATCTTTTGGTATAAAAGGAAATTTTTATCTTCATTATTTTGGAATTTATTGTTTAAGTCGACGTCCAGCTCGCGATCTCGGGCCCGCGGGGTTTGGGGTCGCGACAGTTGGTATCAAAGCTATGGGTTGGCTCCAAGTATAAGTCTAGGTGGACTAGTATGACCTAGGTGGGTAGTTGTGTTCTGAGTGAGTAACGGTTGATGTCTTATGCAGGTAATTGTTTGAAATGGCTAGAAGGAGAGCAGGCGAAGGCTCTAGTGGAGGACAGAATCAGAATGACTTAAGGGAAGAGAACCGGGCAATGTTCCAAGGAATGTTTGAGGCCACTATAAAGGGCATTCATGATCAAGGGCCACGAGAAGAGCATGTGGCACCACCGAGATATGGGCTAGAGCAATTTCTGAAATTGAAGCCAAAAGAGTTTGACGGTGAGCCGGATGTAAAGAAGGCTGAGATGTGGATCGAGTCTATGGAGAAAATCTATGATGTGTTTGGGTGCACGGACGAGGATAGGGTCCGGTTTGCGGCTTATAAGCTTGTGGGTGCCGCCGAGCATTGGAGCAAGGTTCGTTGTCTATAGCTCAGTACTCGCTAAGTTCACAGAATTAGCCCGGTATTGTGACTATCTTGTGAGGACCGAAGAACAGAAAGCTATGAGATTCATCCGGGGTTTGAAGACTTCTATCCATACTCAGCTCATAGCCCAGAGGATTGTGAAGTTCTAGGATGCGGTGGACCGTGCCTATCTTATAGAGCAAGATATTGGGGAACATAAGAGGAAGACCGAGGTAGCTAACCCGAGCAAGCCGGGAGGGCAAAGCAAGCCACAATCCCGTTCTGATAACCGAGGTAACTTTGGGGGACAATCTCAGTCCCGAGGACAACCGATCCCAAGGAACCTGGGTACCACTTCCGGGAACCAAGGGAACCAAAATAGGAGACTTTGTTCCTATTGCCAAAAGGAAGGCCATTAAGAGGACCGGTGTTGGAAGAAGCAGGGAAGGTGTACCAATTATGGTCAAATGGGTCATTTTGCAAGGGATCGTACTAGAGGCAGAGGTCAACCGACTGGGGTAGGAGCTGGGGCTCAACAGGGTCAGAAAAGGGACGCTACGGGAAAGCCCAAGGTCCAAGGGAAAGTGTTTGCAATGAATCAACAACAAGCCACAGATGATCCCACAGTTATTGGAGGTATTATTTCTATATCTAGTGTGAGCGCACGAGCGTTAGTAGATCCAGGATCATCTCATTCATACATTTCTGTGCAATTTGCTTCCTTGCTAAATGCTGCATTTGAGTCTTTACCTTATGTGCTAGAGGTGTCGACCCCTATAGGAGAATGCTTGGTGACTGATAAAGTCTTTCGTGCTTGTGATGTGCTTATATGTGGTCATATCTTGTGTGCGGACTTGGTAGTCCTTCCCATTCAAGACTTTGATGTCATTTTGGGTATGGATTGGTTGAGCAAGTTTCATGCCTCTGTTGATTGTCGTAAGAAAGTTGTTACTTTTTCTATTCCCGATGTGCCTAAATTTGTTTTTGAGGCTAGCCCTTTGAGTAGAAAAGCTCATTTAATTTCTTATGTGAAAGCTAGAAGATTATTGCATCGTGGTTGTGAGGCGTACTTGGCTAGTGTACTTGATACTAGGAAAGAATCCCCTAGTTTGGAGAGTGTTCGGGTAGTTAGGGAATTTCTCGATGTTTTCTCTTCTGAATATGATATGCCTCCAGATCGTGAAATAGAATTTTGTATAGATCTTTTACCGGGTACGACTCCGATTTCAAAGGCACCGTATAGGTTGGCTCCCGCAGAATTGAAGGAATTAAAGGTTCAGTTGCAAGAGTTGCTTGATCGAGGGTTTATCCGCCCTAGTGTTTCCCCGTGGGGAGGACCGGTTTTGTTTGTGCGGAAGAAAGATGGTTCTCTGAGATTGTGTATCGATTACCGAAAGTTGAATCAAGTTACAGTGAAGAACAAGTATCCTCTGTCACGACCCGAAATCTAAGCTCTATTTTATTAGTAATTAAATGATTATTATTTAATTATTTGCTTATTTATTTATTTAAATTATTATTTATTTAAATAATTATGTGTGCAATTTATGTGTTATAATATTTATGCCTAGCATTTTATTCGAGTTATTTGGGCTAGTGTGGAAGTGTTGAGTCTTAATTGTTAGTCGGGAGTGTAAGTAATTGTGTTAGTAGTTGGGGAAGGGGCCAGAGTGTAACATTTTGAATAATTCTTCATCTACTCCCTCCCTACTCCCCTCTCCTCCCTCACTCCTCACCATCACTTTCCAGCCATCTCCCTCTCTCTCTAGCAATTGTGGTAAGTTTTTCTTTCTCTCATTCTCTCTTCATTTTCTTCATCTTCCTCTTGTAATCTCTCATTTCTTAAAACATGAACCTTGTTTAGATCGTCGATAGGATCGCGTAGAACCAAAAAGAATTGAATTCCGTCAACTTTGAGATTTATCAAGTAAGTTACTTTTCCCCATTTTGATGCTAAAATGTTCATATCATGTTTAGATAATGCTTGATGTGTTATATTTGAAGTTTGGTTGAGTTTTGAATTTGTTTGGAATTTATTTGAATTTTGGGTTAAAAATGGTGAATATGTGAATGTGGTTTTAAATCTTGTTTTGAGTTGTTAGGTGGTGTTGTTTAGGTTCCCTTGATGTTTAGATGTGGTTTTAGTACCTTGGAATCTAGTTTGAAAGCTTTGATTTTGAGCATTTAGTGAAGGTTGTGTTTTGGTTCGAAATTGGTGAACCCAGGAAGAATCTGGGCATTGTTCTTCTGGCACGGTCGTGCTCCTTTATTTGGCACGGTCGTGCAACATTCACTTTCCTCCCGTCATGATTGGCACGGTTGTGTCACTTTCTTAGGCACGGTCACGCTAAAATTCACTTTCCTCCCGTCATGATTGGCACGGTCGTGCCACTTTCTTAGGCACGGTCGTGCCAAGCTGGGACTCTGGTATATTCTTCCCTTTTTTTTCTAAAATTGTTTCCTCCATAACTTTCTCATCCGAACTCCGTTTTGGACGAATAAACTATCATTTTAAAGCTCTCCTTGAGCTCTTCGAGATGAGTGAATAGTTTTGCTTGTGTGCTTGAGTTAAATGGATCCTTTGTGATCAAATGTGATAAGGGATTGGTGTTATTATTGTGGAAATTATTAGAGCACCTTAATTGGTTATTGTTAGTTCATTTCACTTTCTTGGTGACTTCTTGGTATGGTTCCCTACTTTGGAACCTTAAGTTGTTTGTTCATGCTAATATATCCTTTGTTATGTGTTTATTTCCCCTGCTATCTGTTATGTGATAAATGCTATGTGCTATGTGACATTTATTTTTGCTTATTGCTTCTTGCATCATAGCATGTCATGTAGTTGCATTAGTAACTTATTGAGATTTATCTCACCCCCTTTCTTTTATCTTTGTTTTTCCTTAACCCCCCCCCAGGTGCTAAGGATTAGTCTCGCTGATCACGAGAAAGAGGACGTCGAGTGTGGATATATTCTTTTGGGGAAGGTTGATATAGGTTGGTTTACATTATGTAAATGTGTAACCATTTTGGGATAGTTGTACCAAACAATGACGTCACTAAGAATTGTATGTTTGTACTTTGTTGGGCATAAACTTGTGGAAGTTATGATAGTTGTAATTGGTTTTTATCAAACTTGGTTTGTAAAACTTGGATTATCACCTTTTGGTATCAAATGGAATTTTAACTCCGGTATTTCACAGTTTTGGTTTTTAGAGTCGACGTCCAGATCGCGGTCTCGGGCCCGCGGGGTCCGGGGTCGCGACAGTTGGTATTAGAGCTATGGCATTAGCTCTAAGTATAAGTCTAGGTGGATTAGTATGACCTAGGTGGGTAGTAGTGTGCGGAGTGATTAACGGTTGATGTCTTATGCAGGTAATTACTCGAAATGTCCGGAAGAAGAAACAGAGGAGGTATTAGTGGGGCACAAAATCAGAATGATACAAGGGAAGAAGCACGTGCCATGTTTCAAGGCATGTTCGAGGCGGCCATGAAGGCCATACATGATCAAGGTCCGAGGGTAGAACAAGCACCACCCCGCTATGGATTGGAGCAATTTCTGAAGTTGAAACTGGTTGAATTCAATGGGGAACCCGATGTTCGGAAAGCTGAGTTATGGATTGAGTCTATGGAGAAGATTTATGAGGTATTTGGTTGCACGGACGAGGACAAGGTCCGGTTCGCGGCTTATAAGCTTGTGGGTGCCGCCGAGCATTGGTGGAAGGGTGTTAAAGCTAGTTGGGATGATACTCACACGGTGTATGCGTGGGAGTTGTTTGTGCGCAAATTCAAGGAGCATTTCATTCCGGTTGTTGATCAAAACCGAAAGGAGATCGAGCTACTCAACCTGGAGCAAGGCGTGTTGTCTATAGCACAATACTCGGCTAAGTTCATAGAATTAGCCCGGTATTGCGACTATTTGGTGAGGACCGAAGAACAAAAGGCTATGAGATTCATTCGGGGATTGAAGACCTCCATCCGTACTCAACTTATTGCTCAACAGATTGTGACATTCCAAGATGCGGTGGACCGAGCCTATTTGATAGAGCAAGATATCGGGGAGCACAAAAGGAAAACCGAGGTTATGGGTACGGGTAAACCGGGAAGCCATGCTAAATCGCAACCTCAACACCATTTCAACAACCGAGGTAACCCAGGAGCATCATCTCAGTTTAAGGGGAAAACCACACCGAGGAATCCGGGTACTACTCCGGGGATTCAGATTAGGAAGCCTTGTACCTTTTGTCAGAAGGTAGGCCATTCGGAGGATAGGTGTTGGAAAAAGCAAGGCAAATGCACCAATTGTGGTGAAATGGGGCACTTTGCGAGAGAGTGCACGAGGTACCGAGGTCAAGCATCCGGGTCAGGAGTTGGTATTAATCAGGGTCAGAAAAGGGATGCCGCTGGAAGCCCAAAGTTCAAGGGAAGGTTTATGCCATGAATCAACAACAAGCTACCGATGATCCATCCGTTATTGGAGGTATTATTTCTGTGTCTAATGTGAACGCACGAGCATTAGTAGATCCAGGATCATCTCATTCATACATTTATGTGCAATTTGCTTCCATGTTAAATGCTGCATTCGAGTCTTTACCGTACGTGCTAGAGGTGTCGACCCTATAGGAGAATGCTTGATTTCTGATCGAGTCTTTCGTGCTTGTGATGTGGTTATTTGTGGTCGAGTCCTTTGTGCAGATTTGGTAGTTCTTCCTATCCAAGACTTTGATGTCATTTTGGGTATGGATTGGTTGAGCAAGTTTCATGCTTCCGTTGATTGCCGTAAGAAAACTGTTACTTTTTCTATTCCCGATGTGCCTAAATTTGTGTTTGAGGCTAGTCCTCTGAGTAGAAAGGTTCGCTTAATTTCTTATTTGAAAGCGAGAAAATTATTGTATAGTGGTTGTGAGGGGTATTTGGCTAGTGTTCTTGATACTAGGAAGGAATCCCCTAGTTTGGATAGTGTTCGGGTAGTTCGGGAATTTCCCGATGTTTTCTCTACCGAGTATGATATGCCGCCCGATCGTGAGATTGAGTTTTGTATAGATCTTTTACCGGGTATGGCTCCAATTTCGAAAGCACCTTATAGGTTAGCTCCCGCAGAGTTGAAGGAATTAAAGGTCCAGTTGCAAGAGTTGCTTGATCGAGGGTTTATCCGCCCTAGTGTTTCCCCGTGGGGAGCACCGGTTTTATTCGTGCGGAAGAAAGACGGTTCCTTGAGATTGTGCATCGATTACCGGAAGTTGAATCAGGTTACGGTGAAGAACAAGTATCCTCTACCGCACATTGATGATTTGTTTGATCAGCTTCAAGGGTCCGTGGTTTTCTCTAAACTTGATTTGAGGAGTGGGTACCATCAGTTGAAGGTTCGATCGGAGGATATTCCGAAGACTGCTTTTCGCACTTGTTACGGTCATTATGAGTTCTTGGTTAGGCCGTTTGGGTTGACTAACGCGCCGGCCGTGTTTATGGATTTGATGAACCGGGTTTTCCACCCCTATCTTGACTCGTTCGTGGTAGTCTTCATCGACGACATTCTTGTTTATTCGAAATCTCGAGAGGAGCACGAGCAGCACTTGAGGACAGTTTTATCCGTTCTTGCGAGGGAGAAATTATTTGCGAAGTTCAGTAAGTGCGAATTTTGGCTCGAGAAGGTGTCATTTCTGGGCCATATGATTTCTAAAGATTGGATTTCTGTGGACCCGTCAAATATTGAAGCCATAGTGGATTGGAAGAGAACCGAATCAGTGACAGAGATTAGAAGCTTTCTTGGTTTAGCCGGTTATTACAGAAGATTTATTGAGGGGTTTTCGAGGATCGCTACTCCGATGACTCAGTTGACCCGGAAGAATGTTCCGTTTGTGTGGACCGAGAAATGTGACAAGAGTTTCGAGGAATTGAAGAAGAGGTTGACTACCGCACCGATCTTGACTTTTCCTAATGGGAGCGATGGCCTAGTGATTTACAGTGATGCTTCGAAAGAGGGTTTGGGTTGTGTGTTGATGCAGAATGGGAAAGTAATTGCTTATGCTTCGAGGAAGTTGACCCCTAGTGAACAGAATTACCCCACTCATGATATGGAGTTGGCCGCGATAGTATTTGCGTTGCACAAGTGGAAGCACTACCTTTATGGAGCGAAGTTTGAGATTTTTACCGATCACAAGAGTTTGAAGTACCTATTCTCTCAGAAGGAACTGAACAACCGACAATGCCGATGGATGGAATTGTTGAAGGATTATGATTGCACGATTTCTTATCATCCGGGGAAGGCGAATTTGGTAGCCGATGCGATTAGTAGAAAGTCTTATGTGGCTTCGATGATGGTTCGTGAATGGAAAATGCTTGAGGATGTTCGGGATTGGTCTCCTCGTGAATCGAGACATGGGGCTATTTTTGCGAATATTAGGGTGTCTCCGACCCTAATTCAAAGGATAAAGGAAGCTCAGAAAGAAGATCCCGAGTTGGTGAAGATAATGGATAAATTGAAGGAAAAGAATTTCAAGGATTTTTTATTGAGCTCGAGTGGAGTTTTGACTTTCCGTGGTCGTTTGTGCGTACCCGATGTTGGTGGAATAAAGAGGCAAGTTTTAGATGAGGGTCACAAATCGAGGTATACTATTCATCCGGGTAGTACGAAGATGTATCAGGATTTGAAGCAACAATTTTGGTGGATTAATAAGAAAAGGGAAATAGCGGAGTATGTTTCGAAGTGTCTAACTTGTCAGCAGGTCAAAGCCGAGCATCAGAGACCCGCGGGATTACTTCAGCCGTTAGAGATTCCCGAGTGGAAATGGGAGCATGTGACTATGGATTTCGTTACGGGACTACCTCGTACCCGTAGGAAGTATGACAGTGTTTGGGTAATAGTGGATAGATTGACCAAGAGTGCCCATTTCTTGCCTATTGACATCAGATATTCGATGGAGAAGCTTGCGACCCTTTACATTGATGAGATTGTGAGATTGCATGGGGTTCCGGTTAGCATCGTCTCAGATCGAGACCCGAGGTTTACTTCTAGATTCTGGAAGGCATTTCAAGAAGCTTTGGGTACAGATTTGCGATTCAGTACAGCTTTTCATCCTCAGACCGACGGTCAATCCGAGAGGACTATTCAGATTTTGGAGGATATGTTGCAAGCTTGTTCGATAGACTTTTCCGATTCTTGGGATTCGCACCTAGCGTTAGTGGAATTCTCTTACAACAACAGTTATCAGGCTAGTATCGAGATGGCACCGTTTGAGGCCTTGTATGGAAGAAAATGTAGAATGCCTATTTTTTGGGATGCGGTTGGTGAAGCGAAGATTGTGGGTATTGATTTGCTTCGGGATTCGGTTGAGAAAGTTAGAGTTATCCGGGATAGATTGAAGACAGCCCAGAGTCGACATAAGAGCTACGCAGATAACCGAAGGCGAGATCTTAGTTTTCAGACCGGTGATTTGGTGTTCTTGAAAGTATCTCCGAAGGTGGGTATTCGTAGGTTTGGGAAGAAAGGCAAATTGGCTCCAAGGTTTATTGGTCCGTTTGAGATTTTGGTAAAGGTTGGACTTCTAGCGTATCGTCTTGCGTTACCGCCATCTTTGCACCGGTTGCATAAGGTTTTTCACGTTTCTATGCTTCGGAAGTATGTTCATGATCCATCTCACGTGTTACCGAGTGTACCGGAGGATATTGAGCCGGATATGACTTATGAGGAACGACCGGTTCGGATTTTAGATACCAAAGTCCAAGAGTTGAGGAGCAAGAGCATCGCGTTGGTTCGAGTTCTTTGGAGGAATCATAATATCGAGGAGTCGACGTGGGAGCTTCGTGACGAGATCGAGAGGAAATTTCCGTGGCTTTTTGTTTGAGGTGAGTCTCGTTAAAATTTGGGTCGAATTTTCTTTAAGGGGGAGTGAATGTCACGACCCGAAATCTAGGCTCTATTTTATTAGTAATTAAATGATTATTATTTAATTATTTGCTTATTTATTTATTTAAATTATTATTTATTTAAATAATTATGTGTGCAATTTATGTGTTATAATATTTATGCCTAGCATTTTATTCGAGTTATTTGGGCTAGTGTGGAAGTGTTGAGTCTTAATTGTTAGTCGGGAGTGTAAGTAATTGTGTTAGTAGTTGGGGAAGGGGCCAGAGTGTAACATTTTGAATAATTCTTCATCTACTCCCTCCCTACTCCCCTCTCCTCCCTCACTCCTCACCATCACTTTCCAGCCATCTCCCTCTCTCTCTAGCAATTGTGGTAAGTTTTTCTTTCTCTCCTTCTCTCTTCATTTTCTTCATCTTCCTCTTGTAATCTCTCATTTCTTAAAACATGAACCTTGTTTAGATCGTCGATAGGATCTCGTAGAACCAAAAAGAATTGAATTCTGTCAACTTTGAGATTTATCAAGTAAGTTACTTTTCCCCTATTTTGATGCTAAAATGTTCATATCATGTTTAGATAATGTTTGATGTGTTATATTTGAAGTTTGGTTGAGTTTTGGATTTGTTTGGAATTTATTTGAATTTTGGGTTAAAAATGGTGAATATGTGAATGTGGGTTTAAATCTTGTTTTGAGTTGTTAGGTGGTGTTGTTTAGGTTCCCTTGATGTTTAGATGTGGTTTTAGTACCTTGGAATCTAGTTTGAAAGCTTTGATTTTGAGCATTTAGTGAAGGTTGTGTTTTGGTTCGAAATTGGTGAACCCAGGAAGAATCTGGGCATTGTTCTTCTGGCACGGTCGTGCTCCTTTATTTGGCACGGTCGTGCAACATTCACTTTCCTCCCGTCATGATTGGCACGGTCGTGCCACTTTCTTAGGCACGGTCGCGCCAAAATTCACTTTCCTCCCGTCATGATTGGCACGGTCGTGCCACTTTCTTAGGCACGGTCGTGCCAAGCTGGGACTCTGGTATATTCTTCCCTTTTTTTTTCTAAAATTTTTTCCTCCATAACTTTCTCATCCGAACTCCGTTTTGGACGAATAAACTATCATTTTAAAGCTCTCCTTGAGCTCTTCGAGATGAGTGAATAGTTTTGCTTGTGTGCTTGAGTTAACTGGATCCTTTGTGATCAAATGTGATAAGGGATTGGTGTTATTATTGTGGAAATTATTAGAGCACCTTAATTGGTTATTGTTAGTTCATTTCACTTTCTTGGTGACTTCTTGGTATGGTTCCCTACTTTGGAACCTTAAGTTGTTTGTTCATGCTAATATATTATTTCTTAGCATTTAATTGGAAGCCCAGCTGGCATATTTGTTGCATCGGGCGATGGGAAGGATTATAATGGCAAAGCCAAGTCCATTATAATGTTGACCATTGTTTTGCCCCCTTCTTTACCCCTTTTCCAGATTGGCCTTGGAAAGGATAAGTTAGCTTCCTTTGTGAATGTATCTAGCTATCGGGCATGACTTTGTGTCATGGTCCTTGTCCTTTGTGACACTTTTATGGTTATTGGTTCCGGTACCGGGGTTTTCTCTTCGGCTTTCATGCTATTATGAAGATGATGATTGGTTGATTATTGAAGCTGCGCAACGATCCTTTATTTGGATGTTCCGGTGTGGAAAACCTTGGCTATATCCTTTGTTATGTGTTTATTTCCGCTGCTATCTGTTATGTGATAAATGCTATGTGCTATGTGACATTTATTATTGCTTATTGCTTCTTGCATCATAGCATGTCATGTAGTTGCATTAGTAACTTATTGAGATTTATCTCACCCCCTTTCTTTTATCTTTGTTTTTCCTTAACCCCCCCCCCCCCAGGTGCTAAGGATTTGTCTCGCTGATCACGAGAAAGAGGACGTCGAGTGTGGATATATTTTTTTGGGGAAGGTTGATATAGGTTGGTTTACATTATGTAAATGTGTAACCATTTTGGGATAGTTGTACCAAACAATGATGTCACTAAGAATTGTATGTTTGTACTTTGTTGGGCATAAACTTGTGGAAGTTTATGATAGTTGTAATTGGTTTTTATCAAACTTGGTTTTGTAAAACTTTGGATTATCACCTTTTGGTATCAAATGGAATTTTTAACTCCGGTATTTCACAGTTTTGGTTTTAGAGTCGACGTCCAGATCGCGGTCTCTGGCCCGTGGGGTCCGGGGTCGCGACATCCTCTACCTCACATTGATGATTTATTTGATCAGCTTCTGGGGTCCGCTGTGTTTTCCAAGCTTGATTTGAGGAGTGGGTACCATCAGTTGAAGATTCGATCTGAGGATATTCAGAAGACTGCCTTTCGCACTCGGTATGGTCATTATGAATTCTTGGTTATGGTGTTTGGGTTGACTAACGCGCCGGTCGTGTTTATGGATTTGATGAACCGGGTTTTCCATCCTTACCTGGATTCGTTCGTGGTGGTCTTTATTGATGATATTCTCGTCTACTCTAAATCTAGAGAGGAGCACGAGCAACACTTGAGGACAGTTTTATCCATTCTTGCGAGGGAGCAGTTGTTCGCTAAGTTTAGTAAATGCGAATTTTGGCTCGAGAAAGTTTCTTTTCTGGGTCATGTTATTTCGAAAGATGGGATTTCTGTGGATCCTTCAAAGATTGAAGCTATAGTGGATTGGAAGAGACCCGAGTCAGTGACCGAGATCAGAAGTTTTCTGGGTTTAGGCGGTTATTACAGAAGATTTATAGAAGGGTTTTCGAGAATTGCTACTCCGATGACTCAGTTGACCCGGAAGGATGTACCATTTGTGTGGAGTGAAAAATGTCAAAACAGTTTTGAGGAATTGAAGAAGAGGTTGACTACTGCACCGATGTTGACCTTCCTTAATGGGAATGATAATTTATTAATTTATAGTGATGCTTCGAAAGAGGGTTTGGGTTGTGTTTTGATGCAGAACAGGAAGGTGATTGCCTATGCTTCGAGGAAGTTGACCCCTAGTGAACAGAATTACCCGACTCATGACATGGAGTTAGCGGCTATTGAATTTGCGTTGCACAAATGGAAGCACTACCTATATGGAGCGAAGTTTGAATTTTTTACCGATCACAAGAGTTTGAAATACCATTTCTCTCAGAAAGAGTTGAATAATAGGCAACGCCGATGGATGGAATTGTTAAAGGATTATGATTGTACGATTTCTTATCACCCGGTAAAGGCGAATGTGGTCGCCGATGCGATTAGTAGAAAGTCTTATGTGGCTTCGATGATGGTCCGTGAATGGAAAATGCTTGAGGATGTTCGAGATTGGTCTCCTCGTGAATCGAGACATGGGGCTATTTTTGCGAATATTAGGGTATCTCCTACCCTAATTCAAAGGATAAAGGAAGCTCAGAAAGAAGATCCCGAGTTGGTGAAGATAATGGGTAAATTGAAGGAAAAGAACTTCGAGGATTTTTCTTTGAGTTCGAGTGGAGTTTTGACTTTCCGTGATCGTTTGTGTGTACCCGATGTTGGTGGGATAAAGAGACAAGTTTTAGATGAGGGTCACAAATCGAGATATACTATTCATCCGGGTAGTACGAAGATGTATCAGGATTTGAAACAGCATTTTTGGTGGAATAACATGAAAAGGGAAATAGCCGAGTATGTTTCGAGGTGTTTAACTTGTCAGCAGGTCAAAGCCGAGCATCAGAGACCCGCGGGACTACTTCAGCCATTAGAGATTCCCGAGTGGAAATAGGAGCATGTGACTATGGATTTCGTTACGGGAATACCTCGTACCCGTAGGAAGTATGACAGTGTTTGGGTAATAGTGGATAGACTGACCAAGAGTGCACATTTCTTGCCTATTGACATTAGGTACTCGATGGAAAAGCTTGCGACCCTTTACATTGATGAGATTGTGAGATTGCATGGGGTTCCGGTTAGCATTGTGTCAGATCGAGACCCGAGGTTTACTTCTAGATTCTGGAAGGCGTTTCAGGAAGCTTTGGGTACAGATTTTCGATTCAGCACATCTTTTCACCCTCAGACCGATGGTCAATCCGAGAGGACTATTCAGATTCTTGAGGATATGTTGCGAGCTTGTGCGATAGACTTCTCTGATTCTTGGGATTCACACCTACCGTTAGTGGAATTCTCTTACAACAACAGTTATCAGGCTAGTATCAAGATGGCACCGTATGAGGCCTTGTATGGAAGAAAGTGTAGATCGCCTATTTATTGGGATGAGGTCGGTGAAGCGAAGATCGTGGGTATTGATTTGCTTCAGGATTCAGTTGAAAAGGTTAGAGTTATCCGGGATCGATTGAAAATAGCCCAGAGTCGACATAAGAGCTATGCAGATAACCGAAGGCGAGATCTTAGTTTTCAGACCGGTGACTTTGTGTTCTTGAAAGTATCTCCGAAGGTGGGTATTCGTAGGTTTGGGAAGAAAGGCAAATTGGCTCCGAGGTTTATTGGCCCGTTTGAGATTTTGGGAAAGGTTGGGCTTCTAGCGTATCGACTTGCGTTGCCGCCATCTTTAGACCGGTTGCACAACGTGTTCCACGTTTCTATGCTTCGGAAGTATGTTCATGATCCATCTCACGTGTTACCGAGAATACCGGAAGATATTGAGCCCGATATGACTTATGAGGAACGACCGGTTCGGATTTTAGATGCCAAAGTCCAAGAATTGAGAAACAAAAGCATTGCGTTGGTTCGAGTTCTTTGGAGGAATCACATTGTTGAGGAATCGACGTGGGAGCTCCGAGATGAGATCGAGAGGAAATATCCGTGGCTTTTTAATTCGGGTAAGTCTCGTTAAAATTCGGGTCGAATTTTCTTTAAGGGGGAGTGAATGTCACGACCCGAAAACTAGGCTCTATTTTATTAGTAATAAATAATTATTATTTATTTATTTGCTTATTTATTTATTTAGATTATTATTTATTTAAATATTTATGTGTGCATTTTATGTGTTAAAATAAATTATGCCTAGCATTTTATTTGGGTTAGTGTTGTATTGTTGAGTCTTATTTGTTAGTGGGGAGTTTATTTGTGTTAGTAGTTTGGGGAGGGGCCTAAGAGTAAGTTTTTGAAAAAAAAAGGTTTAACTACTCCCTCCCTACTCCCTCTCTTCTCCCTCACCTCCCTACTCTTTCACCCTCACCTTCTCCGTCTCTCCCAGCAACTCTCTCTCTCTCTCTCCATGTTTGTGGGTAAGTTCTTCCTCTCTAGCTTCTCTCTTCATTCTACCTATCCTCCTCTTGTTATTTCTCATTTCTTAAAACATGAATCTTGTTTAGATCGTCGATAGGATCGTAGGAAGCCAAAAATATTTGAAATCCATCATCTTTGGGAAATCTCAAGTAAGTTGCTTTTCCCCCATTTATGCTAAAAATGATCATCCTATGCTTAGATGATACTATGATTACCATTTATTGCTTCTTTGGTTGATTTTGAGATGATTTACATTTTTATTCATTTTTGTGAAATTTGGTATTTGAATCTTGTGTTGGGTTTCTAGATGTTGTTATTTAGCCCCATTGCAAGTCTATAAGTTGTTTTGGTTCATAGTTGTGTATATTGTAAGTCTTGGTTCCAAGTATTTGTGAAATGGTGAAGATTTGGGTTTGGTTTGAGTTTTGGATTGAAAATGGAGGAAACCCAGATTTTTTGCCGGAATTTGCCTTTCCGGGCAAGGAGGCGCGCGCACCCTCCCATAGGAGGCGCGCGCACCCTTATGCCCCTCTTGAACAAAGAGCTTCTGTTTCTAGGAGGCGCGCGCACCCTCCCATAGGAGGCGCGCGCACCCTCTCCTCCTCCAAACTTGGTTTCCCTTATGATCAAAGGAGGCGCGCACACCCTCCCATAGGAGGCGCGCGCACCCTCTCCCCTGGTGTGAAATTTATTTCCTTTTTGTCCAATCTTTCGAGAGCCATATCTCCCTCATCCGGACTCCATTTTAGGTGTATAAATTATCGTTTTAAAGCTCTCCTTGAGCTCTTCGAGATGAGTGAGTAGTTTTGGTTGTGTTCTTGAGTTAACTGGTTCCTTTGTGAATGTATGTGATATGGGATTTGATTAAATTATTATTTGGAAATATGAAGCACTTTTATGATGCGCGTTCATTCAATTCATCTTTTTGGTGATTAATTGGAATGATTCCCTACTTTGGAATCAATGGGTGTTTATCGTGCTAGTATTTTATTACTTAGCCTTTACTTGAAAGTCCAGCTGGTATTTTGTGTGTGTTTGGGCGATGCGAAACATTATGATGGCACAGCCAAGTCCATTGTGATGTTGACCATTGTTTTGCCCCATTATTTCCATCCTCCAGATTGGCCTTGGATGTGAGATGAGCTAGCCCCTTTGTGAGCACTTAGCTATTGGTTTTCGGGCTTTGACTGTGTGTCACTGTCCCCTTGATATTGGTTCCGGTACCGGGGATTTCTCTTCAGCTTTCATGCTATTATGAAGATGTTGATGGTTGATTATTGAAGCTGCGCAGCGACCTTTATTTGGTTTAATCGGTTTGGAAAACCTTGGCTATATCCTTTGTTATGTGTTTATTTCCGCTGCTACCTGTTATGTGGTAACTGCTATGTGCTACCTATGA
Organism: Campanula takesimana; assembly: GCA_026119855.1. NCBI lineage: Eukaryota > Viridiplantae > Streptophyta > Magnoliopsida > Asterales > Campanulaceae > Campanula > Campanula takesimana. The sequence goes on from JAOWBW010000072.1 coordinate 2,104,950, forward strand.
TTTACTATTGTATATTGCATCTTAGCATGTCATGTAGTTGCATTAGTAACTTATTGAGATTTATCTCACCCCCTTTTCTTTTGTCTTTGTTTTTCCTTAACCCCCCCCCCCCAGGTGGAAAGGATTAGACTCGCTGATCACGAGACAGGACGTCGAGTGGGTTCGAGCTTTTGGGGCAGGTTGATATTGGTGGGTTTACATTATATAAATGTGTAACCTTTTTGGGATAATTGTACCAAACATTGACGTCATTAGGATTTGTATATTTCATAACTTTGGCGTATAAGCTTATGGAGTTTATACTAGTTTTACTTTGTTGTTCAAGTGGATTTCAAAACTTTGTGTTATCATCTTTTGGTATAAAAGGAAATTTTTATCTTCATTATTTTGGAGTTTATTGTTTAAGTCGACGTCCAGCTCGCGATCTCGGGCCCGCGGGGTTTGGGGTCGCGACAATTATTCAAGATATATTTGGGTGGAAATGATGATCTCAAAGGATAATTGTTATGCCATATTAACCACTCTGTTTAGACTACTCCAAACTCAAAAAGAAGATGACATCGTAAGTGTTCGGTCTGATAATGGAACAGAATTTAAAAACAACAGTGTTGCTTGATATTGTGATGATCATGGAATAGATCATAACTTCTCAACTGCTGGAGTTCCTTAACAAAATGGCATTGTGGAAAGAAATAATAAAACGTTGATTGAGGCTGGAAAAACGATGATAGCTGAAGCCAGAATACCTAAGTACTTTTGGGAAGAAGCTGTCAACACTAAATGTTTTACTCAGAATCGTTCCCTCATCAACAAGATTCACAACAAGACTCCGTATGAACTTTGGCGTGGTAGAGCTCCCAACATTGATTTCTTCAAAATCGTTGTATGCAAATGCTATATCCTCTATAATTGAAATGAACATAGAGGTAAATTCAATGCCAAAGCTGATGAATGTATTTTTGTTGGGTATGCCAAACATTCTAAAGCTTTTCATGTTTTTAATAGATCTACTTTAGTAATAGTTGAATGTGTACATGTTACATTTTATGAACATTCTCTCCTTGAGCCAAATTTGGCTCCAAATGATTCTGTTGAGTCTATTAAGACAGGTGCTCCTATAAAAGTTGCGCCTACACATGATCAGAATACATCCACTCAAGGAAATCCATCTACATCAGTTGCGCCTAATTCCATGAATAGTGCACCTAGTGAGACTTCAGTTGCACCTTCAATGAATGACGCACCTGTTGCATCAATTCATGCATCTCAATCTACTGTTGCACCTGATGAGACTCCCATTTTCAATCCTGAACCAATTCAACCCCCTAATTTTGATGATTTTGAATCTGGTGAAGACATACCAATTGAAGACCTTCAAGTTACTACTACTCAACCTAACTTACCTCCTGAAATTCGTGAAGTTAGAGGTCACCCAATTGCAAATATCATTGGTGATCTAAATGTTGGGGTTCATATAAGGAGAGCAACAAACTTTGATGCTTATACTGCATTTATATCTCAAATTGAACCAAAGAAGGCTGATAAAGCACTCTAAGATCCAAATCCAGGTGGTTGAGCTACATAGACTTATTCTTGGAGTTCACCATTTATAAACGCGCTCTTCACATCTATTTGATATAACTTGAAGTTATTGTGAGCAGCGTAAGCTAGAAAGATTCTGATAGCTTCAAGTCTTGCTACTGGCGCAATTTCATCGTAATAAATCCCTTCTTCTTGCCTGTAGCCTTATGCAACCAACATTTCTTTGTTTCTTGTAATGGTTCCATTCTCATCCTTCTTGTGCAACCAACCTTGCTTTCTAATATAGTCGACCTATCATATACTGATAGTAGACCTCTTGTGAACTGATAATTCTGTTTAAAGTGCATTAGTAAAACAGGTTGTTTCAGTGTTCAACTAGCCTCGTTCATTTCTTCAGTGTGATGAACTCGTCAAAGACTCCATTTCTTCGCTATTCAGGATTCTCTTAAACTCGAGTTCAACTCGATTAGCTCGTTAACAACTCATTTTTAATTTTGAAAATATACTACAAATATCTTTTTTTTTACTTGTTAGTAAATACACGCATATATTACACATATTCCATGTGCCTCACATTAATTTACAAAATAGTCATTTTTTAGTGTTCCATTTTAATCTACATATCTCAAAATGTTTTTTTAATACTTTTTAAATAATAAGAGTTACTTGTTATACTCACGACAACTACCCACTTACTCTTCACTCTGTCCCAAGTAGTTCTTGGAGAAATTTTTTATCCTCAAATACTAGCAGTTTTTCCATAAAACTTCGATACATTTTCCTAAACTACTCTTATTTATGATAAGGTAGCTGTGATTGTAAAATCATTTGATTGCCTTGAAATATTTAAAGTGACAGATACAGTTCAAGAAAGTGGCGACCGAGAGTCACTTGAGGCGACTTATTGGGATTCTGAAGAATCAAAGGCGCTGCTAGATATCATATTTGTGGCAGAGCCAAAAAAATCATTGGAGGGAAAAACTTATTCTAAATGGAACATATTATAATGTCCGACCTAATATTAGTTTAAAGCGGGAGCAAAATTTAATATAACGTTATTTTTTCATAATTTAAAGGGGCGCAAAGTTATGATTTTTAAGGGTGAAAGCAATATTGTCAAAATTTTCTAGTGCTAAATTGATAAATTTGAAGAAATCGAAAAAGGGCGATTGCCCCCTTTATAGATGCCGTGGCTCACCGGTGTTTAATATGTATTAATTGATTTTCTTAATATATGTGAGAAATGCTAGATCTATAGAAGTATTTTGGGACGGAGGGAGAATTCTATAGCCCACTTTTTCGCTCATACCCAACTATATGTACTTGAAACACACCACATTTTCACTTCTTCTTTAATTTTTGAGCAAAACATAAAAAAAATCGATTAAAGTGAGACGGAAGAAGTATAATGTAGGTACAATGTGTCGCGACCCCGACCCCGCGGGCCCAGAACTAGCGAGCTGGACGTCGACTTACAACAATACACCAAAATAATGAAGATAAAAATTCCATTTTTATACCCAAAATGTTTAAAACAAAGTTTTAGAAATCCCAGCTTAACAACAACAACAAACTACTAGAATAAGCTTCGCAAGCTCACCCCAAAAATACAAAAGATTACAATTCTTAATGACGTCATTGTTGGTAAAACTATCCCCAAAAGGTTATACATTTAAATAATGCAAACCGATCAAACAACCTGCCCAAAATCTCAATCCTCTCGACGTCCTCCTCGATCCGCGAATCCTAATCCTTTTCCTCCTGGGGGGGTTAAGGAAAACAATTTGAAACAAGAAACGGGGTGAGAATAAATCTCAGTAAGTTACTAATGCAACTACATGACATGCTAATATGCAATAAGCAATAAACAATAATAAATATCACATAGCACATAGCAATTAACATATATCAAATAGCAGCGGAAATAAACACATAACAAAGGATATAGCCAAGGTTTTACAAACCGGAACATCCAAATAAAGGATCGCTGCGCAGCTTCAATGATCAACCAATCAACATCTTCATAATAGCATGAAAGCCGAAGAGAAAACCCCGGTACCGGAACCAATAACCATAAGAGTGTCACAAAGGACAAGGACCATGACACAAAGTCATGCCCGTTAGCTAGATACATTCACAGAGGAATGCTAACTTGACTTTTCCAAGGCCAATCTGGAAAAGGGTATAGAAGGGGGCAAAATAATGGTCAACATTATAATGGACTTGGCTTTGCCATTATAATCTTTCCCATCGCCCGATGCAACAATTATGCCAGCTGGGCTTCCAAATAAATGCTAAGTAATAAATACTAGCTTAATTAAACAACTTAGGGTTCCAAAGTAGGGAACCACACCAATTAATCACCATAAAGATGCAAACGATTTCTCATGAAGAGTTCAACAACAACGAACACAAGAAGTTTCTCATACAAGCACAACAACGATAAATGGAATTTCTCATAAAGAGCACAACAACATTGATCATTAAACAAGATGGTTCCAAGACAAGGACCCATACCAAACACATCCTAAAGATGATACCCACGAGTTAATCATAAAGAGCACAACCCAAACGGTCGCTCACCAATGGCACAATGACTATTACCAAAATGTCCATAACCATTTACTCAAAAGATATACTAGGACTATGAACTCAACCACTCAACCATCTAATCACACCTGGAATTCCAAATAAGAAATCCGAATGAATACATTCTAAGGTTAATCAAACCGTAGGTACCCAATTGCCAATTCACGCTTTATCTCCGTTCATAATGATCCCATTCTAAACACCCCAAACGAATCTGAAAGGTTACACTTATTAGAACGTAATCACGACAGGACTAAACCCTACACCTTGGTGTTCAATAACAACCCTCTAGGTACTATAGGACATCGCCTAAAACCTAGACCAAGTCTTACTCGAAATTCAATTCGGTTGGAACAAACACGAACACATCATAAGATGCCCAAACAATACTTGATCAAATTACATAACTCTATTGTTCACAAAGGAACCAATTTTAATTACTAAAGTGTTCCACGGTGTTATCTTAAGTTAATTAGAAGAAGGAAACCTAAACTAGGTAAGCCATTAGTCTTAAACCAAGCAAAAAGGTCAAAATCCCAAGCAGGCGAGCGGGCGGGCGCTCGGGAAGGGGAAGGCGCGCGCTTGTTTCAACAGAAGGTTTGATTGCTGGAAAAAGGGGTGCAGGCGGGCGCCTGGGCAAGGGCAGGCGGGCGCCTGGTCTACGCATTGGCCAAGAACAGAGTTGGGTAATGCCATTTTCGACCAAAACCACAATCCATCATTCAAGTATCAAAATCAAAGCTTCCCAATACATTTCTAAAGCTCCTAAACAACACCCAACCTAAAGGGAACCTAAATAACACCCTTTAATCACCCAAACCAACACCAAATCCCCACATTCAAGATTTCACCATTTTTACCCAAAAACTCAAATAAATTCAAAATAAATTCTATACTCAACCAAACTTCAAATATAACACATCAAGCATTATATAAACCTGATATGAACATTTTAGCATAAAAATTGGGGGAAAGTAACTTACTTGAATTTTCTCAAAGGTGTCGGAACTCGAAATTTCTTGGCTTCCTACGATCCTATCGATGATCTAAACAAGATTCATGTTTTAAGAAATGAGAAATAATGAGAGGAAGAGAAAGAAAATGAAGAGAGAAGTGAGAGGAAGAAACTTACCCAAAGGATAGAGAGAGAGGGAGAGATTGCTGGGAGATGGGGAGAGTGAGGGAGAAGATGAGGAGTAGGGAGGGAGTAGTTAAAATGATTTAAAGAACTTACACTTAGGCCCCCTCCTCATCACTACACACAAAGCTTACACTCCCTACTTACAATTAAGACCCTACAATACTACACTAACCCAAATGACCCAAATAAAATGCTAGGCATGAATTATTATAACTCATAAATTATTAATTAAGTAATAATTTAAATACATAATTAAGCAAATAAATACATAATAATTAATTATTACCAATAAAATAGAGCCTAGTTTTCTGGTCGTGACATTCGCTCCCCCTTAAAGAAAATTCGACCCGAATTTTAACGAGACTTACCCGAAAGACCAATTTGCTACGGATACGATAGTTCCGCCATTTCACAAATTCCTCAATTGCCCAATCTAACCCACTACAAGGTAACCTTAAATGATGCGTACGATAACACTACCTCATGAACCGAATCGTTCCATCATTATCTTTATTACTAATCAAAATCCGTACTCAAAATCGAAGAATCCAAATTATTTCCATACGTAATTCTCGAGATATCTCAAGCTCGCCTTATTCATAACCTTAACTACACCGCAAAGGTACTTCCATTTGTAAATCGCATACTTAGTATTATTCCCCAGAAATTCAAAACATTACCATCTCGAGCTAAATTAGCTTTTTAATATATGAAGAGCTAAAGAAATTTTCCATCCCCATAATATTCACCAAAGGCTATATCTCTAAGGATTCCCATTATAGTGCTCTCGCTCTAGGTAGCACATTAAACTAGAGGTGTAATATAAACCCAAAATTTTAATACAAAATGTTCACTTAAATTTACGCCATAATATCATCGTCATAACGCTCCAATCCTTGAAAGCCTAAAATAATTACGAATACTCAATAATCCGAAAATGATTTAAATTTTATCTTCAAGGGATTTCCTCTAATTCCTTTTCTTGAATTGATAATCCGCGCTTCTATACCCCAAAGGAGTTTAGCAATCCCTAATTCTCCAACAGCTGACCCACATTAGATTTTCACGTATACATTTATTAACTTAAAGATACTTAGGCTCAATAGTACTGCCATCATAATAAACCCATTAGCTAGTCACATTCCAACTGACCCAATACCAAATCATAGTATTCTTTAATATGCCCAAGTATTTATACTCAACTTTCTTCACATAATTGTAGTCCAAAACAAGAAATGCTACCAAGGCAAGATTTAGAACCATAGAACCACTATCTAACCAAAATTTCAAAATGCCTTTAACATAGATCGAGAAATTATTACTCTCCCAAAATGTACTTAGTCCTTTCTAACTTAACACGCTTACCACCATTAATGATCATAACTCCTACAACAAACTCATCATCCATAACAAATCGTACACCTTTCCATACTAATCCATTCCGATGCATTCACGGAGATGTACTAAAAGTGACTAAAATTTTCCTCAAAAGATCCTCATTGAATCCTCAACTCCTATAACCCAACCGATACAATATGGATATTGATCTAAATATTAGCATTACAACCTTGTACCACAACAACCCAATTTAACCCAAGCTTCTCCTCAAACACTAGTTACTATTCGGGAGAAAATGAAAATCTTACGAATGATAAATACACCCAACAAATTGACCGAAACTAAATACTCGGATTTCAATTAAGAAAAGATAGGTATAACTCTACCCAAAGGAACGATCTCAAACAGTTTTAAGAAATTAGGAATGGAGAATATAACCATCTTCCTACAACAATCAACTAAAGCAAGAGTAACATCAAAATCTTGTAATAGCAACATGGCTAATTTAGCAGGTAAGACATAACCATACTTAAGCACATAAGACTTCATCAGATACCCTAAACTCCTCCATAGGAGTAGACACCTAGAACACATAGTCAAAGACTCAGAATAAATAAATGCAACTAATGCATAGAAACACATAAATGCGATGATCCTAAAATGCACGCGCTCGCTCTCACGACGCAAAATAATACCTCCTGAAATTTATCCGTTACCTGGTGAGTGCTGATTGATTGCCAATACTCTACCCGAAACCTTGGGCTTCCCCGAAGCATCCCTCTTCTGACCCTGTAGTATTCCAGTTCCTATCCCCGATGACTGAACTCTAAACCTCGGACAATCTTTAACGAAGTTTCCCAACTGACCACACTTCACACATTTTCCTTGCTTCTTCCAACACTTGTCTTCTGAGTGTCCTTTCCTCTGACAGTAGCTGCAGACTTTCCCATTTCGTGTCCCCTTATTAGAACCTCGATTTCCTACTATTGGTTGCCCTTGAAGTTGCCTTCTGAATCGAGTTTGCACTCCAGAATTACCTCTGTTATCTGAATGTTGCTGTTGTGACTTACTCTGCCCTCCTTGCTTACCCGGGTTAACCATCTCAGTCTTCCTTTTGTGTTCCCCAATATCCTGCTCAATCAAGTAGGCTTGATCCACCGCATCTTGAAAAGGTTGAATTCTTTGGGCTAAAAGTTGAGTCCTAATAGCTGTCTTCAAACCCCTGATCAATCTCATCGCTTTCTGCTCCTCGGTCTGCACAAGGTAGTCACAACACCTGGCTAATTCTGCGAACTTAGCTGAGTACTGTGCTACTGACATCATGCCTTGCTCCAAGCTGAGGAACTCGATCTCTTTCCGGTTTTGATTCACTAGAGAGATAAAATGATCCTTGAATTTCCTCACGAACCACTCCCAAGGATATGGTACAAGAGTCGCATCCCAACTGGTCTTTAGTGCCTTCCACCAATGTTCCGCAGCCCCCACGAGCTTATAAGCTAAAAACAGAACCCTATCCTCATCAGTGCAACCAAAGATCTCGTAGATTTTCTCTATTGATTCTATCCATAGCTCGGCCTTCTTCACATCAGGCTCACCGTCGTACTCACTTGGTTTCAACTTCAAGAACTGCTCCAACCCATATCGCGGAGGTGCTACATGTTCCTCTCTCGGCCCTTGGTCATGAATTGCTTTCACGGCCTCCTGAAACATTGCACAGTTTTCTCCCCGTAGACCACTCTGATTCTGAGCCCCACTAGCACTTTCACCCGTTCTTCTTCTAGCCATCACAAACAAATACCTGCATAAAATACTCATCGTTACTCACTCCGAACACAACTACCCTCCTAGGTCATACTAGTCCACCTAGACTTATACTTAGAGCTAAACCATAGCTCTGATACCAACTGTCGCGACCCCGACCCCGCGGGCCCGGAACTCGCGAGATGGACGTCGACTTACAACAATACACCAAAATAATGAAGATAAAAATTCCATTTTTATACCCAAAATGTTTAAAACAAAGTTTTAGAAATCCCAGCTTAACAACAACAACAAACTACTAGAATAAGCTTCGCAAGCTCACCCCAAAAATACAAAAGATTACAAATCTTAATGACGTCATTGTTGGTAAAACTATCCCCAAAAGGTTATACATTTAAATAATGCAAACCGATCAAACAACTGCCCAAAATCTCAATCCTCTCGACGTCCTCCTCGATCCGCGAATCCTAATCCTTTTCCTCCTGGGGGGGGTTAAGGAAAACAATTTGAAACAAGAAACGGGGTGAGAATAAATCTCAGTAAGTTACTAATGCAACTACATGACATGCTAATATGCAATAAGCAATAAACAATAATAAATATCACATAGCACATAGCAATTAACATATATCAAATAGCAGCGGAAATAAACACATAACAAAGGATATAGCCAAGGTTTTCCAAACCGGAACATCCAAATAAAGGATCGCTGCGCAGCTTCAATGATCAACCAATCAACATCTTCATAATAGCATGAAAGCCGAAGAGAAAACCCCGGTACCGGAACCAATAACCATAAGAGTGTCACAAAGGACAAGGACCATGACACAAAGTCATGCCCGTTAGCTAGATACATTCACAGAGGAATGCTAACTTGACTTTTCCAAGGCCAATCTGGAAAAGGGTATAGAAGGGGGCAAAATAATGGTCAACATTATAATGGACTTGGCTTTGCCATTATAATCTTTCCCATCGCCCGATGCAACAATTATGCCAGCTGGGCTTCCAAATAAATGCTAAGTAATAAATACTAGCTTAATTAAACAACTTAGGGTTCCAAAGTAGGGAACCACACCAATTAATCACCATAAAGATGCAAACGATTTCTCATGAAGAGTTCAACAACAACGAACACAAGAAGTTTCTCATACAAGCACAACAACGATAAACGGAATTTCTCATAAAGAGCACAACAACATTGATCATTAAACAAGATGGTTCCAAGACAAGGACCCATACCAAACACATCCTAAAGATGATACCCACGAGTTAATCATAAAGAGCACAACCCAAACGGTCGCTCACCAATGGCACAATGACTATTACCAAAATGTCCATAACCATTTACTCAAAAGATATACTAGGACTATGAACTCAACCACTCAACCATCTAATCACACCTGGAATTCCAAATAAGAAATCCGAATGAATACATTCTAAGGTTAATCAAACCGTAGGTACCCAATTGCCAATTCACGCTTTATCTCCGTTCATAATGATCCCATTCTAAACACCCCAAACGAATCTGAAAGGTTACACTTATTAGAACGTAATCACGACAGGACTAAACCCTACACCTTGGTGTTCAATAACAACCCTCTAGGTACTATAGGACATCGCCTAAAACCTAGACCAAGTCTTACTCGAAATTCAATTCGGTTGGAACAAACACGAACACATCATAAGATGCCCAAACAATACTTGATCAAATTACATAACTCTATTGTTCACAAAGGAACCAATTTTAATTACTAAAGTGTTCCACGGTGTTATCTTAAGTTAATTAGAAGAAGGAAACCTAAACTAGGTAAGCCATTAGTCTTAAACCAAGCAAAAAGGTCAAAATCCCAAGCAGGCGAGCGGGCGGGCTCTCGGGAAGGGGAAGGCGCGCGCTTGTTTCAACAGAAGGTTTGATTGCTGGAAAAAGGGGTGCAGGCGGGCGCCTGGTCTACGCATTGGCCAAGAACAGAGTTGGGTAATGCCATTTTCGACCAAAACCACAATCCATCATTCAAGTATCAAAATCAAAGCTTCCCAATACATTTCTAAAGCTCCTAAACAACACCCAACCTAAAGGGAACCTAAATAACACCCTTTAATCACCCAAACCAACACCAAATCCCCACATTCAAGATTTCACCATTTTTACCCAAAAACTCAAATAAATTCAAAATAAATTCTATACTCAACCAAACTTCAAATATAACACATCAAGCATTATATAAACCTGATATGAACATTTTAGCATAAAAATTGGGGGAAAGTAACTTACTTGAATTTTCTCAAAGGTGTCGGAACTCGAAATTTCTTGGCTTCCTACGATCCTATCGATGATCTAAACAAGATTCATGTTTTAAGAAATGAGAAATAATGAGAGGAAGAGAAAGAAAATGAAGAGAGAAGTGAGAGGAAGAAACTTACCCAAAGGATAGAGAGAGAGGGAGAGATTGCTGGGAGATGGGGAGAGTGAGGGAGAAGATGAGGAGTAGGGAGGGAGTAGTTAAAATGATTTAAAGAACTTACACTTAGGCCCCCTCCTCATCACTACACACAAAGCTTACACTCCCTACTTACAATTAAGACCCTACAATACTACACTAACCCAAATGACCCAAATAAAATGCTAGGCATGAATTATTATAACTCATAAATTATTAATTAAGTAATAATTTAAATACATAATTAAGCAAATAAATACATAATAATTAATTATTACCAATAAAATAGAGCCTAGTTTTCGGGTCGTGACACAATGTACGGTCTTGAAAAAAGAACTTATGATACTTATACATTGTACAGCCACCGAGTTTTATTAAAAATATTTTGTATTATAATTTTGAATATTAATTAAATAGAATATATATAATTATAACTACAAGAAAATATTAATTATTTATACATATATATAATAAACATATATATACATAAACAAATTTTGGGAGAAATTAGTTCTTTCGTAAATTATAAAAAATCATGTTCTCAAATATACGGACTAGGTGTTTTAATGCCTAAACTCACAATTTTAAAGCCTAAACTATTTTAACAGTGAAACCATATTAAAAAGTGAATTTTTTATAACATATGGATAAACTAGTTTCTCCCAAATCCCACTACATACACACAAGAGGGTGCTCAAATGAGAATATATTTAAAATAAGAACCATAAGAACAACCACAACCTTTAGACTAAGATAAATTAATGGTTTAGATTAAATGTCATTTAAAAAAAAAACAGTGACATTTTTGTAGCTTTTGTGAAAGTCATGAGGTAGAATGTCATTTGACCGTCACTTATCGGAACATGTCACGTAATCATCCGAATTTCCCTCAAATTTCAAAATTAAATATTGCAATATCTATAAGTCAGGAGGTAGAATGTCATTTGACCGTCACTTATCAGTACAAAATAATTTATGTATCCAAATGGAGTATGAGTATTGCACTTCGATTCAGTAACTATGTTGTTACTGGATCCTAGTGTATTTTGAGAATTTCACTTGGATTTAGAAGCTAATAAGCTACTGAATCCAAGTACAATTCCCATATTTCACTAGAATACAAGAGTTATTTTGCTATTGTATCCAAGTGTAATATGTGAATTGTACTTGAATAAGTAGCTATGTATCTGTTGTATCCAAGTGTGTTTTGAATTAGCTATTGAATTCATGTGCAATGTTCAAAATAAACATGAGTAGCTAAGTAGCTACTAATTCCAAGTGCAATGTTCAAAAATTCACATGGATTCAGTAGCTAAGTATCTATTGAATCTAAGTGTAATGTTCAAAAATACACAAGGATTCAAGCTAAGTAGCTACTGAATCCAAGTTCAATGTTTAAATGTACACATGGATTCATTTGTTAAGTAGCTACTGAATCTATGTGCAATTTTCAAAATACATGTAGATTCAGTAGTTAAGTTCCTACTGAATCCATGTGCAAAGTTAAAAATACACATAGATTCAATATCTAAATAGCTACTGAATTCAAGTGCATGGATTCAGTGGCTAAGTAGGAATTGAATCCAGGTGTATTTAGACAACTTTATTGTTGTTCAATATTCTTTTTTCAAAACCCTATCTTCAGCGATGTAGTTTGATTAGCCTCGTCGAGACCAAAAAAACAGTGTTCTTGAAAAACAAATTGACTTATAAATATTGAGATATCTAGTTTTGAAATTTGAGGGAAATTTGGATGATAACGTGGTAGTTTATAAAAAGTGATGGTCAAATGACATTACTATCTCACAATTTTTACAAAAACTACAAAAACGACATCATACATATTTAAATGACATATATTCTTACTCATTAATTTATCTTAATCGAGTGGTTGTAGTTGATTCTCATTGTTCTCATTTTTATTGGTAACTTTTTCTTTATTTTGTGAGAGTAGTTATTTAGCTAGTGTATCCAAATGCAATATTTAAAATTTAGATAATGTATCCAAGTGTATCTATTGTATCTATAATCTGGACCCTTGATCGAGTGGTTGTAGTTGGTTCTCATTTTAAGTGGTTCTCATAAAACTTCAGTCTTTTATCCAAGTGTATCTACTGTATCCAATTGTATCTACTTTTTGACTGAATATAAGAGTCAGCATTAATAATATATTAGTAACTTTTTTATTTATTTTGTAAAAAATGGCACTTGCACTTCAACTGTAAGAAGCGAATTGGTCTTATACACCAACTATAGGAGTTTGACCGAATATGAGACTCAACGTTATAAAATATTAAATTTTTTATTTTATTTTTTTGAACAAATAATTTTTATATTAATAAAATAGTAGACACGATCTGGTCTTATACATCACTTATAATAGACTGGGATTTGACCAAAAATATGACTCTTATACTTACACTATAAGAGGCGAATTGGTCTTAAGCGCCAACATTAATAAAATATTATATTTTTTTAGTTTATTTTTAAAAATATTTTTGAATAAATGACTCTTATACTTCAATTATAAGAGGAGAAATGGTTTTATACACCAACTATAAGAGTTTGCCCTGAATTTGACCAAATAATATTAAAAAAAAATTCCTAAAAATGGAAGAAACAAAAAAAGTGAAAAGAAAATATGACTCTTATATGTTAATTGTAAGAGGCGAACTAGTCTTATATATCAGTTATAAGAACTCACTAGGGTTTGACCAAAAAAGTAAACGTAGCCGCCTCATTAAGCTCCCATGGGATAGGAGGGAAACTCAGTCTTTCTGCCAGTAAAGTGTGTATGGTGATGTTTTGGATCTGGCGCATCTGGCATTGGGTTTGTATCTCGCGGGAGGTGCCTTAGAGGAAGTAGCCCCTTACTATGCCAAAATATGTTTATCCCCCCAAAGTATCCAGGCAATCTCACCCTTTGCAACCCAAACCAATTTTTTTCCCAAGGTAACACTTGAATTTGCCTTTCATCCCACTTTGACCCATAGCGCCTAACGGAGTTAAAAATTTAATGAGAAATTGGCATGTGCATATTACATGAGGGTTTATTTTTATCATTTTCTTTGAAAAGAGAAGGACAAAAATGTCAATTTGTTAAATATGGTGGTAGTTGCTTTCTCCACCGAACCCCACCAATCAATAACCACCACCACCATTTCTCCCAAATCTGACAACCACCACCAACCATTTCCGACCATCACCACCACCCAATTCCAGCCACCACTACCTGATTCCGGCGGCCACTGCCCAAATCTACCACCACCAATTCTCTCCTCCTGTCAAAACAAAATTAAAAAGCAGCCACCAACCACTACAAACAAAGCATTAAACCCAGATCTTAAACAAACCGAAACCAAAATAAACCAAATTCAACACCAATTTCATCTCATCCAAACAAAAATGGAAGGTCAAGTTCGTAATAATCAAGCACGGTGGATGTGGGGTTCGCTAGACAATCTCAGTCGGAGTAGCGAAAGAAAGAAAAACCTAAACTTTAGTTTCCATAAAATAAACAACTCAAACCTTGGAATTGAGACAAGAAGGCAAAGAGGAGAGGATTATTGGGGTGAAAGGATGGGAGGGGAAGGGTTTAAGAGAGTGTGAGAGAGGGTTGTGATATGGAATTTGAGGAAGCATGGGTGGTGGTCAGTGGCTATGGTTTGTGTTAGAACAAAATATACATAAGAACGATGGAAAGCGAAATAATCAAACACGGACACAAGAATTTACGTGGTTTACCATGTTGGTCCCAAAAGGGCAACAAGGGTATGAAAATCGCTAGAGGGGGGGTGAATAGCGTTTTAAAATTCTTTTCAAACCCTTTTGCAATTCAATGGCAAATGCGCACAACTCTTATTTTGGCTAAGTATAGCATGCAACAAGAGTGTGAAATGCACAGCGGAAATTTAAAGCAGCTCTGCACAAGGTATACTGCGTAGAGATAAAAACGCACGCGCTAAGTTTGAGGCTAAAGAGTGGCGCAAAAATGGTTCTAAGGCAAATGAGCAATAACAATTACAACAGTAAAGTGTAGCAATCTGAAAGATCAAACAAAGCAGTTCATAAATAGTTAAGCATGAAATAAGCAGTAAATATAATGAACACACTATTTGGAGAGGTTCGATCGATGAAAGATCTACATCCTCTACCAAGATGGTTAGTCTTGGATTTCTAATGGAGATCTTATAATATGAGTGAGTATTACAAATTACAACATTTGAGCTCAATACTAACTCAAGATCTATTATCTATGAAGAACAAATCCTAGACTAAACCGGTGTATCTTAAGAAGTTAGATCAAATGATCAAAGCTTCAAAAGGTGTGTGTGTGACAGAAATTCTGGGCTCTATGAATATGAAAGATGAAGAGCACCAAGAATTCTGGTGATATAGGGCTTTGCGATTTGAGCAGGAGTTTGAAGGTTTGAAGATCTTGAAGGCTGTTCTAAGGAATCTGGAAATATTGAGCAGCAGTCTTCAGATCTTCAAGGTTTTACAATGAAGCATGAAACTCGAGCTCTTGAAGCATGCAAGCTTGAAACTTGGAAATGGGAATGAGCAGGCTATTTATAGCTGAGCTTCAAAAACTAGCTGTTGGAGCTCTGAGCAAGGACGATGTGCTGGCACAATATGATTGGCGCGCAGGTGTCGTTTATAGCCGTTGGAGACAGAGCAAGGCAAGGACAATGAGCTGGCACAATGTGATTGGTGCGCAGGTGTCCTTTATAGCCGTTGGGGCTCTGATCAAAGATGATGACCTGGCACAATATGATTGGTGCGCAGGTGATTTAGAGCCGGTGGAGACTGAGCATGAAGACCAAATTCAAAAGGTTCTTCTAGAAGGTTGACAGCTGTCTTCACTTGAAATATTTCTCTTGAGCGCGTCTCCACCGTTGGATCTGCTGAGTGTGCTTGCTTTGTCGATTCTTCACACCTCAGCATTTTTAATAAGCGTGCATCTTTTAAGCGCTTTCCAAGTTAGGTGATCTGAATGCATTAAAAACTGAGCAAGATATAATGTTGCACAGGAGAGACCTGCGCAGTGGTGTCCTGCGCAGAGAAGTCCTGCGCAGTGACCACTGACTTGCTTAGATCTTCATTCCTTTTCACTCCAAGTCCTATATTCTAAGCCTATACTATAAAATGGACTAGGCTAAAAATTGAAGTTATAAAACTTCTTACATAGGGTCCTAAAGTCCATAGAATATACTTAGGTGATGGTATCAATCAATTCTAACATAATTAGGAGGGCTAAGAGATAAGCATACCCAACAATCTCCCCCTAAATGATTGATGCCATTACCTACTATAACAAAGGCAATCCATTGTACTTTATAATAACATGTCCATAAAAATGAAAATGGTAAATCATGCCTCAAGTCAATGCACACACTAGCCTATGGTATAGATTTCTAGTCTATCCAAAAGATTAACTTACAGTATGGGAAAGACAGAAATAACATGCAGCGCATACAAATGATATGAGTTTTAGTTTAAGTATGCGTTTAAACTGAATGTTTAAACATTATGCAAAGAAAATGTGAGCAGTTAATAATATGCGCATGAGGTAAAACAAAACATTCATTGTTCCACAAATGAATAGTTTGAATTGAACAAGGTTTTGAAAACTAATGATGCGATTTTTCTCATTAAAACTTGAACTGTTAAGAGTTGAGATTACAAGTTTGAAAGAGAAAATAAATATGCGCACAAAAAGGAATAACTTGCGCAAAGCAAAAAAAAATTACATAGATCCTAATCTATGTTGATCCGGTGAAGGTCTTCGCGCAGCTCATTCTGCATGCTGTTGAACTTGTTCATAAGCTCAACTTTGAGCTCTTGAAACTTTTCTTTGAACGCGACAGCTTCTTCAACATAAACTGTGATTCCTCTGTGCACATCCCTGTTGTCTGCTTGCAGTTCTCGAAAGTTTTCTGCGTAGGCCATCTGATGCCCAGTCATCTGGTTGAAATATGACTACTCAGCAGCATTGATGGTGTTGATGATGGTGGCCTGCATAGCTTCAAGGCGAGTGTCAGTGTGGAGGCGCTGGGTGTTCACGCTGGCCTGAATGTCTAGCATTGCGTAGTCCATCTTGGCGTTGAACGCAGAAGAGAAATCTGCCATAGACTTAGTAATGCATTTACGCACTTCTTCAAAATTAATCTTACTTCCATGCGCAGAGCTTCATTGTCCAATCCTCTCCATCTGAGCTTGAAGATCTTCAAATCCTTTAACTAACCCATCTGCGAGGGTTTTCTTTAGCTTTTTCAGTATATCCCTGAATACACCATCAATCGCTCCAAAGGTGCACACATTATTGAGTAGTGCGCTGACATTTTCGAGCTGGGCGCTGATGATTCTCAGGGAGTCCAGGATAAGTTGATCCAAAGTTATAGGAACTTGTTCTTGCGCCTTTTCTTGCGCAGGCTCAGAGAGATGATCAGATGAACTTGCCTTTGCACTCTTAGCACTCTCCGTCCTAGCACTCTCCGTGCTTTCGTTTGCCTTTGCCTTTCCTTCCTCCTTCGCTTTCTCCCCCTTAATGGTATCAATCTCCAAACGCTACATATCTAGATGGTACAGCAAAGCAGTTTGAGCAGTAAGAAGTTGATTCAGCTGCAACTGCGTAGCAACTTGATTCGCTTGAACAGAATGCAAGGCTTACACGATCTGGCGCAGCTCATCCGAAGAGGAAGTAGGAATCTCAGCAGCTGTAGATGAAGGTTTAACTGGAGAAAGACCACTGCTGTCAGAGGCTTCGGAACGAGTGCGGCGCTTCTTCAATCCTTTTGCGCTGCTGCGCACCTTCTGCTTTAGACGAGAAGAAATGTCACGACCCGAAAACTAGGCTCTATTTTATTAGTAATAAATAATTATTATTTATTTATTTGCTTATTTATTTATTTAAATTATTATTTATTTAAATATTTATGTGTGCATTTTATGTGTTATAATAATTTATGCCTAGCATTTTATTTGGGTCATTTGTGCTAGTGTAGAAGTGTTGAGTCTTATTTGTTAGTGGGGGAGTTTATTTGAAGAAGAGTAGTTTTAGGGGGAGGGGCCTAAGTGTAAATGTTCAAATAATTCTCCTACTCCCTCCCTACTCCTTCTCTTCTCCCTCACCTTCTCCCTCACTCTCAGCATACTCCTTTCTCTCTCTCTCCATTGTCAAGAAAAAGGGTAAGTTTCTTTCTCTCACTTCTCTCTTCATTTTCTTCCTCTTCCTCTCATTATCTCTCATTTCTCATAACTTGAAACTTGTTTAGATCGTTGTTAGGATCGTAGAGGGCTAAAAATATTCGAGTTCCGGCAACTTTGAGAAAATTCAAGTAAGTTGCTTTTCCCCCATTGATGCTAAAATTGCTCATCCTCATTTTGTATGGTGATCCATGAAGCTTTGAAGTGGTTATTTGATGATTGTGGAGGTTTAGAATTTATTTGAAATTTATTGTTGTTTTTGGTGTTATTTGTGTTAAATCAAATGTTGGGATTTGATCTTGATTTTGGCTGTTAAATGTTGTTATATGAGTTCCTTTAGACCTATAAGTTTCTCTAGTACCTTAGTATGCTAGTTAAGAGTGTTGGATTTTGGTTTAGTTTTGGTTTGGGTTGAAAATGGGAGAACCCAGTTCATCCCTCCCGATTTCCAGCAGATCAGAGGGTTGGGCGACCGCCCAAAAATGGTGGGGCGACCGCACATCTATCTGAAAGGTTTTGTTCTTGCTTGATGGCTTTTTGGGCGACCGCACAGACCCGAGTGGGGGCCGCACAGTACATCTGAAGGTTTTTATTTGTTATTTTGTGTGATTGAAGAATGCGTTTTGGTCTAAGTCTTGGGTGTCCTTCTAGTCGACCTTAGTGAACATTGTAGTACACTCTAGTGATAGAATTGGGTCCTTTAGGATTAAGTTTGTGTTTGAAATTAATTAAGTGTTAATTGGGATTTTGGAACATCTTGTTGAGGTATTGTTGGTTTGACTTATCTTTGTGATGATCATTTGGTATGATTCCCTACTTTGGAATCATTAGTTGTTTATCGTGCTAGTATTTTTTTACTTAGCAGTTATTTGAAAGTCCAGCTGGTATTTGTGGTTGTGTCGGGCGATGCGAGATATTGTGATGGCACCGGCCAAGTCCATTATGGTGTCGACCATTGTTTTGCCCTTATTTTCCTCTTCCAGATCGGTCTTGGTTGAGACATTTGGAGCATGACTTTGTGGCATGGCTCCCGGCCTTTGTGGCACATCACTTTGTTATTGGTTCCGGTACCAGAGATTTCTCTTCAGCTTTCATGCTATTATGAAGATGATGATTTGTTGATTATTGAAGCTGCGCAGCGACCTTTATTTGGTCTATCGGTTTGGGAAAACCTTGGCTATATCCTTTGTTATGTGTTTATTTCCGCTGCTATCTGATATATGATAATTGCTATGTGTTATGTGATTTATTATTGATTATTGCATCATAGCATGTCATGTAGTTGCATTAGTAACTTATTGAGATTTATCTCACCCCCTTTCTTTTTATCTTTGTTTTTCCTTAACCCCCCCCCCAGGTGGAAAGGATTAGACTCGCTGATCACGAGACAGGGCGTCGCGAGGGTTGAGCTTTTGGGGCAAGTAGCATTGGTGGGTTTACATTATATAAATGTGTAACCTTTTTGGGATATTTGTACCAAGAATTGACGTCACTAGGATTTGTATATTTTATAACTTGGGCGTATAAGCTTATGGAGTTTATACTAGTTTTACTTTGTTGTTCAAGTGGATTTCAAAACTTTGTGTTATCATCTTTTGGTATAAAAGGAAATTTTTATCTTCATTATTTTAGAGTTTATTGTTTAAGTCGACGTCCAGCTCGCTATCTCGGGCCAGCGGGGTTCGGGGTCGCGACAGTTGGTATCAGAGCTTTGGTTTAGCTCTAAGTATAAGTATAGGTGGACTAGTATGACCTAGGAGGGTAGTTGTGTTCGGAGTGAGTAACGGTTGATGTTTTATGCAGGTAATTGTTCTCAATGGGTAGAAGAAGGACAGGTGAAGGTTCTAGTGGGGCTCAGAATCAGAATGATCTTCGGGAAGAGAACCGTGCCATGTTCCAAGGCATGTTTGAGGAGGCCATGAAGGCTATTCATGACCAAGGACCGAGAGTAGAGCAAGCACCACCACCCCGATATGGTTTGGAGCAATTCTTGAAACTGAAACCGGCAGAGTTCGATGGTGAGCCCGATGTGAAGAAGGCCGAACTATGGGTTGAGTCTATGGAGAAAATCTATGATGTGTTTGGGTCTACGGACGAGGATAGGGTCCGGTTCGCGGCTTATAAGCTTGTGGGTGCCGCCGAGCATTGGTGGAAAGGGGTTAAAGCAAGTTGGGATGACACTCATACAGTGTATACTTGGGAATTGTTTGTGCGGAAGTTCAAAGAGCATTTCATTCCGGTAGTGGACCAGAACCGAAAAGAGATCGAGCTTCTCAACTTGGAGCAAGGTTTGTCGTCTATAGCTCAGTACTCGGCTAAGTTCACAGAATTAGCCCGGTATTGTGACTATCTTGTGAGGACCGAAGAACAGAAAGCTATGAGGTTCATCCGGGGTTTGAAGACTTCTATCCGTACTCAGCTTATAGCCCAGAGGATTGTGACATTCCAGGATGCGGTGGACCGAGCCTATTTGATTGAGCAAGATATTGGGGAACATAAGAGGAAGACCGAGGTAGCTAACTCGAGTAAGCAAGGAGCGCAGAGCAAGTCACAACCAAGGATTGATAACCGAGGTAACTTTGGGGGACAATCTCAGTTCCGAGGGAAACCGATCCCAAGGAACCCGGGTACTACTTCCGGGAACCAAAGGAACCAAAATAGGAGGCTTTGTTCCTATTGCCAAAAGGAAGGCCATTCAGAGGACCGTTGTTGGAAGAAACAGGGAAGGTGTACCAATTGTGGCCAAATGGGGCATTATATGAGGGATTGTCCGAGGAATAGAGGTCAACCGTCTGGGGTAGGAGCTGGTGCTCCACAGGGTCAGAAAAGGGATGCTACGGGAAAGCCCAAGGTCCAAGGGAAAGTGTTGCAATGAATCAACAACAAGCCACAGATGATCCCACAGTTATTGGAGGTATTATTTCTATATCTAGTGTGAGCGCACGAGCGTTAGTAGATCCAGGATCATCTCATTCATACATTTCTGTGCAATTTGCTTCTTTACTAAATGCTGCATCTGAGTCTTTGCCCTATGTGTTAGAGGTGTCAACTCCAATGGGAGAGTGTCTGGTGACTGATAAAGTTTTTCGTGATTGTGATGTGCTTATATGTGGTCACATTTTGTGTGCGGACTTGGTAGTCCTTCCTATTCAGCACTTTGATGTTATTTTGGGTATGGATTGGTTAAGCAGGTTTCATGCCTCTGTTGATTGTCGTAGGAAAGTAGTTACTTTTTCTATTCCCGATGTGTCTAAATTTATTTTTGAGGCTATGCCTTTTAGTAGAAATTTTCGTATCATTTCTTATGTGAAAGCGAGAAAATTATTGCACCTTGGTTGTGAGGGGTACTTGGCTAGTGTGCTTGATACTAGGAAAGAATCCCCTAGTTTGGAGAGTGTTCGGGTAGTTAGGGAATTTCCCGATGTTTTCTCTTCTGAGTATAATATGCCTCCCGATCGTGAGATAGAATTTTGTATAGATCTTTTGCCGGGTACGACTCCGATTTCAAAGGCACCGTACAGGTTGGCTCCCGCATAATTGAAGGAACTAAAGGTTCAGTTGCAAGAGTTTCTTGATCGAGGGTTTATCCGCCCTAGTGTTTCCCCATGGGGAGCACCGGTTTTGTTAGTGCGGAAGAAAGATGGTTCGTTGAGATTGTGTATTGACTACCGAAAGTTGAATCAGGTTACAGTGAAGAACAAGTATCTTCTACCTCAGTTGAAGATTCGATCTGAGGATATTCCGAAGACTGCTTTTCTCACTCGCTATGGTCATTACGAGTTCTTGGTTATGCCGTTTGGGTTGACGAACGCACCGGCCGTGTTTATGGATTTGATGAACCGGGTTTTCCATCCTTATCTTGATTCGTTCGTGGTGATCTTTATTGATGATATACTCGTCTACTCTAAATCTAGAGAGGAGCACGAGCAACACTTGAGGACAGTTTTATCCGTTCTTGCGAGGGAGAAATTATTTGCGAAGTTCAGTAAATGCGAATTTTGGCTCTAGAAGGTTTCTTTTCTGGGTCATGTTATTTCGAAAGACGGGATTTCTGTGGATCCTTCAAAGATTGAAGCTATAGTGGATTGGAAGAGACCCGAGTCAGTGACCGAGATCAGAAGTTTTCTGGGTTTAGCCGGTTATTACCGAAGATTTATTGAAGGGTTTTCGAGGATTTCTACTCCGATGACTCAGTTAACCCGGAAGGAGGTACCGTTTGTGTGGAGTGAAAAATGTCAAAGTAGCTTTGATGAATTGAAGAAGAGACTAACTACGGCTCTTATTCTCGCGTTACCGAATGGAAATGACGATTTGGTAATTTACAGTGATGCTTTGAAAGAGGGTTTGGGTTGTGTTTTGATGCAGAATGGGAAAGTGATTGCCTATGCTTCGAGGAAGTTGACCCCTAGTAAACAGAATTACCCGACTCATGATATGGAGTTGGCGGCGATAGTCTTTGCGTTGCACAAATGGAAGCACTACCTTTATGGGGCGAAGTTTGAAATTTTTACCGATCACAAGAGTTTGAAATACCTTTTCTCCCAGAAAGAGTTGAATAATAGGCAACGCCGATGGATGGAATTGTTGAAGGATTATGATTGTACAATTTCCTATCACCCGGGAAAGGCGAATGTGGTAGCCGATGCGATTAGTAGAAAATCTTATGTGGCTTCGATGGTGGTTCGGGAATGGAAAATGCTTGAGGATGTGGGAGATTGGTCTCCTCGTGAATCGAGACATGGGGCGATTTTTACGAATATTAGGGTATCTCCGACCCTAATTCAGAGGATAAAGGAAGCTCAGAAAGAAGATCCCGAGTTGGTGAAGATAATGGGTAAATTAAAGGAAAAGAACTTCGAGGATTTTTCTTTGAGTTCGAGTGGAGTTTTGACTTTCCGTGATCGTTTGTGTATACCCGATGTTGGTGGGATAAAGAGGCAAGTTTTAGATGAGGGTCACAAATCGAGGTATACTATTCATCCGGGTAGTACGAAGATGTATCAGAATTTGAAGCAACACTTTTGGTGGAACAGCATGAAGAGGGAAATAGCCGAGTATGTTTCGAAATGTTTAACGTGTCAGCAGGTCAAAGCCAAGCATCAGAGACCCGCGGGACTACTTCAGCCGTTAGAAATTCCCGAGTGGAAATGGGAGCATGTGACCATGGATTTCGTTACGGGACTACCTCGTACCCGTAAGAAGTATGACAGTGTCTGGGTAATAGTGGATAGATTGACCAAGAGTGCCCATTTCTTGTCTATTGACATCAGATATTCGATGGAGAAGCTTGCGACCCTTTACATTGATGAGATCGTTAGATTGCATGGGGTTCCGGTTAGAATCGTGTCAGATCGAGACCCGAGGTTTACTTCTAGATTCTGGAAGGTGTTTCAGGAAACTTTGGGTACAGATTTGCGATTCAGTACGGCTTTTCATCCTCAGACCGACGGTCAATCCGAGAGGACCATTCAGATTTTGGAGGATATGTTGCGTGCTTGTTCGATAGACTTCTCCGATTGTTGGGATTCGCACCTACCGTTAGTGGAGTTCTCTTATAACAACAGTTATCAGGCTAGTATCGAGATGGCACCGTATGAGGCTTTGTATTGGAGGAAATGTAGATCGCCTATCTGTTGGGATGAGGTCGGTGAAGCAAAGATCGTGGGTATTGATTTGCTTCAGGATTCAGTTGAGAAAGTTAGAGTTATCCGGGATCGATTGAAAACAGCCCAGAGTCGACATAAGAGCTATGCAGACAACCGAAGGCGAGATCTTAGTTTTCAGACCGGTGATTTTGTGTTCTTGAAAGTATCTCCGAAGGTGGGTATTCGTAAGTTTGGGAAGAAAGGCAAATTGGCTCCGAGGTTTATTGGCCCGTTTGAGATTTTGGGAAAGGTTGGACTTCTTGCGTATCGACTTGCGTTACCGCCATCTTTGGACCGATTAGATAATGTATTTCATGTTTCTATGCTTCGGAAGTATGTTCATGATCCTTCTCACGTTTTACCGAGGGTACCGGAGGATATAGAGCCGGATATGACTTATGAGGAACGACCGATTCGGATTCTTGATTCTAAAGTCCAAGAGTTGAGGAACAAAAGCATCCTGTTGGTTAGAATCCTTTGGAGGAATCACAATATCGAGGAGTCGACGTGGGAGCTTCGTGATGAGATAGAGAGGAAATTTTCGTGGCTTTTTAATTCGGGTAAGTCTCGTTAAAATTCGGGTCGAATTTTCTTTAAGGGGGAGTGAATGTCACGACCCGAAAACTAGGCTATATTTTATTAGTAATAAATAATTATTATTTATTTATTTGCTTATTTATTTATTTAAATTATTATTTATTTAAATATTTATGTGTGCATTTTATGTGTTACAATAATTTATGCCTAGCATTTTATTTGGGTCATTTGTGCTAGTGTAGAAGTGTTGAGTCTTATTTGTTAGTGGGGAGTTTATTTGAAGAAGAGTAGTTTTAGGGGGAGGGGCCTAAGTGTAAATGTTCAAATAATTCTCCTACTCCCTCCCTACTCCTTCTCTTCTCCCTCACCTTCTCCCTCACTCTCAGCATACTCCTTTCTCTCTCTCTCCATTGTCAAGAAAAAGGGTAAGTTTCTTTCTCTCACTTCTCTCTTCATTTTCTTCCTCTTCCTCTCATTATCTCTCATTTCTCATAATTTGAAACTTGTTTAGATCGTCGTTAGGATCGTAGAGGGCTAAAAATATTCGAGTTCCGGCAACTTTGAGAAAATTCAAGTAAGTTGATTTTCCCCCATTTTATGCAAAAATTGCTCATCCTCATTTTGTATGGTGATCCATGAAGCTTTGAAGTGGTTATTTGATGATTGTGGAGGTTTAGAATTTATTTGAAATTTATTGTTATTTTTGGTGTTATTTGTGTTAAATCAAATGTTGGGATTTGATCTTGATTTTGGTTGTTAAATGTTGTTATATGAGTTCCTTTAGACCTATAAGTTGCTCTAGTACCTTAGTATGCTAGTTAAGAGTGTTGGATTTTGGTTTAGTTTTGGTTTGGGTTGAAAATGGGAGAACCCAGTCATCCCTCCCGATTTCCGACAGATCAGAGGGTTGGTCGACCGCCCAAAAATGGTGGGGCGACCGCACATCTATCTGAAAGGTTTTGTTCTTGCTTGATGGCTTTTTGGGCGACTGTACAGACCCGAGTGGGCGGCCGCACAGTACATCTGATGGTTTTCATTTGTTATTTTGTGTGATTGAAGAATGCGTTTTGGTCTAAGTCTTGGGTGTCCTTCTAGTCGACCTTAGTGAACATTGTAGTACACTCTAGTGATAGAATTGGGTTCTTTGTGATTAAGTTTGTGTTTGAAATTAATTAAGTATTAATTGGGATTTTGGAACATCTTGTTGAGGTATTGTTGGTTTGACTTATCTTTGTGATGATCATTTGGTATGATTCCCTACTTTGGAATCATTAGTTGTTTATCGTGCTAGTATTTTATTACTTAGCAGTTATTTCAAAGTCCAGCTGGTATTTGTGGTTGTGTCGGGCGATGCGAGATATTGTGATGGCACCGGCCAAGTCCATTATGGTGTCGACCATTGTTTTGCCCTTCTTTTCCTCTTCCAGATCGGCCTTGATTGAGACGTTTGGAGCATGACTTTGTGGCATGGCTCCCGCCCTTTGTGGCACATCACTTTGTTATTGGTTCCGATACCGGGGATTTCTCTTCAGCTTTCATGCTATTATGAAGATGATGATTTGTTGATTATTGAAGCTGCGCAGCGACCTTTATTTGGTCTATCGGTTTGGGAAAACCTTGGCTATATCCTTTGTTATGTGTTTATTTCCGCTGCTATCTGATATATGATAATTGCTATGTGTTATGTGATTTATTATTGATTATTGCATCATAGCATGTCATGTAGTTGCATTAGTAACTTATTGAGATTTATCTCACCCCCTTTCTTTTTATCTTTGTTTTTCCTTAACCCCCCCCCCTAGGTGGAAAGGATTACACTCGCTGATCACGAGACAGGGCGTCGCGAGGGTTGAGCTTTTGGGGCAAGTAGCATTGGTGGGTTTACATTATATAAATGTGTAACCTTTTTGGGATATTTGTACCAAGAATTGACGTCACTAGGATTTGTATATTTTATAACTTGGGCATATAAGCTTATGGGGTTTATACTAGTTTTACTTTGTTGTTCAAGTGGATTTCAAAACTTTGTGTTATCATCTTTTGGTATAAAAGGAAATTTTTATCTTCATTATTTTAGAGTTTATTGTTTAAGTCGACGTCCAGCTCGCGATCTCGGGCCCGCGGGGTTCGGGGTCGCGACAAGAAATATGTGTGATATCAGCACTAGGGACAGCTTCTTTAGTAGCTTCGGGCCTTTGCTTCCCCGGAACTGCAGCATCATCTAAATCACCACGAAAATCAGCCTTGCGCTTCATTGTGGTTGGCTTTGAGGGAGCAGGAGCTGGTTTGCTGGTAGGATCTGCCTCTTTGAACGAAATTCCTTTGGAGGATTGAACCAAAGGAATGTCCTTGATCTTTTTGCCACTGGGTGTAGCAATACCCTTCCCCTTGCGTTTATACGTATCTTCTGAGGTTTCTTGCGCAGCATCAGGTAGAGATCTACCTGCACTCTTTTTGGACTTGGCCACAGGGATTGGGCCTATCCAAGGTTCCTTGTTGGGAGCAGAATCAGACAGCCAGATTTCATAGTATTCACTGTTACCGATCTCACTACGCAAATTCTGGAGATGCACTCTGGAGTAGTACTTTGCGTCACAAGACTGCTTCTTGATTGACTATTCTTCAACATAGGTGGCCAGTTCGTCATAAGTCAATAAGAGTTTAGTTAGCAATCTGCAGTGAGTTCGGTATTTAGTCTTCCCTGCATTCAGCTTCTTGTCATAGCTGGTCATTCCCTTCACAATCTCATTGTAGATAATCTGCGGCCAGTCGAGTTGATCTTCGTTGAAGATGGCTGCGCAGTATTCCCACTGCTTTGAGATGAAATGCCCATTATTCCCATTCTTGCAGTTGAGAGAATCTCCAATGATGGTGCACAGGTGATACATCACCTCACCAAATTCCTTTCAGTTATGCATTGGCCACTTCTTGTTTATAGAAGGAATGCCAATAAGCTTCTGTGCAAGAGCATTTTGATGATCCTCATCATAGTTGACTGAAGTATTATCAACGTTGAAGTTTAGGAGACTGCGAATGTGGTTAGGATGAACCATTACATCACTGTGCTGTACAGTGGCTGTGATCATTTCAGTTGGCTTGCCTTCAAGTTGTGCCGGGACAACTCTTGATGTCTTGAAGAATTCATCTACTAGTGCAGGCACTATGAAGGGTTGATTAAGAGTGAATAACGGAAGAATGCCAGAGGAACTGAGATGGTGCAGCAGACGACGTCCAACTGCGTCTAGAGAAAGATCTGCCTGAATTAGTTCCCAACCAGGTATGAAGTAAATATGTCCCTGCGTAAAACAATAGATAGAATTAGACACCCTATTACACATGGAGCTGTGCGCATTTGCAAATAATGCAGATATACCTTGGTACACAAGTTCCATGAAACGCAAAATATTTATGCGCAGAGAATATGAAATGGATGCGCATAAAATAAGAATGTGTACACAGAAAGTGAGGGATCATACGCAGAGAGAATACTTGTAAAGAAGTGTGCGCAGAAAATTAGATAAAACTATATGCGCAGAAAACTATGCGCAGAACGCAAAAACTTGGGGATATATCAATTTGTTCAAAAAATATTAAAAAATGTGAAAAACAAGAAAGAATATTCAAGAACATGAAGAACACCGAAAAAGAAAAGTTGACAAAATTCAACAAAATGCATATCAAAATGACCGCGTTGACCAGACGATTTCAACAAAATAAAGCGTAAAGTCAACAGTTGGATAATAAACCCAAAAATCAAGAAAAACAGTTCGTCTGCCATGGAAGTTACGGAGCTCAAATATTGACGAAAACACATGTAACGACCATTGATCATGAAATAAACTACATGAAGGAATAGATCAGGAAAATAAGAACACATAACAACCAACGATTTCACAAATGATCAACAATTAAGGGAGAAATCGAAAAAGGGAGTTATAGAGAAACATACCATGTCATTGACGGTGGGATGCCTTGATTGTTGTTCTAGTTCTTCTTCGTTCTGAGAGTTCCCAGGATTGGAGTGAGAAGAAGAGTCGGAGATGATGATTTCGGGTTGTTGAGTTTTGGTTTTCTTAGGCGCCATTGAAATGGTTTGAGGAAAAAAAGAATTGAGGTTGAAGATAAAGATCAGGAGACGAAAAATGAAGGTTTAGAGTAGAGGTTAGAGAAAGAGAGAGAGAGAGAATTAGAGAGAGAAACGGTTTAAGTAAGGAAGGAGAGGTTAGGCGCATGATAGAGGGAAATATTTTAGAGAAAGTGCAGTGGCGCAGGATAGCAATGCCACGTGTCACTATAGGGAACGCGCGTGTGCAGGCCTATGCACGCGTGAGAGTGTGAAGTCCTAAGCCGGTCACTGTCGAGTCAACTTCCTCATAAATGATGAGTCAGTGAAAAGACAGGCGCACGTTAGCAAGGTTACGTGGCCGAATGGGGGACGCACGTGCGCAGTCTTTGCGCGCGCGTGTGTCAGCGAAGAGAGGCTGACGGCTGTCGCATCACATTCCTCATTAAATGGTGAGCAGACATTCGCAAGGTGCGCTGTCAATAATCGCATTTTGCATTAAATGACAATGGGACATGTGCAGGGGTAAAAAGGTAATTTCCCAAGAAAATTCAAAAATTTAAAGGCGCGGGAAAATTTAAATTACACAAATACCCTTGTGATTAAGCGTTGACTTTTCAGTCAAGGACCTATATGCAAAATCTAATGAATAGAACACTTACCTGCGATCCACGATGATTTGCACATGGGTAGTCATGCGCAGCGCATGGATAGCGCAAAGATTCTATAAATCTCAGAACTGTTGTTTCATGCGCAGACATTTGTTGTGCAGGTGTTTCCGCAGGGCGCATGAAAACCTATTTTGCACACTTATCAAGCAAATACATTAGTATTAATAAATTATATGGACAAGTTAGCTAAGATTAAGCATACCCATTTCTCCTTTCAAGAGACCACTTGTTAATTCTTGAGGAGATGATATTAGATGTTGATGAGCTTGGTGTTAGTGCTTGGCAGGATTGGAAATTGCTATGGTGGACATATTACCGCAGAGAATTGGACAATTCTCTTCATGAATCCCATAGTCCACAGGTTATTGCTTCATCCATAAGATTTGGCAGCAGCAGCTTCCAGCAGCAATATATTCTGCTTCAGTAGTGGAGGACACAGCAGCTTGTTTCTTGCTCGCCCATGCTACAAGTTGATTTCCAAGGAAATGACATGTTCCACTTGTGCTCTTCCTGTCAATGGTGCATGCTGCGTAGTCCGCATCTGAAAAACCTAGCAAATCGAAATTCGAATCTTTGGTGTACCAAAGTCCAAGGTTAACGGAGCCAAAAATATATCTAATACATTTTATAGCAATTATGTGCGCTTCTAAAGAATTAGCATGATAGTGCGCACAGATCTAGACAACATAATATCTTGTCCAACTAGTAGAAAATAAAGGAGAGTCAATCATACCTCGATATAGTCTGATCAACTTACCTTTTAAGTCTGTTAAGTTTGTTGCTGGTGGCCATTGGAGTGTCGTATGCTTTAGCATTTTCATGCCCAGACATATTGATCAAGTCCCTTGTGTTCTTTGCTTGATGTGATGAAGATGCCATCATTCAATTGCTTGATTTGACGTCCGAGGAAGAAGGCGATTTCTTCCATCATACTCGTCTCAAGTTTGCTTTTCAAAGCGCTTACAAAGTGACTCATTAGTAGAACCAAATATAATATCAACATAGATTTGAACGAGTAAAGAATGATCATTATACTTAGCAATAAAAAGAGTTGTATCAATTTTACCGCGCTTGAAGCTTTTCCCTAGTAGGAGTTTTGAAAGAGTATCGTACCATGCTCTTGGAGTTTGATGAAGTCCATACAAAGCTTTCTGGAGTTTAAGCACGATTTGGAAATTTGTCATCTTCAAACTCAGGAGGTTGATCTACATTGACCGTCTCTTGGAATTCACCGTTGAGAAATGCGCTCTTCACATCCATTTGATTTATGAGAGGCATAAACTTGCTTTGATTCTGTGGTGCTTCCATTCTCATCCATCTTGTTTCTGAACACCCATTGAAGCGCTTAATAATGGATGAACTTTTCTTGCACTTCTTGCATAGCATCGATCCAGCTTAAAACATGGAGCACTCTATCAATCTTCTTTGATCCGACATGAGAGATAAATGAATGCTACACCACAAAGTTTGATGCTCTCGATGTGCGAACCCCTACATTTAGATGATAGGAATACGAAGATCAATGGGTATTTCATTTGCTTCAGCATCGAGATTATCAAAGGTGATTTGCTGAAGCGGAGAAACATCATGCGCGAAATAAGGCATCTGCGCATCGGTAGTAATTACTTTCTTGTGCAGCATCTGAAGTATGCACATGAGATGGGCTGATTCTAAAAAACTCAGCAGAAGCATCAAATCATTTGGAGTCAAATATGGCTCAAGGAGAGAATATACGTCAAATGTAACATGTACAGATACTATAATAACTAGAGATTTATTCTATTATGATCATGAAAAGCTTATAGAATGATTGGCATACCCAACGAGAATACCTCCATCTGCTTTGGCGTCGAATTTACCTCTATGCTCTGCTGTTGTAGAGGATATAGCGTTTGCAGCCAAAGAGCTTGAAGAAAGCAATGTTGGGCGCTCTTTCTCTTCATAGATCGTATGGAGTATTGATGTAGGCTTTGTTTGTCACGACCCGAAATCTAGGCTCTATTTTATTGGTAATAAATGATTATTATTTATTTATTTGCTTATTTATTTATTTAAATTATTATTTATTTAAATAATTATGTGTGCATTTTATATGTCCTAATATTATGCTTAGCATTTTATTTGGGTCATTTGGGTTAGTGTGGTTTTGTTGGGTCTTAATTGTTAGTAGGGAGTGTAATAT
This sequence comes from Campanula takesimana, assembly GCA_026119855.1. Lineage (NCBI taxonomy): Eukaryota > Viridiplantae > Streptophyta > Magnoliopsida > Asterales > Campanulaceae > Campanula > Campanula takesimana. Next base: position 2,136,066 of record JAOWBW010000072.1, read on the forward strand.
TTGTGTGTAGTGAGAGAGAGGGGGCCTAAGTGTAAGTTTTGATTTATTTCCCCCCTACTCCCCTCACCTCCCTCACCTCCTCCCTCACTCTCACCATCTTCCAGCCCATCTCCCTCTCTCTCTAGCTTTGGGGTAAGTTTTCTTTCTCTTCCTTCTCTCTTCATTTTAGCTATCTTCCTCTCATAATCTCTCATTTTATAAAACATGAACCTTGTTTAGATCGTCGATAGGATCGCGTAGAATCAAAAAGATTTGAATTCCGTCAACTCTCATTATTTTCAAGTAAGTTACTTTTCCCCCATTTTGATGTTAAATGTTCATATCATGTTTATATGATGTTTGAGTTGTTATATTTGAAGTTTGGATGAGTTTAGAATTTATTTGGAATTTATTTGAATTTTGGGTTAAAAATGGTGATTTATGAATGTTGGGTTGATTCTTGATTTTGGTTGATTAAATGTTGTTATAGGAGTCTTTTTAGACTTATAAGTTGTTTGGGCACATTAGTATACTAGTTGAAATGTTGGATTTTGGTGGAAATGTGTTTTGGGTATAAAAATGGAAGAACCCATGTTGTTCTTCTCGATTTCCAGTAATTCAGAGCATTGGGCGGCCGCACAAAAATGTATGGGCGACCGCACATCTATCTGAAGGCTTTTGTTCTTGGTTTGAAGGATTTTGGGCGACCGCACAGTCCCTTTTGGGCGGCCCCACAGAACCCCTGAAAGTTTACATTTGTTAACTATTGTGCGATTGAAGAATGCGTTTTGATCCAAACCTTGGGTGTCCTTCTAGTTGACCTTAGTGAACATTGTAGTACACTCTAGTGATAGAATTGGCTCCTTTGTGATCGAGTTGGTGTTTGAAATTAATTAAGTGTTAATTGGGACTTTGGAACATCTTATTGAGGTATTGTTGGTTTGACTTATCTTTGTGATGATCAATTGTGATCAAGTTTGTGTTTGAGCATCTTGTGAGGGGTTCGTGGTTGTTCCAATCGGATTGATGTTGGATAAGACTTGGTTTAGGTTTTAGGTGATATCCTATAGTACCTAGAGGGTGGTTTTGGAACACTAAGGTGTAGGGTTTAGTCCGGTCGTGATCATGTTCTATTAAGGATAACCTTTTGGATTCGTTTGGGTACTTGCGGTTTGATTAACCTTAAGGTGTATTCATTCTGATTTCCTACTTTGGAATTCCAGGTGTGATGAGATGGTTGAGTTCATAGTCCAAGTATATCTTTATGAGTAAATGTTCAGGGTCATTTTGGTAATAGTCATTGTGCCATTTGTGAGCGACCGTTTGGGTTGTGCTCTTTATGATTTACTTGTGGGTATCATATTTGGGATGTATTTGATACGTGCCTCGTCTTGGAATCATCTTGTTTTAATGATCAATGTTGTTGTGCTCTTTATGAGAAATTCCGTTTATCGTTATTGTGCTCTTCATGAGAAACTCTTGTTATCGTTGTTGTTAAACTCTTCATGAGTACCCGTTGCATCTTTATGGTGATTATTTAGTATGGTTCCCTACTTTGGAATCCTTAGTCGTTTACCGTGCTAGTATTTTATTTCTTAGCATGATTGAAAGTCCAGCTGGTTATTTGTGTATCGAGTCAGGCAATGGATAATGCTATAATGGCACGAGCCAAGTCCAGTATAGCATCGCCCATTGGTCCTTCTGTCCTCATCCAGATTGGCCTTGGTTGGGATGAGCTAGCTCCGTTGTGGGTATTCTAGCTAATCGTTTTGGAGCATGACTTTGTGGCATGGCTCCCCCCCTTGTGGCACTTTATCATTGTTATTGGTTCCGGTACCGGGTTTCTCTTCAGCTTTTATGCTACTATGAAGATGAATTGTTGGGTTGATGGGTTGATTGGTCGCTTCTGACCGGGGATTCCTCTTCAGCTTTCATGCTATTATGAAGATGATGAATGGTTGGTTATTGAAGCTGCGCAGCGACCTTTATTTGGTTCTTTCAGTTGGGAAACCTTGGCTAATATCCTTTGTTACGTGTTTATTTTCCGTTGCTATCTGTTGACTGGTAATTGTTACATGCTATGTGATATTTATCATTGCTTATTGCTTATTGCATTATAGCATGTCATGTAGTTGCATTAGTAACTTACTGAGATTTTATCTCACCCCGTTTATTTCCATCTTTGTTTTTCCTTAACCCCCCCAGGAGGAAAAGAATTAGGATTCGCGGATCGAGGAGGACGTCGAGAGGATTGAGATTTTGGGGCAGGTTGTTATGGTTCGGTTTACATTATTTAAATGTATAACCTTTGGGGATAGTTTCACCATTATTGACGTCGTTAAGAATTGTATATTTTATTCTTTTGGCATAAGCTGTGGAGCTTATGTTAGATGCACTTTGTTGATTTAAACTTGGATTTGTAAAACCTTGTGTTATCATCTTTTGGTTCAAAATGGAATTTTTAACTTCTATATTTTAGAGTTTTGGTTTTAAGTCGACGTCCAGCTCGCGATCTCGGGCCCGCGGGGTTCGGGGTCGCGACAGTTGGTATCAGAGCTATGGTTTAGCTCTATGTATAAGTATAGGTGGATTAGTTTGACCTAGGAGGGTAGTGTGTTCGGAGTGAGTAACAATTGTTGTTTTATGCAGGTACTTGTTTGAAATGTCTCGAAGGAGAAGTGGTGAAAGTAATACCAGTAATGCAAATCGGAATGAAACGAGGGATGAAGCCCGTGCAATGTTTCAGGGCATGTTTGAGGCGGCCATGAAGGCCATACATGATCAAGGTCCAAGGGTAGAACAAGCACCACCACCCCGCTACGGATTGGAACAATTTCTGAAATTGAAACCGGTTGAGTTCAATGGGGAACCCGATGTAAGGAAGGCCGAGCTATGGATTGAGTCGATGGAGAAAATTTATGATGTCTTTGGTTGCACCGATGAAGACAAGGTCCGGTTTGCGGCTTATAAACTTGTGGGTGCCGCCGAGCATTGGTGGAAGGGTGTTAAAGCGAGTTGGGATGAAACTCACACAGTGTATGCATGGGAATTGTTTGTGCGGAAGTTCAAGGAGCATTTCATTCCAGTAGTGGATCAAAACCGAAAGGAGATTGAGCTGCTCAACCTGGAGCAAGGTTTGTTGTCTATAGCTCAGTACTCGGCTAAGTTCACAGAATTAGCCCGGTATTGTGACTATCTTGTGCGGACCGAGGAGCAGAAAGCTATGAGGTTCATCCGGGGTTTGAAGACTTCTATTCGGACTCAGCTTATAGCCCAGAGGATTGTGACATTTCAGGATGCGGTAGACCGGGCATACTTGATCGAGCAAGATATTGGGGAGCATAAGAGGAAGACCGAGGTTGCAAATGCGGGTAGACTAGTAAGCCATGCTAAATCTCAATCACATCACCGTTCAGATAACCGAGATAATTTGGGAGCACCATCTCAGTTTAAGGGACAAACCGCGCTAGGGAATCCGGGTACTACTTCGGGGAAACAAGGGAAGCAAGGTAGGTGGCTTTGCACTTACTGTCAGAGGGGAGGCCATTTGGAGGATAAGTGTTGGAAGAAACAAGGAAAATGTATCAATTGTGGTCAACTGGGTCACTTCATAAAAGACTGTCCGAGGTTTAGGGTTCAATCATCAGGAACAGGAACCAGTACTTCACCGGGTCAGAAGAGAGATGCTTCAGGGAACCCTAAGGTATAGGGCAGAGTAATTGCGACCAATCAGCACTCACCAGGTAACGGATAAATTTCAGGAGTTATTATTTTGCGTCGTGAGAGCGAGCGCGTGCATTTTAGGATCATCGCATTTATGTGTTTCTGTGCATTAGTTGCATTTAATTCTTCTGAGTCTTTGACTTATGTGTTGTAGGTGTCTACTCCTATGGAGGAGTTTAGGGTATCTGATGAAGCCTTATGTGCTTATGATGTGCTTAAGTATGGTTATGTCTTACCTGCTAATTAGCCATGTTGCTATTACAAGATTTTGATGTTATTATGGATTTAGCCTATTTGTTGCAGGGGGATTGATGTATTCTCCATTCCTAATTTCTTAAAACTGTTTGAGATCGTTCCTTTGGGTAGAGTTATACCTATCTTTTCTTAATTGAAATCCGAGTATTTTGTTTCGGTCAATTTGTTGGGTGTATTTATCATTCGTAAGATTTTCATTTTCTTCCGAATAGTACCTAATGTTCGAGGAGAAGCTTGGGGTTAAATTGCATTGTTGTGGTACAAGGTTGTAGTACTGATAATTAGATCAATATCCATATTGTATCGGTTGGGTTATAGGAGTTGAGGATTCAATGAGGATCTCTTAAGGAAAATTTTGGTCACTTTTAGTACCTCTCCGTGAATGCATCGGAATGGATTAGTATGGAGAGGTGTACGATTTGTTATGGATGATGAGTTTGTTGTAGGAGTTATGATCATTAATGGTGGTAAGCGTGTTAAGTTAGAAAGGACGAAGTACATTTTGGGAGAGTAACAATTTCTCGATCTATGTTAAAGGCATTTTGAATTTTGGTTAGAGGGTGGTTCTATTGTCCTAAATCTCTCCTTGGTGGCGTTTCGCGATTTGGATCAATGGTATGTGGAGGAAGTGGAGTATCAATACTTGGGCATAATTAAGGAATATCATGATTGGATATTGGGTCAGTTGGAACGTTGCTAGCTAATTGGTTTATTATGATGGTAGTACTATTGAGCCTAAGTATCATTAGGTTAAGAAAGGTATGCGTGAAAGACTAACTTGGGTTAGCTATTGAAGAATTGAAATTTGTTGATTTCCTTGGGTTTATGAGCACGGATTATAATTTAAATGGGAGTTAGAGAAAATCTTTTGAAGATGAAATTTGGACCGTTTTGCGGACTATTGAGTAAATTGAATGGTTTGGGCTTCAAGACCGGATTAATGAAGGGATGAGAGTATAACATAGATTAAGTGGACACTTTGTACGAAGAATTTTGGGGTTGTATGGTGCTATTAATTTAATGTGTTAACTCAAAGTGAAAGCACTATAAAGGTAATCCATAGAGATGTAGCCATTTCGATGAATATTGTGGAAATAGAAATTCATTTAGCCTTTTTATAATTTTAAAGCTAATTAGGTTCGGGATGGTGATGTTTTAAATTTCTGGGGAATACTACTAAGTATGTGATTTACAAAAGGAAACACCTTTGCAGTGTAATTAAGGTTATGAATAAGATGAACTTGAGATATCTCGGGAACTATGTTGGGAGCAATTGGGATTCTCCCATTTTGATTATGGATTCTAATTAGTAGTAAAGGTTATGGTTGAAGGAAGTCAAGTGCGAGAGGTCCTGGTATGGTGAACATTATTTAAGGTTACCTTGTAGTGGTTTAGAATGGACGATTGAGGAATTTGAGAAATGGCGGAACTATCGTATCCGTATCTATTTGGTCTTTCGGGTAAGTCTCGTTAAAATTCGGGTCGAATTTTCTTTAAGGGGGAGTGAATGTCACGACCCGAAATCTAGGCTCTATTTTATTGGTAATAAATGATTATTATTTATTTATTTGCTTATTTATTTATTTAAATTATTATTTATTTAAATAATTATGTGTGCATTTTATATGTCCTAATATTATGCTTAGCATTTTATTTGGGTCATTTGGGTTAGTGTGGTTTTGTTGGGTCTTAATTGTTAGTAGGGAGTGTAATATTTGTGTGTAGTGAGAGAGAGGGGGCCTAAGTGTAATTTTTGATTTATTTCCCCCCTACTCCCCTCACCTCCCTCACCTCCTCCCTCACTCTCACCATCTTCCAGCCCATCTCCCTCTCTCTCTAGCTTTTGGGGTAAGTTTTCTTTCTCTTCCTTCTCTCTTCATTTTAGCTATCTTCCTCTCATAATCTCTCATTTTATAAAACATGAACCTTGTTTAGATCGTCGATAGGATCGCGTAGAATCAAAAAGATTTGAATTCCGTCAACTCTCATTATTTTCAAGTAAGTTACTTTTCCCCCATTTTGATGTTAAAATGTTCATATCATGTTTATATGATGTTTGAGTTGTTATATTTGAAGTTTGGATGAGTTTAGAATTTATTTGGAATTTATTTGAATTTTGGGTTAAAAATGGTGATTTATGAATGTTGGGTTGATTCTTGATTTTGGTTGATTAAATGTTGTTATAGGAGTCTTTTTAGACTTATAAGTTGTTTGGGCACATTAGTATACTAGTTGAAATGTTGGATTTTGGTGGAAATGTGTTTTGGGTATAAAAATGGAAGAACCCATGTTGTTCTTCCCGATTTCTAGTAATTCAGAGCATTGGGCGGCCGCACAAAAATGTATGGGCGACCGCACATCTATCTGAAGGCTTTTGTTCTTGGTTTGAAGGATTTTGGGCGACCGCACAGTCCCTTTTGGGCGGCCGCACAGAACCCCTGAAAGTTTACATTTGTTAACTATTGTGCGATTGAAGAATGCGTTTTGATCCAAACCTTGGGTGTCCTTCTAGTTGACCTTAGTGAACATTGTAGTACACTCTAGTGATAGAATTGGGTCATTTGTGATCGAGTTGGTGTTTGAAATTAATTAAGTGTTAATTGGGACTTTGGAACATCTTATTGAGGTATTGTTGGTTTGACTTATCTTTGTGATGATCAATTGTGATCAAGTTTTTGTTTGAGCATCTTGTGAGGGGTTCGTGGTTGTTCCAATCGGATTGATGTTGGATAAGACTTGGTTTAGGTTTTAGGTGATATCCTATAGTACCTAGAGGGTGGTTTTGGAACACTAAGGTGTAGGGTTTAGTCCGGTCGTGATCATGTTCTATTAAGGATAACCTTTTGGATTCGTTTGGGTACTTGCGGTTTGATTAACCTTAAGGTGTATTCATTCTGATTTCCTACTTTGGAATTCCAGGTGTGATGAGATGGTTGAGTTCATAGTCCTAGTATATCTTTATGAGTAAATGTTCAGGGTCATTTTGGTAATAGTCATTGTGCCATTTGTGAGCGACCGTTTGGGTTGTGCTCTTTATGATTTACTGGTGGGTATCATATCTGGGATGTATTTGATACGTGCCTCGTCTTGGAATCATCTTGTTTTAATGATCAATGTTGTTGTGCTCTTTATGAGAAATTCCGTTTATCGTTATTGTGCTCTTCATGAGAAACTCTTGTTATCGTTGTTGTTAAACTCTTCATGAGTACCCGTTGCATCTTTATGGTGATTATTTAGTATGGTTCCCTACTTTGGAATCCTTAGTCGTTTACCGTGCTAGTATTTTATTTCTTAGCATGATTGAAAGTCCAGCTGGTTATTTGTGTATCGAGTCAGGCAATGGATAATGATATAATGGCACGAGCCAAGTCCAGTATAGCATCGCCCATTGGTCCTTCTGTCCTCATCCAGATTGGCCTTGGTTGGGATGAGCTAGCTCCGTTGTGGGTATTCTAGCTAATCGTTTTGGAGCATGACTTTGTGGCATGGCTCCCGCCCCTTGTGGCACTTTATCATTGTTATTGGTTCCGGTACCGGGTTTCTCTTCAGCTTTTATGCTACTATGAAGATGAATTGTTGGGTTGATGGGTTGATTGGTCGCTTCTGACCGGGGATTCCTCTTCAGCTTTCATGCTATTATGAAGATGATGAATGGTTGGTTATTGAAGCTGCGCAGCGACCTTTATTTGGTTCTTTCAGTTGGGAAACCTTGGCTAATATCCTTTGTTACGTGTTTATTTTCCGTTGCTATCTGTTGACTGGTAATTGTTACATGCTATGTGATATTTATCATTGCTTATTGCTTATTGCATTATAGCATGTCATGTAGTTGCATTAGTAACTTACTGAGATTTTATCTCACCCCGTTTATTTCCATCTTTGTTTTTCCTTAACCCCCCCCCCCCCAAGGAGGAAAAGGATTAGGATTCGCGGATCGAGGAGGACGTCGAGAGGATTGAGATTTTGGGGCAGGTTGTTATGGTTCGGTTTACATTATTTAAATGTATAACCTTTGGGGATAGTTTCACCATTATTGACGTCGTTAAGAATTGTATATTTTATTCTTTTGGCATAAGCTGTGGAGCTTATGTTAGATGCACTTTGTTGATTTAAACTTGGATTTGTAAAACCTTGTGTTATCATCTTTTGGTTCAAAATGGAATTTTTAACTTCTATATTTTAGTGTTTTGGTTTTAAGTCGACGTCCAGCTCGCGATCTCGGGCCCGCGGGGTTCGGGGTCGCGACATTGTTGATGAGGGATCTTATTCTGAGTAAAGCATGCACCGTTGACAGCTTCTTCCCAGAAATACATTAGAAGTTGTGCTTCTATTATCATTGTCTATCCATCCTCAATTAACGAGCGATTCTTTCCACAACGCCATTTTGTTAGGAAACTCCAGCAGCAGAGAAATTGTGAAGAATACCATTTGTTGGTTCTTGTTGGTTCTCACAATATTGAGCGACATCGTTGTTCATAAATTATGTTCCGTTGAAGTATCGAACTCTAACGATGTCTTCAGTGTTTGGAGATTTCGAAGGAGAGCAGCCAGGATATCATTGAGATACCACAAGATGGTCCAATGCTCGCGGTAGTGAGCGGTCCAAACACATGAGGTGAAGCGGTTGTAAGCGTTTTGACATTGGAGCAACCTTGCTGGAGGAAGACTGCTCAGGCTGCTTACTAAGCTGGCATGGTGCTTATACCATTGCTAGCTGCATTCACTTATGTTCTTTGCTACAAAACAAGGATTAGTAATAGAAATTATAGCGGTAAGATCAATAGTATAAAAATTGGTCTTACGAGTCCTTGTGAGCAAAGTTAGTCCAGAAACGCCATTCTTGATATAACAGTGCGTTGAAGTGAAATGGCATTCCAGACTTTTATCGCATAATTGTGATATGGAGAGCAGGTTGTGCTTGAGACTATCTTTTATGATTAGTCCAAATCCAATTATGTGCCCTTTATTGTTGTCACCATATGTTACTATGTGATCTCTTCCTTCATGCACATCTTTAAGAGTGTTGACATCTCCAGTCGTGTCTAGAATCCACTGTCGATACCAACTGAGCTTGAGAGTGCACAGTGAAGTAGATCTTTTCTGCTTGTTGAAACATTGACTTGCGCTCTACAGCAGAGTTATCATTTAAGATCAGCAGGCACTTTAAGAGATTCCTTACACGGCTGTGGAGTTGGTGATGACGCAGCTTTGTCAGGTTAGCTCTGGCAAGTAGGTACTTGCCATTCTTTCTGCTTGGTGAAGGTGTCCCATTTCCACTAGAGTGAAGGGACATTTCTTTGATTGTCCTTGGCGCATGCTCAGGTTTCATTTCAGAAACAGTTTCTGAATCGTTGTCAGCATTTGCCACTAAGCAGAGCAGTCCAGCATCGTTTTCTTCAGTGTCAGTCTCCAAGTCCTTAGCTCCTTTTCTGCGTAGTTTTCTTCAGCAGCCATTCCGCACTGCTTAGATGCTTTGTGCGCAGGGTTGCTTTTCCTCTTACTCAAATTGTAGTAGGCAATTTGAAGCAAAATGTCCTGGCTTTCTGCAGTTATAGCAGACCAAGTCATCTTTCTTTGAGTATCTATGAGAGAGAATAGGAGGTTTGCTTGAGGATCCACCAAGTTTGGAGAACTATCTAAATTTGATCTGAGGTTTGAGCAGGCGCATGAACATGTGAAAAGTTAGCCATTACCCAAGATTTTGAAGCCATATTGAATCGGCACCCAAGCTGTTAAGCTTGAAAAACAGAAACATGTTTTATGAAGGTGTTATGCTCTGATACCACTTGTTGGTCCCAAAAGGGCAACAAGGGTATGAAAATCGCTAGAGGGGGGGGGGTGAATAGCGTTTTAAAATTCTTTTCAAACCCTTTTGCAATTCAATGGAAAATGCGCACAACTCTTATTTTGGCTAAGTATAGCGCGCAACAAGAGTGTGAAATGCACAGCGGAAATTTAAAGCAGCTCTGGGCAGGGTATACTGCGCAGAGATGAAAACGCACGCGCTAAGTTTGGGGCTAAAGAGTGGCGCAAAAATGGTTCTAAGGTAAATGAGCAATAACAATTACAATAGTAAAGTGTAGCAATCTGAAAGATCAAACAAAGCAGTTCATAAATAGTTAAGCATGAAATAAGCAGTAAATATAATGAACACGCTATTTGGAGAGGTTCGATCGATGAAAGATCTACATCCTCTACCAAGATGGTTAGTCTTGGATTTCTAATGGATATCTTATAATATGAGTGACTATTACAAATTACAACATTTGAGCTCAATACTAACTCAAGATCTATTATCTATGAAGAACAAATCCTAGACTAAACCGGTGTATCTCAAGAAGTTAGATCAAAATGATCAAAGCTTTATGAGGTGTGTGTGTGACAGAAATTCTGGGCTCTATGAATATGAAAGATGAAGAGCACCAAGAATTCTGGTGATATAGGGCTTTGCGATTTGAGCAGGAGTTTGAAGGTTTGAAGATCTTGAAGGCTGTTCTAAGGAATCTGGAAATATTGAGCAGCAGTCTTCAGATCTTCAAGGTTTTACAATGAAGCATGAAACTCGAGCTCTTGAAGCATGCAATCTTGAAACATGGAAATGGGAATGAGCAGGCTATTTATAGCTGAGCTTCAAAAACTAGCTGTTGGAGCTCTGAGCAAGGACGATGTGCTGGCACAATATGATTGGCGCGCAGGTGTCGTTTATAGCCGTTGGAGACAGAGCAAGGACAATGAGTTGGCACAATGTGATTGGTGCGCAGGTGTCCTTTATAGCTGCTGGGGCTCTGATCAAAGATGATGACCTGGCACAATATGATTGGTGCGCAGGTGATTTAGAGCCGGTGGAGACTGAGCATGAAGACCAAATTTAAAAGGTTCTTCTAGAAGGTTGACAGCTGTCTTCACTTGAAATATTTCTCTTGAGCGCGTCTCCACCGTTGGATCTGCTGAGTGTGCTTGCTTTGTCGATTCTGCACACCTCAGCATTTTTAATAAGTGTGCATCTTCTAAGCACTTTCCTAGTTAGGTGATCTGAATGAATTGAAAACTGAGCAAGATATAATGCTGCGCAGGAGACACCTGCGCAGTGGTGTCCTGCACAGAGAAGTCCTGCGCAGTGACCACTGACTTGCTTAGATCTTCATTCCTTTTCACTCCAAGTCCTATATTCTAAGCCTATACTATAAAATGGACTAGGCTAAAAATTGAAGCTATAAAACTTCTTATATAGGGTCCTAAAGTCCATAGAATATACTCAATTCTAACATAATTAGGAGGGCTAAGAGATAAGCATACCCAACATACCAACTTGGCTACGTCCATGGGCAGAGGGAGATTATATTATTATTCAATGGGTAATTGCAAAAGACAATCTTCACTAATCTAGTTGCACAAATTATTGAGCCCAATAATTCCGTCAACCTAAATCAAGATCTTAGATCTCTACATGTATCTCTCAAAGATGACTAGCAAAAAATATGCTAGGAGAGAGGTTAGTATTTATAGGAATAAATACAAGAAACCCAAAAGGAGAAGGAATCATATTCCTTGTGTACAAAGTAATTGGAATCCTATTTCTTGTGTACAAAGTAATCCCATTCTCATTAGGAAACGGTTTTCCTAATTCTTGAACAATTCCTTATACCAATAAGAAACCTAATTAAACCAATAAACCTTAATCATTGTACCAAAAGAATTTCCTTTTTCCAATTCAAGTCCCAAGAATTACTCAACTTGTCGCGGACATATCCTTAACCAATAGACATTGATTCAAAGGCATATTCCCAACAATCTCCACCTTAACTTTGAATCTCCTCAAACCATAATTTATATCCACGTACATACCTCAACTCCACCTTGAGTTGAATCCTTTGCTTCTGAACATATCTCTGTACCTCCGCCACCGCCTTTTGTCTTTGTCAAGACACCATCTTTGTTCACTCAAGAAAAACCACATTTACTTAGTCAAGTAAACGACTTTTGTGGCTCAACTTGTGCAATGATTTCTAGATCCCTAGAACCTTCACCATAACATTGACCACCATACCCAAAATACCAAATCCACTATCACCAAATTCGAATACCATATTACCCAAATGACGACAGTCGATCTTGTCTCAAACTTTAACGTGCTTTGAACTTTTCTTGGATCACCAACGAACACGAACAAACACCCTTGAATGACTTGAACAAATCACTTCTCATTCTGGCAATGTATCTCGAACCCGTGACTACTTATTTGGATTTCTTCCCCATAAGCATCTGCACAAACGGAAATTGCACATGAACTGCACGACTGCGTGATGTTTGCACGAACTGCTAGAATACTCCACTAACATGTGCTCTTACTTATCCTATTTATTCAACCTCTCCATAATGCCTATGAGATCCAAGAAACTAGTATTGATGTCTCAGAAAGCCTTCTAGACCATCAACATAGTCTTTCGCTGAACACTTGAGACTGTACACCTTTAGAATTTAAGAACCCCTTTTGCCGACTAGACTTGTGTATCAACTTCCGGATCCTTTGAAAAGATTACACCTTAAATCCTCAGATTTTACCTTGTCTCGATTGCTCTCAATCTCAATCCAATGACGAGCTTCGAACTAGTCTAGAAAGCTTCAAACCAACTCATTTAAAGGCGATTAGAATGCAATCTTGTGCTTTACATCAAACACCCTTTGTCACACCGGACAACCTTGCTCCTCCCAAGAAACCAGACTGTCACGACCCGAAAGCTAGGCTCTATTTTATTAGTAATAAAAAATTATTATTTATTTATTTGCTTATTTATTTATTTAAATTATTATTTATTTAAATAATTATGTGTGCAATTTATGTGTTATAATAATTTATGCCTAGCATTTTATTTGGGTTAGTGTAGTATTGTTGAGTCTTAATTGTTAGTAGGGAGTGTAAGTATTTGTGTTAGTAGAGGAGGGGGCCTTAGTGTAAATTCTTTTAAATCATTCTCCTACTCCCTCCCTACTCTTCCTCCTCCCTCACTCTTTCACCTCACCCCTCACCATCTCTCTCCCAGCAACTTCCTCTCTCTCTCCTTGAATTGGTAAGTTTTTCTCTCTTTCCTTCTCTCTTCATTTTCTTCCTCTTCCTCTCATTATCTCTCATTTCTCATAACTTGAAACTTGTTTAGATCGTCGATAGGATCGTAGGAAGCCAAAAATATTTGAAATCCATCATCTTTGAGAAATCTCAAGTAAGTTGCTTTTCCCCCATTTTTATGCTAAAGTGTTCATTTCATGTTGATATAATGCTTTAGTTGTTATATTTGAAGTATGGTTGAGTTTGGAATTGATTTGGAATTTATTTGGGTTTTTGATAAAAATGGTGATTGATATGAATGTTGGGTTTGATTCTTGGTTTTGGTTGACAAATGGTATTGTTAAGGTCCCCTTTATGGTTAGTTGTTGTTTGGGTACTTTGGGAATCATGTTGGAAGTGTTGATTTTGAGTGTTGTGAAAATGGTATGGAAAATTTGAAGAACCAAGCTGAGAATCCCCCCCAACCCGTCGACCAGGCGCCCGCCTGGGTTAAACCAGGCGCCCGCCTACATACCCTTTTTCAGCGGCCAGGCCTTCTGGTCAAATGATCGCCCGCCCGCCCCATGCCAGGCGCCCGCCCGCCCCCTGGTTCAGAATTCTCCCTCTTGCTTGGTTTAGGACTTAGGGCTTAACCAGTTTAGATTTCATTCTTCTAATTTACCTAAGATAACATCGTGGAACACTTTATTAATTGGATTTGGTTCTTTTGTGAATACAAATGTTATAGAATTTTATTGAGTATCGTTTTGGGAATGTGGGCCATCTTTTATGTGCTGTTTGTATTGGTTTACCTTTGTGGTAATTTAATTGGAATGATTCCCTACTTTGGAATCAATGGTTGTTTATCGTGCTAGTATTTTATTACTTAGCCTTTACTTGAAAGTCCAGCTGGTTAATTGTCTATCGAGTCAGGCAATGGATAATGCTATAATGGCACAAGCCAAGTCCAGTATAGCATCGCCCATTGGTCCTTGTTTCCTCATCCAGATTGGCCTTGGGTGGGATGAGCTAGCTTCTTTAGTGAGTATTCTAGCTACACGTTTTGGAGCATGACTTTGTGCATGGCTCCCGCCCTTTGTGGCATGTTACTTTGTTATTGGTTCCTGTACCGGGGATTTCTCTTCAGCTTTCATGCTGTTATGAAGACGTTGATTTGGTTGATCATTGAAGCTGCGCAGCGACCTTTATTTGGTTTCATCAGTTGGGAAACCTTGGCTAATATCCTTTGTTAATTGTTTATTTCCGCTGCTACCTGATATATGAAAATTTCTATGTGTTATGTGATTTATTATTGATTATTGCATCATAGCATGTCATGTAGTTGCATTAGTAACTTATTGAGATTTATCTCACCCCCTTTTCTTTTGTCTTTGTTTTTTTCCTTAACCCCCCCCCCAGGTGGAAAGGATTAGACTCGCTGATCACGAGACAGGACGTCGAGTGGGTTCGAGCTTTTGGGGCAGGTTGTTATTGGTGGGTTTACATTATATAAATGTGTAACCTTTTTGGGATATTTGTACCAAACATTGACGTCATTAGGATTTGTATATTTTATAACTTTGGCGTATAAGCTTATGGAGTTTATACTAGCTTTATTTTGTTGTTGTTAAATTGTTTTCCGAAACCTTGTGTTATCCTCTTTTGGTATAAAAGGAAATTTTTATCTCCATTATTTTAGAGTTTATTGTTTAAGTCGACGTCCAGCTCGCGTACTCCGGGCCCGCGGGGTTCGGGGTCGCGAAACGGACGATATGCTAAGTCTAACATTCCTTAGTGCCTCTAGACCGCCTATCTAGAGCACCGCCCCTTCCGGGTGATTAACAGTTTTTCGTGCTTGGCGAGTTCATTCGGCCGTGAACCTCGCCCACCGAGATAAACTGTCCCAACTCAATCTGTGGATAGTCATCTTGTTCCTCAGGATCATCTTCCCATCTACTCCTTCTTGTAGAAACCGGCTCCACCTTTTCCTCAACTATCTCGCTTTGCTCTACCCTTGGATCTAGAAGCCACTCATCCCCGCGTCGTGAGACTTCTTCCACTATTAGAGCAAAATCACCATTGTCACTATTTTCCATAGCAACCTCCACGAGAATACCATCGCCAAGACCCATGATGATTTGTGAATGCGCCTTCTCCTCCAGAGAATACATCACTTCCTCACTTCCCTTCCCCTCCTTATAGAAATTACAAACTTCATCAGGTCTCGGGCCTCTCTTGCTAGAAGATTTTTGAGAATTCTTCTTCTTGCTAGAACCCTTGCTGCCTTCCGCAACTATCCCTGCTGACTCCCTGTCTGTACTAGATCTACTCATCATGAGGGTGCCAATAAGCTTTGTTTCTTCAACACGACTTCTGTCTTTATGTGTCCAACCCAGACACACAGAATTCTTCGCGAACACTGCACATGCATTGCACGATCGCTGTATGCGAACTGCATGTGCGATGCACGTTTGCTGCACGTGCACTGAACACGAACTGCAGGGCCTTCATCTTGATCTTCCAAAGAATAAAATACTATTCATGCCATTGATCTTGTCGATCGAGGATTCAAATCCTTGACCCGTCTTCTTCTTTCTGCAGCGGAATTCCCGGATCTTGTCCTAACCAATTTAACTCTGATGCCACTTGTTGGAGCAAAATATACATAAGAATGATGTCTCAACGAGACGAATCGAATGACATCCCAGTAGATAGGGTTTGGAAAAAAAATGAGAAATAAATGTGAAATTCTCAAAATATACTCAGATACACTTGGATTCAGTAGAATATATATCTACTTGTAACGCCCATCCTTAATCTCGTTAAATATTTGACTTATTTGTTAAATTCTTGACTTGCTTGTTAAATTCTTGACTAGCATAATTATATGCTATTTTATTTGAGTTAATTATTTAGCTACTTTAGAAAATTAAGGTGGTTAAATGTCAAAGTTGAAAGTTTAGGGGCCTTTTTATCAAAGTTAGAACTTGAGGGGCCTAATTGCAATTTCTCGAAAGTTATAAGTATATATAGTAGTGTTGCTTTCTCTGAGAAAGCTTAATTTCTCAAATCTTCTCGTACTCTCCTTCTGTTCCAAAAGCTAAGTTAGGAATTCTTCTTATTCTCGACTCCTCGAGCTTAATTATCCCTCTGTTCGTGATTCCGGTCCCGGATAAATATTCGTGGCGTTGAATAGAGCGTTCCAAACCGATCAGAAATTAATTTGGGTCAACTTGATTTTTAACTAGGTAAGTTATTAGCTCCCCCTTACTTGTAATAACATGAATATATGTTATTCCCGATACTTGTTCTTGTTAAAATTGTGTTTTGAGCAATTTTTGTGATACTTGTAATTTTGGGACGAAGGGAGTATAAATATTATGCGTACAAAAGAAAATTGGAAAAATTGGTTCAAATTGGTTAACCTCCTGGGTTTGCAAATTGTTAAATTGTACTCCTATTCGTGAGACGGTAAAATAGTAACTTGAATTAAATATTATTAGAAAAATTGTACCATTATTTGTGGTACGGGGAAACGAATGGAAGTATCCCTAAATGGGTATATTAGTATAATATAAAATTGTACTTATACTTTTGGGTCGGTGAAATATTAAATTGGAATAAAAGGAAATTGTCCTATTATTTATGGGACGGTAAAAGAAATGAATTGAGCCTGAAATAATGTTGTGGGTATTGCCTAAGAGTTAGTAAAAGTTACTCCTACGCTTGGGACGGGAAATTTCTTAACCTGGGAAAGAAATAAAAATTTAGCATTTTGGTACCTTGTGCGACCGCACAAAAACCCTTGGGCGACCGCCCATCTTTCTGAAAGGTTTTTCAAAGGAATTGACCTGCTTGTGTGCGACCGCACAGGCTATTTTAGGCGACCGCACAGTTACCTGAAGAACAAAATGTTGTTTAAAGTTTGTATAAGTTGGAAGTAACTCTAGTTAAGGTATATAACCTTAGTATAAGATGTCCTAGCAAGTGTTGTGACACCTTAGGGGCATCAGAACTTGGTCTTAAACATGAATACTCATTTAATTAAAATGAGAACTTAGTCTTGTACATGGACACTTATAGAACTCAAATGAAAACTTAAGTATAAGAGTAACAACTCTTTTATATGTCTTGAAAGTGCTATGAACAAGCACTTATGTGTTATGCTTGTCTTGGAACCTATGTTTGTGCACCTTGAGAGCACCAAATTAGTGTCTTGAGCTCGAATATCCTATGTAGGGGATTATGAACTTGTAAGTATGAGTGGTATAGCTCATTTACTTAATTTGAACTTGAAGTATTCTTGGTCTAGGTTTAGGGTACTACCCTAGATGGCCTAGATGAGTGTTGTAGAACACTCTAATATTGAAAAATAGTTCCTTCGTGATCAAATGAAATGTGGACTTAAATCATAATTAAATAATAACTTGAGTATAAGAGTAGTAACTCTTTTATGTGTCTTGAAGTTAATGATTGTGCACCTTGGGGGCACCAACTAATGTCTTGAATGTCCTAAGAAAAGGATTTGGAAAATAGTACGTGAAAGATGTATCATTCATCTACCTAGCTTGAACTCGAAGTATAAGATGTTTAACTCTTGTACATGTTTAACCATCCAAAGAAATGGATTGAGAACTTGGATATAAGATGATAAAATCTTGTATATGTCCTGAATGTCTTGAATGTCTTGAATGTCTTGAATGTCTTGAATGTCCTGAATGTCCTGAATGTCTTGAATGTCTTAAGATGAGACAGTAACTTGAAGTATAAGACAATAAAATCTCGTACATGACTGGAACATCCAAATAATTGGATTAAGACTTGAATATAAGATTATAAAATCTTGTACGTGCCTTGACACCAATATAGGTGTATGGTAATAAACTTGAAAGAGTCTTGATGTGTATATGCAAATCTTGCATATATTTACTTGATAGAATGTGGCTTCTTGATTGATTGGTACATGGTATGAATAACCAAAGAATTGGGTTATGGAACTAGATAGAGAATGATTAACTCTACTACATAGTTGAACTTGAAATGTGTATATTGGAAGTGCTATAAATAAGCACTAAAGTGTAAATGATTTAGTTTTAATCGTGTATATACTCAATGAAGTATATAAAATATAAAGAAGATATCTTGTCTTGAAATGGTTCCTAAAGAAAATAGGGACTAGTGTAATATGAAGATAATTCATATAATCGTGAATACTACGATTTAAATTAATAAGAATGATTATAGAACACAATATGTGTTAGAAAATGTATTCGATTACTAACGATACATATACGTGAAGTATGACTGTGTCTAGGTACAAGGTGACCTATTCTACTACGTGTTTAGAGTCTAAGGTGTTGGGCTCTACTTGATAGTAAGGGTATCGTGATAAACACTTTAATGTGTTAAACGTGATATGAATATGTACGTGCAAACTTGGCATGTGACAAAGTGATATACCCTACTACTTGACTGAAGTCTGTTATTAATGGACTCTTACTTGGATTGATCGTGTTACATGGACACCTTATGTTCCAGTGTTATCTTGGTTTGTATTCGCAATAATTGCGTATGGGTACTTGTATTCTCATGAGCACATGATACATAATTACATGGTGAATATTCTTGTGAGCACATGATACATGATTACATGGTGCATAAAGAATAGTCCACTAATATGGGACTTAGTTCTATTCTCGTAGTTCAAGTAAACATCTACTTGTGCATTCTTGTGTGAGTCCAGCTGGTTCTCCTTGCTTGTTTGAAAATATATAGGTTCACGCTTGTCGCGAGAGCTGGGGTTTAAGTGACAATCGGGTCCCTATGTATTTCCGCCTGACCCCTTACTACCGGCCATAGTAAGGGCATAGCTTCCTTGGTTAGAGCAATAAGCCTGACCTAAGTGAATGCGATTGTCTTGAACACCTCGTGGATCCTGTTCTTGTGGATGACACTGGTTACCAGGTCTTCTTATATACTGCACAGCAGTTTCTTGTTCTTGTTCTTGGTTGTCCTCAGCTAGAAAAGCATCGACAACAAATGGTATTCTTGGGAGGAATAAGGAAGGATTCAGGTACAAATGCGTGATAGGCCTATGTGCATCTTGGTGAGTTGGTCTAGCCTCTCACTCTACTTGACTACTTGTTACCTGAACCTTTCTTGAGCTTGATTACTTGTTGGGTTGGCTTAGCCTCTCCTATACTTGTTACTTGATGATACTTGATATATGTTTAGTTGAGTATCTACTTGTATTGCATGATAACATGACATATAGTTTCATGTTAATAGCTTACTGAGATTTATCTCACCCTTTATTTGTTTAATTGTTCCCCCCCCCAGGAAAGCAGGGGATAGTACGCAGTGAGGCTTGACTTAGCTGGGAACTTACTCAGCAGGATATTCTTGTTCGAAGCTAGTGTCCTTTTATATTTTGGTAAGGACGATCTTGTATGAGTTAATAAACTCTAGGTTTGTATTGGGGTAGTATTTGTTGTCCCTAGACAGTTCTTGTTGCTAGCTTATTTGCTAGGCATGTCTTCCGCTGTATGTAACCATTTTGGTTTTAATTTTCTTGGTCTAGAACTCGTGTGAGCTATCTTAGCTCCCTACTCTTGAGTATATATATCATGTCAGTTTTGTTTTTAACAGGTATTGTTCCTGTTTCCCGTTAGTTTCTTGTTTCTTGTTAGTTACGCGCACCAGGTTCGAGGTTCTATTAGGGAATCCCGGGACTTGGGGCTGTAGACACCCCGCCTTGGACCGCTCACCCCGATTGCACATTTGATTTTGTGTTTCTCCCCATTTTAAGTGTTTCTCGTTAGTTTCTGTCACTTCCGTTAAGTTCCTGACTGACTTCGTTAAGTCCAGGGACTAAACTGAATGACAGGGCTGACTTTCTAGTCCATTCAGTCAAAATTGCCTTCTCTGAGTCGCGCGCCTCCTACAGGAGGATCCGGACGCTCGCGCCTCCCGCCCCCAAAGCAGGAAGCGCGCGCCTCTGGGCGTCAGTTACAGATTTCTGGCCAGGATTCCCTCCCTTGCTCAATTTACAAGATTTTGCCCGGGAAGGATTTCTTGGTGACTGAGTTTTGGCACCAAAAACACCCCTCATTCACCTATAAAAACCTCTCTTTACCTCCGTTTTCAAGGACCGAAGATTGAACTTACAAAAACTATACCAAAATTACTTTCTAAAGGTTCTCCAAGGATCTCTTCAAGCAATATTTGAAGTTCTTCAAATTGTAGGTAAAAGTCCATCTTTTCCTTTCTTTTCTATTTCATCTCCTCTCTCCTTTTTTACTTCAATCAAATGTGCAATCACCCACATCATTTTGGGACATGACTCTAATGATCACCTCATCTCATTGAGGTTGGTTAAGGAGTTATCTCCTACATTCCAAATCCTATTTTAAATCCCCCCTTTTCATGACTTAAAGAAGAAGAAGAAGAACATTTCCATTCATGTAGATTTCGATCAAGCAAGACCAACGTAAGTTGGGCGAGATGGGTGTTTCGGTACTTCCCATCTCGTAATCTAACCCCCGAACCTCAAAACAAAGAATCTCTGTTTTCGTAATCAAACTTAGGCTACAATCAATAGGTTTTTCTTATGTTCCTCAAAACATAGGTGGCGACTCTAAAAACAAGTTAGACATCCTAGGATAATTAACCGCTCTAGCCAAGCCGTGGTTCCCCCGGGGTATCTACAGTGGCGACTCTGCTGGGGACAGATTTATTAGAGGGTTAAACTTGCATTCTGATCGAAATCTACATCTTTTCTGGGCATTCTGTTTCCTGATGGGGGAGGCGCGCGCGTCTGGCCTTTTAAGCCTAAGGCGCGCGCATCCCGCATCAAGAACCAGAATCGCCCAGTTCTTCATGTTCTTCATCTTCTTCTTTGTTATTCTACACTAATCACTTCTGCAGGGGTTACAATATGAACATAGGACCAGGGCAATCCCCTGAGTCCAAAGTCTGACATTCTGACAGGTGTGCCCCAGAAGCGCGCGCCTCCCATAAGCATTTCGACATGCGCGCGCGTCCCATATCAGCACTAAGAGGCGCGCGCTTCTGGGTTGATTCCCAGAACAGAAACAGGTTTCAGTGACTGAGCAGAACAGTGGGGTGTGGGCACAGTTGCCTGCATCAGAACAGAATTGAACCCTCGGACTGTTTTAATTTTGTGTTTTATTTACCGGTCACAAGGGTGATTCGGGAGTTGTAATTTTATGTGCTTATGTGTTTTGTGTGTTTTTCTTTCTTTTCAAAAAAAAAAATATATAAAAAAAAAAAAAAAAAATTTGTCACTTGTTAGACCTCACACTACATGCACATATTCCTATGAACTGCTCACTATCGAGTCGCACAAGTCCAACCCCAAACCCGTTGAGGCCCGTCCTAGAAAGTTTCAAGCTCCACCAGACCTTGGCTCTTTCGAAGCGGTAAACCTCAGCCCGTGGCGTAGTTCAAGACTACATGCCGGGGGTGACCTTTGAGCCTCATATTCAAGCCGAGCACAAACCACACAATTCTAGTTAGGGTCTAACACTCCGTGACTCAAGTCGGTTTCCATGTACCGAGATTTCCCTAAACTAATGTCTTCAAATCATACATGCCAACTTGTTGAAAGGGACGCAATAAAAATCCGTCCCCAAAAGTGGATATTTTGGACGAAAATAAAAATCCGTCCCCACATGTATGCTTTACTACATTAATTTAGTTTAATCCCGATACATGTAGGATTCACAAGCGCGATGGAATCCGATGAGTATATGGGACCGCGATATGGTCTATATACTAGTGTGACGATTCCATTATTTTCTTAGAAACCCCAAAAGGGATTCATTCCCTCCGACTTATAAAAAAAAAAAAAAAAAAAAAAAGAGTCTTTTCTTATGTGGTTCGAGTCGTGTGCCCAACTGTGTGTTCTAAGCCTCTTCATGGACCGCAAGTGTTACTCAAGACTGACAAGGGCCTCTTCTGAAATATAGGTTCAATTGGTACTTACAAAGTCTACCGGGATTCAGCAAATCGGTTAGTCCGTGAAGAGATCACTCCAACAGCTCCAACATCAACCATGACCGGCAGCAGCAACACCATGTCTCTCGAACAACTCTCAACTATGGTCCAACTCCTCCAACAGCAAGTCTCCACCCTTAACAAAGAGGCACAAAGCAAAGACGACATTTGGCAATCCCACCTCGACAGCCAAAGGGAGGCCCACGGGGCCGAAATGGAACTAATGAAAGAAAAGCTCATCAACCTTGCCAAGGGAAAGAACAAGAACATTGATGATGAATCCGAGTGGACCGAGGGTTTGTTCAAAAGTCCTTATGTCAACACCCGCACCAAGAAGATGGGGGAACCAAGTTCCGAGAACAATGAGCCCAAAATGGTGGATTCTATCATGGCCTACATCGACCAAAAATTCAATGGGCTCAACATGGGGAAAGGCTCCGACACAAGCCTTTATCAATCATCCATCCTCATGAGTACTATGGCCGCTCTTCCCGATAAGTTCAAGATGCCCGACATAAGCAAATTCAAGGGCAAATCTTGTCCTATGGCTCACATTGAGACATATATTTGGGCAATGGTTCCGAAGAAGGTCTCCACCAAGGTGATGGCTCAATGCTTTCCTCTCACTCTCGAGGGGGCGGCGAAAGATTGGTATGCTACTCTCCCGCTCACTGTCCGTCTTGATTGGGACTCCGCCATGCTTGCCTTCAAGAACCAATACCAAGGCAACACCACTCACCGGCCCACAAGGAAAGAGCTAGAGAACACTACTCAACGAGACAATGAGTCCTTCATCGACTTCACAAGGAGATGGAATGACAAACTCTCTGAAATTGTTGAGAAGCCGAACACAAAAGAGCAAATGGACATATTTCTCAAGTGTCTCAAGATTGATCTCCGCACTCACCTAAGTGGGGCTTGCTACTCTGACTTCTCCCAAATGTATGAGGCGGGGGTACGCATGGATGACTTGCTCAAGGAGATTAAGAAGACCACTCCTACTTACCGCTACAAGGCCGCTTCCAACTCCACAAAAGAGGCCTCAGTCAACGCCGTCACTATTGACAAGGGGAATTACAAAAAGGTTCCTCCACCTCAAGGGAAGAAGTCCCGAAGTGACCGTGTCTACACGCCTCTCCAAGGCATGACTCAAACCGAAGTGTTCGAGATCCTCAAGGCAAAGGGTCAAGTCACACCCGTGCAAGGGTACCAACCCAAGACGATCCTCTCCAATCATGCTCACCACAAATATTGTGGCTACCACCAATATAGTGGCCACACCACCGAGGAATGCTTCGTTCTCCGCAATGTCATTCAAGATCTCATAGATAAGAAAGAATTTGTAGTGACTAATGACGAGCATGTCAATGTAATAGAGATAGGAGAACTCGAGGGGACCACCCATTCAATCCCAATTGTGAATGGGGGCCCCAATGTTATGAATAAACTTGACAATTCTTGTTATGTAGTGACTTACGATGAGGTAATGAGGGAAGTACTAGAGAATAGGAAAAAGAAGCAAGATGGGAACGTCAACATGCTAACTCGATCCGGTCGAGTCATAGCAAGCAACCCTTCCACTTCCGCACCGAGCTCCTCTTCTCAAAAGCCGCAAGCTCACAACGCTCCCGAAGATCCTCTACTTGTCCAACTCAAGAAAACTCAAGCCAACGTCTCTATTTGGAACCTCATTGCATCCTCAAAGAAACACCGAGATCTTGTCATCCGCAATCTCGATGATACATCAGTCTCTCCCGATACTACTCCCGAGGACCTTACGGCAATGATTGATCACATTCATTTTAGCAACGTCATCACCTTTGCCGATATGGACCTTCCACCGTTTGGTTCCGACCACAACGAAGCTATTTACCTCAAGGTACGAGCAAGGGGGAGGCCCGTCTCATGAGTCTTCGTGGACGGTGGTTCCGCACTCAATCTCATGCCTGGTAGAATCATGGGCATACTGGGGCTTAAGGATTCTGATTTGAAGCCTTCTACTCAAGTAATCCGAGGTTATGACAGCACCGCCCGTACAGTCATGGGAATGATTGAAATAGACATTGAGTTTGGGAGCATGATTATGTCCATTCCATTCCAAGTGCTTGATATCCCGGCCTCGTTCAACTTACTGTTGGGTCGACCATGGATTCATAGTGCTAATGCCGTACCGTCAACTCTCCACCAATGTGTCAAGATCCGAAATGGCGATGAAATAGTGACCGTAATGGCTGAAAACATCACTATCCACAGAAAAGGTGAGCCCGTCCACCAAGTTCAACATGGTCTACCAGACTCCACTCTCTCCAGCGTCTCAATCAACGCCATTGACAAAGAAGGGGGAAACGGATCATGGACCCCCAGCAATCACAAAGTCCTCCGCATGATGAGGAATATGGACTACTTCCCTGGTTTAGGCTTAGGGAAATATCAACAAGGAATCCTACATCCCGTGCAAGTCCCATTTGTCAAGAACACCTTCGGTTTGGGGTATGAGCCTTCCAAAGAAGACTTGAAACAAGAGCAAGCAATCAAGAACGAAAAGGCCCGAGCTCGTAAAGAAGGCCGTCGTTATGAAGTTCCTAATCTGAGGCCTTACCGCAAGACGTTGAATGGTTATTTTATCCGCCAAGGGGAAGACGTTCCATACATGATCTTTCCCGAGCCGTGGGTTAACAATAAAGGTGTCAAAAAGCCCGGCCTCGAAATCTTCTCCGATTGTGAGATCCGGAAATCCGAAAGGGAACCAACTCCCATGTCGCCCCGTGAATGGTGGGGAAGGAAGATGACTATAGAGTCCGAGACAGAAATCACCGTGGGGGAAGAACTGACAGATTTAGCCTCCATGTTTGAAGAGCTTGCCATGATGAATGAATGCCAAGTTAACGCCATCCATGACACCGTCATCATGAACGAGACTATCAGTGAGATCCCGCCAAGCTCCGAGCCGATCAACAATTGGTATTCAACAAAAGGGCCCGTGGTATCCGAGGAATTCTTAGTCCAAGAAATGGGTTGCATACCCCGCACAGCAACAAAGGAAGAGCAGCTCACACTTACTTTCGAGTCCGAGAGTGTCTCTAATACCCTCACCCAAGAGGATTTGGAGGCCATAGCCGAGCGTGTGTTTCCTTTCTTTGCTAATGAAAAATTTGATATTTCTGAGTACCCTGAGATTGCAAACATCATAAATGATGAATTAACTAATAATGAACTTAACAAACAAGTTAATAACGATTCAAATTATGATGAAATAGACCACGAAAAACAACATACTTAAATGAACTTGCTCAACAAGTCCGTAGTCGTGGCGAGAATGGTCCAAAGGCTGACGAAGAATTGCATGTTGTTAATCTGGGTACCGAAGAAGAGCCAAAAGAAACCAAGATTGGAAGCTTCTTCAAGGGAGACGACAGAGACAGATTGACTGCATTACTACGGGAGTTTGTGGATGTGTTCGCATGGTCATATAAAGACATGCCGGGTTTAGACAGAAAGGTAGCGGAGCACAGGATTCCGATCAGAGAAGATGCCAGGCCAGTAAAGCAGAAGCTCAGAAAGATCAAGCCAGAATGGTCTCTGCAGGTCAAAGAAGAGATTGAGAAGCTCCTCAGTGTGGGCTTCATCAAGGTCATCGAGTATCCGACATGGTTAGCCAACATTGTGACAGTCAGGAAGGCAAACGGAAAGGTTCGAGTTTGTGTAGACTTCCGGGATTTAAACAAAGCTTCCCCAAAGGATGATTTTCCACTCCCTAATATCGACATGCTAGTCGACTCCACTGCTGCCTACGAGGTTCGTTCATTCGTGGAGGGGTTCGCTGGGTACAATCAGATTCTTATGGCCGAGGAAGATCAACATAAGACAGCCTTCACAACATCGTGGGGTACCTTTTGCTACACAGTCATGCCATTTGGGTTAAGAAATGCTGGGGCTTCCTATCAAAGAGCCGTGACAGACTTGTTCCACGATATGATTCACAAAGAAATCGAGGTCTATGTGGACGACATGATCATTCACTCCAAAGGAACCGATGGTCAACACCTAATCGATCTCCGCAAGTTCTTCGAAAGGCTTCGTCAACACAAGATGAGGCTCAACCCTGCAAAGTGCACATTCGGGGTTATCCGAGGCAAAGTTCTTGGTTATATGGTCACTGAAAGGGGAATCGAAGTAGACCCCTCCAAAATCAAGGCAATCATTGACATGCCTCCTCCAAAGACGCAGAAAGAGATTAAAGGTTTCATGGGAAGACTACAATACATCAGCCGGTTTGTGCACCAACTCACTTCCATGTGCGAGCCAATCTTCAAGCTACTCAAGAAGAATGTGGCTCTAGAATGGACCGACGCGTGCCAAGAAGCCTTCGATCAAGTGAAGCATTACTTAACGTGCCCTCCTGTTCTAGTTCCGTCGCACAAGGAGAAACCTCTGTTACTCTATCTCACTGTCAATGATGAAGCCCTAGGGGCTATGTTAGCACAAGAGCAACGAGAGTCCACAAAGGATAACGCCATTTATTTTGTCGCCGATTCCAAGGAGGCGAAAAGAACTACTCTGTCTTAGAGAAGTCATGTGCAGCATTGGTTTGGGTCACTCAAAAGCTCAAACACTATATGGAAGCTTTTCCGATCAAGCTAGTAGCAAAGGTGGACCCGCTCCGCTACATCTTCGAGAAGCCTTTCATGTCAACGAGAATAGCCAAATGGTACTTCATGCTCGCCGACTATGATATCACTTACGTCACACTAAAATCCGTCAGGGGGAAAGTGTTCAGTGACCATCTTGCCAAATTCCCGTGTGACGAAGTGAAGGGGGAAGACGCACAGTTCCCCGACGAGCATTTAATTTGTACTGCAACCGAGGAAGACAAGTGGCAACGTTTTTTCGATGGCGCCGCCAATAAACACGGTTTTGGTATAGGGGTATTGCTTGTCGATCCAAAAGACATCTACACTCCCATTTCCATACGCCTGGAATTCGAAGCTACCAACAACATTGCCGAGTACGAAGCATGCATAGCAGGGCTCGAAGCAGCTCTCGAAAGAAACGTCACGGAACTAGAAGTGTTCGGCGACTCTTTGCTCCTTATCAATCAGTAATCGGGTAAATGGCGAACCCAAGACCCGACTCTCCAACAGTATGGTCAGCACCTTGATGAACTGGTTGAACAATTCCAAGAGATCACTTTCAACTACCTACCAAGGGATAAGAATCGCTTCGCCGATGCACTGGCCACTATAGCTTCATTAGTTGAAATGCCCAAAGGGAAAATGGTGAAGCCTTTCAAAATTGCTCGAAGGAACAGTCCGGCATATTGCATGAGTATCGAGATCAACGAGGTTCAAATAAACTCTCCGTGGTATTCGGATATCATGAACTTCCTCAAAGACGGCACTTATCCCGAGAACATCAATAAGAAGTCTCAAGCAGATCTGCAAAGGTTAGCCTCTCAGTACGTACTGATTGGGGACCGAGTCTATAAAAGGCACCACGACAGGATCAATCTCCTATGCGCCAATGAGACCGAAGCTCAAGAGATAATGTGTGAAGTGCACGAAGTAGAATGTGGACCCCACATGAATGGGTTTATGCTAGTCAAGAAGATACTTCGCATTGGTTACTATTGGAGCACTATGGAACGAGACTGTATCGAGAAAGTCAAAAGGTGTGCCAAGTGCCAATTCCACGCTAATCTGCAACATGCTCCACCCTCACAACTTTACAACATGGTCACACATTGGCCTTTCTCTTGTTGGGGGATAGACATCATCGGTAAAATTCATCCTGCCGGGAGCAATGGGCAGTCATTCGTCCTAGTGGCAGTCGACTACTTCACAAAGTGGGTCGAAGCACAAGCCTATCGAACCCTCAACGCCAAGAAAGTGGCCGAATTTGTAAAGATTAATATCATGTGCCGATACGGCGTGCCTCATGAAATCATTTCCGACAACGGCTCTCACTTTGAGAAGGAAATGGATGCACTTTTGGTAGAATACAAGATCACCAAGCACAAGTCATCTCCTTACCGGCCCCAAGCAAATGGCGCAGTCGAAGCAGCAAATAAGACCATCGAGACCATCGTCAAGAAAATGGCCTCAACAGGAAGGGATTGGCCCGAGAAGCTACCATTAGCATTGTGGGGCTACCGCACATCAATACGATCCGCAACAGGAGAAACTCCTTATGCATTGGTCTATGGTTCTGAAGCCGTACTCCCTATCGAACTTGAAGTCCCATCTCTACGGGTCCTCCTCGAGAATCAAGTCAATGAGGTCAACTGGATGCAAAGTCGATACGAACAGCTAGCCTTACTCGACGAGAAAAGGTTAAGAGCACTCGAACGCACGAGGGCATATCAGCAAAGGATGGCAAGAGCTTTCAACAAAAAAGTGAAGCCTCGAAACATCAATGTGGGAGATTTCGTTTTAAGACAACATCCTCCTAATGCCATAAATCCCCTGGGGAAATGGGGACCCCGATGGATCGGTCCGTACTTGGTCAAAAAGATACTAAGCGGTGGTGCAGTCCGGCTCGTGGATTTAGATGGTGACCAGCTGCCAAAGGAGGTCAACCTCGACAAGCTCAAGAGGTTCTACGCTTAATAAACAAAGGCCATTTAAAAAAAAAAAAAAAAAAATCGCTCGCTAGGTTGAAAACCCGCAAGGGCGGCCTAGGCAAAAATTAGAGCACGTGCAAAAAAGAAGCCCGCTAGATTGAAAACCCGCAAGGGCGGTCTAGGCAAAAAACAGGGTGCACAAAAAAAAAAAAAAAAAAAAGATGGTCTTTGTTTATTTGAACTACGAAGACCTGAGCCTCCCAACTGGAGGAACGTAGGCAACCTTCGGGTGCGGTCTAAAACATATCAAAATACCCAATTCACTTCAAATAACAAAATGCAATTTTTATTCATTCAATTAACTATTCAAACCATTACAACGGATTTATTGAGCAACAAAAGACATCAAAACATTAAATCCTAAAACAAAGTGGTCTAATTGCAATCTCTTAGGGTACTAAGAAAAATCCAATTTTCTCTTAGCTTTCGAAGGACCACCCGATCGTCTCTCAATCCTTTTCTTCTTGGGTAACAAAGGAGCACTAATACGCACCGAAACCTTCTGTGCTGCAACACGTCTCCTAGAATAAAAGTCATCCAAAGGAGTACCGAAAGGGTCAGCGAGAATGTTACTCGAATCAGCAACAGCCTCCCTATATCTCAAAGTGCTGCTAGGCTCAAAACCCTGTCCCAACAACTCGGCACGAAGCACATCAACCCAAGTGATGCCACGGTAAAGGGTTCCAAATAAATACTGCAAGTAGCTCTCGGGAAGGAAGACACTCCCCCGATGCAGAGGAGCGAAAGCCCAACGATTGCGGTCATCTCCCCAAGCCGACTGAAGCTCACTCGAGAAGTCAGGACCCATGTAAGCAACTGGACGAAGCATTCCATCCCTCGAAAAAGGAATTGTCTGTTGGCGACCGAACTGCCGCAGAACCCGCTCTGGCTGGTAAAATGAAGAATCTCTCAAACCGGGTACAACCACGTGCTGAAAACCAAGAGTCCGTTCCACAAAAGGACGAAGACCCCAAGAAGGAGGACACCACTCAATATCAACGGTCACCCGAGAGGCAAAGAATTTCTTCCAATCATCTTCAGATAAATCCCAGATCAACAACTTCCTCCTATGAACAGCAAAGGGAGACAAATCACCATCCGGGAATAAATCTTGAAGTGTTCCCGGAGCCATATGGTCAAGAGCAAAGGGCTTCCCCGACACATCTTGCCCGTCCTGTGTAACTCATCAAGGCCGTGCAACGTCTCCCCTACAATAAGAGGGATTACACTAAATTGCTGGTCCTTAGCTTGCAAAATAATCTCAGCCAACTGCGCGTCCGCAGTCCCGAAGGGTGTAACAAACAGTACTTCGCTGAAGAGACAAACGGCCATGGCATTTCTTTTGAAAGATTGAACCACCGGGTCCTCCGAGTGTAAACTGAAGAACATCGGCAAGCTCAGTTATGTCAATCACGGTACCGTGCAACATCTTCCTCACGTCCTCAACAGGGAGATCAGTAACTCAACCCAAGAGTCGACGGCACCACGGTGATATTGAGGGACGGCAATCCGACCGGCCAAAGGCATGCCCAGGATGGCCCCGAAATCGTCAACAGTCGGCACCATTTCATTAGCTGAAAGGTTGAAAGTATGGCTGTCGCAATCCCAGAAAGCCGCGGCAGCTCTCAACAAATCCCAATCCGGTTTCAACGTCCGCAAAGTGAAAAGAATTCGGAACCCGAAGTCTTTAATGAAGGCCTTCTTGGGATGGGTCTTGAAAGAATACACAAAAGTGCCCAAGTCCTTTTCATACGCACTACGACCTTGTCATCAAGGGCAAAAGAATTGGAAGCCATGGAAAATGTTGATCACAAGTGAAGTTAAGCAATAATATGATGTTCAAAAATGGCAGAAAGGAGCTGTGAGAATCAAGTGGTCGAACAGAAGATGATATTATAGCTGTTGGGGCTCTTTTGGTCAGCAAATGTCAAGTCCGGAATTCCGCCTCCCAGACGCGCGCGCCACCCGCCAGCGGTCTGAAGTGCACGCGCGTCCAAGCCTACATATGAAGGCGCGCGCCTCCCAGGTCTAAATCGCTTCAAGAAAAGGGCCTTGTCAGAGATCTCCAGCCTATATCAAGACACTGTCCCGATCCTCAGACACCCAGTTGGGCACACCTTTTTCTGGTCCGCCCTTAAGGCATGTCAAAAATCGAAAGTAGGATAGAAACTCCCACTCAAAAGTAGGTTGTCCTCTTCAAAATTCCGAACTCCCTAAGTTCTGTCACGGGTGCCACACCCCCCTCAAGAGTCAATCTCAACATTTCATCCCCAGCAGGAACATTTTTCTGGTCGCGGTCAACTGTGCCCGCACCCCCACAATTCAAAAAAGTCAAGTGTGACTCCAAATGGCACGAGCTTCAAAGCAATATTCATCAAACGGATTCAACTAACGGATTCGTCAACAAGGTTCACTAACGGCGCATCCAAGGGATTCACTAACGGATTCGTCAATAAGGGTTCACCAAACGGACTCATCCAAGGGATTCACTAACGGATTCGTCAACAAGGGTTCACCAACGGACTCATCCAAGGGATTCACTAACGGATTCATCAAACGGATTCACAACGGATTCGTCACAAGGGTTCACCAACGGACTCATCCAAGGGATTCACTAACGGTTCATCCAACGGATTCACCAACGGATTCGTCAACAAGGGTTCACAACGGACTCATCCAAGGGATTCACTAACGGATTCACCAACGGATTCGTCAACAAGGGTTCACCAACGGACTCATCCAAGGGATTCACTAACGGATTCATCAAACGGATTCACCACGGATTCGTCAACAAGGGTTCACCAACGTACTCATCCAAGGGATTCACTAACGGATTCATCCAACGGATTCACCAACGGATTCG